>LR738711.1:924363513-924384759 GCA_902687465.1 Secale cereale | reverse complement strand
GGCCGACGGCGGCGGTCGGAGATGCGGCGAACGACTGGGAGCAGAGAAGCTGCGGCGAACGAATGAGGGTTGGGGGTGGGTGGGTGGGCTCGGGGGACCGGTCAAATGGGGTCCGGCTCGGGACGGCCCGCAAACGCCGTTAGACGGCGTCAACCGGTTGAAACGTCCGAACAGTACTGCCACGTCAGCAAAAGTGGGTCCCACCTGTCATAATCCAGCTTAAAACGACCGAAACGAGCGACTAGTGTTTTTTGCAAAAAATTAGCCTGAGAATTAGTGTTTTTGGGCACAAAACTAGAGACTTGTGGTTTCTGCAAGACATTGCTTCAATGTCGATGTTTTTTGCAATTCACTCAACTGAGGTAGAACAAAACGCGAGGACACCACACTCGGATGCGTTAATGTAATCAGGACCTAAACTCCTATCCTATTACATGACCGCCATCCAAACCGGTTGAAGATAACCCGAGCTACCATCTCCCAACGGATAGACCCAGTAACCAAACGCTCCCTGGCATCCATCGGAGTGAGTAACGCTAGGCTAGGTGCAGCCGGCTGTGTGTGTCTGAGCTAGCTGCAGCCTGCAGTTAGGCAATAGTTACCTAAGGCCTAAGCTAGCTCATGGCCGTGGTGAGGAGAAGTGCAGCGGGCGGTGAGAGTCATGGACGCCGCTACGTCTACGGCTGTATCTACGGTAGTATTGGGGATGAGTGACTAGTGACAGCGCGGGGTCAAGGGATTGGGAAGCAACTGATCACCGTGATGCTGTGGTGAGGGAGAGACGAACGAGATTGGTCCCGTGCGCGCCGAGCCGGTGACGGCCGGGAGAAAGATGCCCATTGAAAGAAAATCAACTTAATAAGAATTGGACTAAAGTGCCCTTTACATCAACCGTCGAATCAGATTAATACTACCCACCATTAGCAGTAGTATGATGTACCGTAAAATTTCTCAATAACTACGGAGTAGTCTTCATGTTTCAATCCTACGTTAGGATTCGCATCTCTTGTCTTGGTAAAACAACGGCGCACGCCACATGGTTTTATTTGTAGGAGTGGTACAACTTTTCAACGAGAGCATCGGAGCAACGCATACTGGAGTAGCTAGCATGGAGTTACGTGCTTTGATCTCTCTCGGACGGGACCGTCAAATTGGCTACGTAGTCAAATAATTTGCGCGCGTGCCAATTCTCGACCGGCCGGCCAGCAGATCGAAGGCAAAAGTCGCGGATCCTTGAGGTACAAGGATTGACGAAGCTGGACAGCAAAGTTCAAAGTCTAGTCAACCTAAAGCGCAACGTTTCCCTCTTTGGCGCCTCTTTTTTCCCGGGCTGCTCTTTGACAATGACAACGGTTCTACGCCTCCATTCATGCTAGGAGAGAGCTTTGCTGCACATACGGAGTAATTTTACAAGGATTCAAGAGGAAATATTTCTGTCGATGAATTCATTTTGTAGGAAATCCGTACACAAACTCAGTAGGAATAATAACCTATATATCTGTTTTGAGAAAACTACACATCCATTCAGAACTCTCTTTCCTGCGTAAGAATGGGCAACACAATTCCTTAGAACAACAAATGACTTCCCATCAAATTTCTGTAGTACTCCTAATTCCTACGTTCTAGTTTCCTCCAAACCGAGTGAGCCCTACATTGTGGATGCTCATGGTGGGAGTCCGTATATGGATCCGTGACTGAAGGATTTTTTTTTACCAAACTCTCTCAATTTCTTTTTACTTTGCATATATATATTTGTCTTAAGTCAAACTTCACAAAGTTTGATCAAATTGATATTAAAAATATCAACATCTACACTACTAAAGATCTATATTATGAAAATTACTCTATGATGCATCTAATGATACTGATTTGATATTGTGAATATTGATATATTTTTTCTATAAACTTGGTTAAACTTCATGATGTTTGACTTAAGACAAATCGTATATGCAGAGTAGAAAAATGGAGGGAGTACTATTAGTTGCCACGCACCTTCGTTTCTTTATATGAAAATCATCACGAAAAAATACATCGTTAGCGATATTTTCTTCTTAAACTTAAGTTAAAATTAACATTATGATGCACAAGCATTCCTTCTCTCGTACTAATATAAATTATTTCAACGGACCAGGCATGGACTCTCGGGCCTCTTGTCAGGCCCCACACATGGTCGTGATGCACTACCGTACCGGATCCTCCACAGTCCACATCCCTCCTCCATGGGGATATATTAGTTACATTCCCCTCAAAAGAATGTATTAAATACATTCCACTCAAAAAAATTGATTACATTGAACGTGGATACTTGGAAATATATGGATGATTAATACTAGTAATTATTACCTTCTAAATATGTAGGTGTTGCATTGTAAGATCTAGATGGGGAGCTTACATAACAAGATAGGTGAAGGGTAATTTTGTCGTCTCTGGCTTCCCTCCCCACCACCAACAACTCTCAAACATGCTTGGTGGTTGCAAATGATAGCGGTACGAAGAAAAAGATCATCACTTTCCTCCTTCTAACCCATGGCTACCTCGTCGCCCTTTTCCCTTCTTCCTAACCATTGACAACCCTTTAAACCTGGAGTTCCACGATTGAAGACTCGGACGGTATGATGGTTGTCTTTGCATGGAGATGCCGCCATCAAGTCTGTCGGTGACCACTTCGGATGGCGAGCTCCATATTGAAGTGAATTGTAATATCCTGGTATTGCGAGCACCGCCGCAAGCATCCAAGATTAAATGCACACTTTGGCATCCATACCATGCCGCTTGTGTGGGGGGGGGGAGGAGGGTGGACAGAGGTAACCAAGAGGTTTAGGTTTCTCGAAATGAAGAATTGCCTCTCATCCCTACCGAGTGCCTTATTTATAGCCTCAACAAATACATTTACATAAGTACCGCTACCTCGATATTAGGATCATAGGGGCATTTCAGATATTTCACGTTTACATTTTATTCCCAAGCGATGCTCGAAGATTTACAGATTGCGGAGCAGATCGGTGATGTATCATGATGGCGGCATGGGACAGGAGGGCACGGTTCTTGAATCCAAACAGAGTGACACATTTTTCCTTGTCAAATCTGCTCTTTTTGATATAGTAGTAGGTAGTGAAACACGTCAAAATAGATGTTTGTGAGGGGACGCGAAGTATCTACGCTCGAGCTCAAATGCCCATTGATAACCCCTTAAATTTAGAGTACTAGGATGAAAGTCTCGGTCACTACAGACCGCAACCACCCCAGCAAGAGCACTGCTATACACACGATAGTGTGCAGATGATTTTCGAACGACCAACCAATCAATCCCGTCCATTGCATGGCAGCAGACCCAGCACACCACTAGATTGGCATCGTGCAATGATCGTGCCTAGTATCATCGTCTGCATAGCAGTTCCGCCCCAGCAATCCTGCTCGTGAGCCGGGAGTGGTCACCACCAGACGTGATGGCCGTCTTGCCATGGATACGCTGCCACCATGTCGGCCTGTGACCACTTCTGATTGTGAGCTCCATATTGAAGTGGATTGTAAAATATGCGGTATTGGGATCACCACCGCAATCACCCAAGATTAGATGCACACTTTCGCCCTCCTACCATGCCGTTTGTGTGGGTGTGGGTGTGTTTTGGGGGGAGGTAACCATATTTATGGGGTTTTTTAAATGAAGAATGGCCTCTCATCCCCACCGCTCGCCTTATTTGTAGCCTCAACGAAAACAATTACAAAGTACCCCTACCTCCGTGCTAGGATCATAGGGGCATTTAAGATATTTCAAGTTTACATCTTATTCCCAAATCCCAAGTGATGCTCCAAGATTCCGAGATTGTGGATTGGGGCGGTGATGTATCGTGATGGCGGCGTGATTTTTGGATCGAAACAAAGCGACACATTTTGCCTTGTCAGTTCTCCTCTTCTTCTTTTTTGAAAACCCAATCAGTTCTGCTCTTTTTTATATAGGTAGTAAAATACATAAAGTAGATGTTTGTGAGGCCATAATTTCAAGACAATAGTTCTTGAGCCTTGAGCTAGAAGGATTAAGGTTCTTTCATCACAAAAAAAGGCATGGTTCTTGAATCCAAACAGAGTGAAACATTTTGCCTTGTCTGCTCTTTTTAATATGTACTCCCTAGATGGAGTAGGTAGTAAAACACATCAAATACTCCCTCTGTATCATAATATTTCTCGTTTTGGGCAGCTCAAACGACAATTATTATGGTACAGAGAGGGAGTAGATGTTTTGTAAGGCCATACTTGAAGACAATAATTCTTGAGCCTCGAGCTAGAAGGATTAAGGTATGAGAGCAAACTTCAAGTCTAAGTAGTCAACTTAACGTGCGACGTTAATTAGCTTAAAATTTTCTTCTTCTCGTGCTACTGTGGCCTCTTGTCGGGCGTCCCGCACTTGGCCGGGACGCGCCACTGGAAGATCCTCCCGGCGGCCTTGGCCTTCATCTTCTCCGCCGGCGCCATCGCCGTGTAGTTCCTCCACTGCCCCAGCACGTCCCGGAGGTCGCTGATCTTGTTCGCCATGCCGACGCAGCAGTTGGCGTGCATGGTGCACGCCCTCGCCATGTCATTGCGGAACAGCTGGCAGAAGCCGCTGAAGTGCGCCGTGTCAAGGAACTGGACACGTATGCGCAGGTCGCTGCCGGCGCCGGCGAGCTCGTGCTTGATGTAGTTGAAGATGGTTTGCTCGTGGTTTTGCGGGAACCTCCACCGCGCCGCCCGCCACCGCCGCAGCATCTCCACCGTCCGGTTCGTCGACTTCACGTAGTAGAACCCCGTGTTGGGCCAGTTGCTGAGGTCGTCCGCGTCGCCGGAGAACACGTCGCAGGACGTCGCCATGTCCGCGTGCAGGCCGATGTGCCGGAACGGGTCCCGGAACCACAGGATGTCCACGTCCGTGAAGAGGAAGCTGTAGCCGAGCTGGAGCACGCGCTGCTGGAGCTCCAGCTTGGTCCACACCAGCTCCACGTACGCGTCGCTCATGAAGTCGCTCGCGGAGCTCAGGTTCATGGACGTCTTCGTCGTCGGGAGGAGGTAGCAGAACCGGTGCACGGACCGGCAGTGGCGGTAGGCCATGGGGTCCACGGCGACGATGAGGAGGTGGTCGAGGAAGTGCTCGATCTTCTCGCCGGCGAAGAAGCTCTCACGGAAGAGGCCCAGCAGGGAGCCCGGCCGCGCAAACGCCTCGTTCACCGACGTGATGATCACCGTCCGGTCGTCCGTGGCCACCATGGGCAGAAGCTCATCCAAACCTGCGAAATTGGACTGCGCATCCTGCGCGCAGTTCAGACGCTACGTGTCAATTGATAATAACCATCATAATTTACCTCTAAGAATATCTCTCCATTTTTTGTTACTGGAGTACTACAGTAGGGTGATATGAATATTGAACATTTAACGCTGGATATACTTTCCTGGAAAAGATTACACACATTATTGGATAAATATTCGGCATTAGACTCAAATATTCTCGAAGCATCTACGTAAAAGATTTTATGTGTATCTTTGGTGATTAAACCCCAATTATATCGTTGGTCACTAGTTAATGTTGTATTCCTCCTTCACTCTAGTTATTGTTTCTGATTCGGTTGAGGCAAGTCCTTTTGCACATCCTTATTAAAATTTAGATCGATTTTCTAATCAATCAATTGAGAGTTACAGGGCTGATTTGCAGTACAAATTAATCATGATACGTTTTGTTTCGTAAAAAAGGTCAGTTTCTAAAATTCAGGGTGCTCATTGAAAAAACTTACTCCCTTCATCCAAATATATAGGGTCTAATCCCTTTTGCTAGGTTGCATTCGACCATCGATAAGAATAAACATATTTGAGATGTATGACATAAAACTATATCATTAGAAACTTCTTTCACATAAGAATTTAGTCATATGCTTCGTCTAACATGCATGTCATGTGTTATTATTTTAACTTGTGGTCAGAGGTGACCTGAAAATGCGTATTAGACCCTATATATTTGGATGGAGGAGTACTGATTTCATAACAATTAGGAAAGCTTTCTTGCGTTTCTGGCTAAATCATGAATTGATCGTCAGTTAATGTTGTTTTCCTTATTTACTCTAGTCCCTTATTGTTTCTATCGCGAAAACTCCATTTGCACATCCCAATAATTTTGAGACCCCCCCCCCCCCTCAAATCCTAGTATAATATTTGTGAGGATTTAATCATGTTATTAAGTTAATGCCAAATCTACCAAGAACTTCTTAGATCTTTTTTTGCAGGAAGAATTTCTTAGATCTTAGCAAGCCAAACTTACTCGTCTAATTAGCCGTAAGATTTGTTTTGTTTATGCAAACACCTAGAAAGGACGTTAGAGCTCACTACACCGGTAGGGAACTAAATGAACAAGCCTACTTAAAGTGCTCTTTTTCTATAATGTATAGTAACTATACTAATTTAACGGCTCAATATGCCCGATGCACAAAAACTTGACTACCCGCGAGTAAAAAAGCAAGCCTTCTATTCCAAAGAAATACACCATGTAATACAAGGGATCTATCTGAACCAGAAACAACGAAACAAAGGGAGAATATATGGGATTTAATCATGTCATATGTGTTTTCATGCTGAAATGGAAACGTCGAAATGCTACACATCATATGAAAACATGTAAAGAAACCAAATGGAAGTCAGACTGGCACAGTGAACTACCTACCTCGTTAGAGTTTCCACTATTCTTCTTTGTTGCTCGCCATGGAGACGGCATCATCGCATCTAGTGGTGGCCACCTCTGGCTGGCGAGCACCAATAGGAGAAAGAGGGTTATAGTGGTTGCAATCCAAAACTTTACAAAGCGACGAAGATTTCCGTCTTGGAACTCCATGCTGATTTCCAAAACAAAAATGAACTTTACCATGTTGGAGGGATCTACTTCCATTGCATTGGATTTATAGGGTGTCCATGATTAATTGGCATGCAGCTAATGCTGGCAGGAATTAATGACATTATGGTAGCGATTAAAATCCTACTTGGAGATATATGCATGATAAAAGAATAATTATTACCTTCTAAAGATGTAGGAATTTCAGCATGAGGATATGGATGTCTGTAGGTTTCTATGGGTATTGAGATTTGAGGGTGTCTTCAATCCACAATTTCACAAAGCGGCGGAGACTTATGTCGTGGAACTCATATGGTAATGTGAAACTAAAAAATTAACATTATTTGCATCTCAAAAATCTAGTTCTGACTACATTGTAGTTATAAGGCGGTCTATAATGTATGGGTGATGCAGAATATGGATAATGCGTGCACAAATCAAGTAGATTGAAGCAATGAGTTGCTGACTAATTGGAAATATATGCATGATAAACAACAATTATTACCTTATAGAAATGTACATATTGGATCTGAATGTACATAGGTTCCTATGGGTCTTTAGACGTGAGGGGTACCAAAATAAACCAAGGAGATGGGTGAGGGATGATTCCGATGTCACTATCCCCCCTCCACCAACCCCTACCCACGATGCTCAACAATTGTAGATAATGTTGGCGGTAAAATAAACACCATTGACCTTCGACCTCGGGGTTACCTTGTCGGTCCTCTCTTGTCTTCTGGTCCGGCAATAATCACAAGATTTTGAAGTTTTGTGGTGGTAGACTTTGTTAATTTGTCAACCCATGGGTTGCAATCCCCCTAACTCATCTAATGGTATTGTGATATGCTTGTAGGATTTGCTTCTTGCAACAAAGACAATGTCATCATGTCAATCGGTGACAACTCCCGGTTGGTTAGCACTACCAGGAAGATGAGAGAAAGGGAGGTTGCGATCCGCACCTTGATGAAAGTACCACGTGGTGATGTGGAACATGAACTCCATGGTATTGGGATCGCCATCGCAATCCCAAAGGCACATTTTGGGCCAGTTGGGGAGGAGAGGGATATGACCAAGGGATCTGGGGTGTTCTGAAATCGTGAGTGATCTTTCGCCCTTGCGGAGCACCTTATTTATAGCTGAAACTAAAATATTTACAAAAGTACCCCTAAAATGATGTTTGTATCTTAGGGGTATTTGAGATATTTTTTGTTTGCACCTCACTCCCTGGTCCTTCTCGATGATTTCAAGGCAATATTTGTGGAGCCAACATGAGATGTACTATGATGACATCATGGTCATACAAGGCCATAACTCTTGAACTAAAAGAGAGATATGACCCAAGAAAATCGGGCCGCGTCCAGGGTCTTGACACCAAAATCCTTTCATGATTGTAACACTATTTGGCAATATTTGCTACTTAGTGGCACTATTTTCCATGTTTAGCCCAGGATTGGCCTTGGGCCTGGCCCCATACTAGCCCCGCCACTGAAGAGAGACAAAGTATGTCTGGTGTCATTCTCCCGTAAAGTTGGGCTCCCTTTGATATAGGTATTAGAACAATTTAAATAAATGTTTTAGTGGAAATAGTTTGTTTCATGTAATTCTTTATTTGGACTGTAGGACCGTGGTTGTCATGAAACACCTATCACCCAAAATCTAACTTGAGTCGGATCCCTTTATCTGGGATGCAGATTCCCGAGAATCATTGTCACTATGGATTCATGAGAACCAGTTCTAGGTGTGAATTCTCGATAATCAAAAGCAGGTTGTTTGCATACCATATTGTTCGACATGTGTAGGAATTGTTGTTGTTTTTAAATGTCAGTAATGTCCATGAATGTTGGATATGATGTGTATATGCTAATTACGCACAAATTAAGTTGTTTCGAGTTGTTAAAGTGGAAAATAGATGTTTAATCATATGGGACATATCTTGTGCCTATAAATGTCATGATGATCGGAACATTTCATTCAAAGTATGCATATAAAACATAACATGCACCAACCTTCATTCTTACATGCAAAACATATCATCCAAAATGTGTACCAACCATAGTAGTGTTACATACGAAACATATCATCCAAAATATCCACCAACCATCATTCTTACATATGAAACATACGTATCATCCAAAATATGCATCAACCATCATAGGCTCATCACATAATATTTAAACATGTACTTGATCCGCCAACAAGACATTAGCAATTGCCTCACGAGTTGCTTGCATAGTTCCATCATCACCAACCACAATGTTTGAAACATGGCCTATCTGTTGGGGTTGTAAATTCCCTAGCATGTAGTTATTGTCACGGTCACATCTATGATCTATCAAACTCCAAGACTCTCAAATGGTTTTCTCCAATGCAATTATGAAGTGTAATACACGCAATGGTGATCTGATATTACTTCTCACAAGGGTAATTGATGTCTACTACGCAACCTTCTTCTTGTAGACGTTGTTGGGCCTCCAAGCGCAGAGGTTTGTAGGACAGTAGCAAATTTCCCTCAAGTGGATGACCTAAGGTTTATCAATCCGTGGGAGGCGTAGGATGAAGATGGTCTCTCTCAAACAACCCTGCAACCAAATAACAAAGAGTCTCATGTGTCCCCAACACACCCAATACAATGGTAAATTGTATAGATGCACTAGTTCAGCGAAGAGATGGTGATACAAGTGCAATATGGATGGTAGATATAGGTTTTTGTAATCTGAAAATATAAAAACAGCAAGGTAACTAAAGATAAAAGTGAGCATAAACGGTGTTGCAATGATAGGAAACAAGGCCTAGGGTTCATACTTTCACTAGTGCAAGTTCTCTCAACAAGGATAACATAATTGGATCATATTACTAGCCCTCAACATGCAACAAAGAGTCACTCCAAAGTCACTAATAGCGTAGAACAAACGAAGATATTATTGTAGGGTACAAAACCACCTCAAAGTTATTCTTTCTGATCGGTCTATCATTAGAGTTCGTACTAGAATAACACCTTAAGATAAAAATCAACCAAAACCCTAATGTCACCTAGATACTCCATTGTCACCTCAAGTATCCGTGGGCATGATTATACGATATGCATCACACAATCTCAGATTCATCTATTCAACCAACACAAAGAACTTCAAAGAGTGCCCCAAAGTTTCTACCGGAGAGTCAAGACGAAAACGTCTGCCAACCCCTATGCATAGATTCCCAAGGTCACGGTACCCGTAAGTTGATCACCAAAACATACATCAAGTGGATCACGTGATATCCCATTGTCACCATAGATAAGCACATGCAAGAAATACATCAAGTGTTCTCAAAAAATCCTTAAAGACTCAATCCGATAAGATAACTTCAAAGGGAAAACTCAATTCATCACAAGAGAGTAGAGGGGGAGAAGCATCATAAGATCCAAATATAATAGCAAAGCTCGCGATACATCAAGATCGTGCCATCTCAAGAACACGAGAGAGAAAGAGAGAGAGAGAGAGAGAGAGAGAGAGAGAGAGAGAGAGATCAAACACATAGCTACTGATACATACCCTCAGCCCTAAGGGTGAACTACTCCTTCCTCGTCATGGAGAGCGTCGGCATGATGAAGATGGCCAACGGAAAGGGATCTGTTGGGGAACGTAGTATTTTAAAATTTTCCTACGATCACGCAAGATCTATCTACCAGATGCATAGCAACGAGAGGGAAGAGTGTGTCTACGTACCCTCGTAGACCGGAAGCGGAAGCGTCAAGTGACGCGGTTGATGTAGTCGAACTTCTTCGCGATTCAACCGATCAAGCACCGAACGTACGGCACCTCCGCGTTCAGCACACGTTCAGCTTGATGACGTCCCACGAGCTCTTGATCCAGTTGAGCTTCACGGGAGAGTTTCGTCAGCACGACGGCGTGGTGACGGATATGATGTATCTACCGGCGCAGGGCTTCGCCTAAGCACTGCAACGGTATGACCGAGGTGTGTTGCTGTGGAGGGGGGCACCGCACACGGCTGGAACAATTCAACTTGTGTGTCTTTGGGTGCCCCCCTGCCCCCGTATATAAAGGAGCAAGGGGGAGGCCGGCCGGCCCTCCTATGGTGCGGCTAGGGCTGCAATCCTACTAGGAATAGGATTGCAATCCTATTCCTAGTAGGAACTACCAAAGAAGGAAGAAGGGGGAAGGAAAGAGAGGGAGAGGGAGAGGGAAAGAGGGGCCGCGCCCCCCTCCCCTTGTCCTATTCGGACTCCTCCTAGGGAGGGGGCGCGCCACCTCCTGGCTGCTGCCCTCTCTCTCCCCTATGGCCCACTAGGGCCCACCATTCCCTCGGGGGGTTCCGGTAACCCCCCCGGCACTCCGGTAAATTCCGAAACTTTCCAGAACACTTCCGGTGTCCGAATATAGTCGTCCAATATATCAATCTTTATGTCTCGGACATTCCGAGACTCCTCGTCATGTCCGTGATCTCATTCGGGACTCCGAACTACCTTCGGTACATCAAAACTCATAAACGCATAATACCGATCGTCATCAAACGTTAAGCGTGCGGACCCTACGGGTTCGAGAACTATGTAGACATGACCGAGACTCATCTCCGGTCAATAACCAATAGTGGAACCTGGATGCTCATATTGGCTCCTACATATTCTACGAAGATCTTTATCGGTCAAACCGCATAACAACATACGTTGTTCCTTTTGTCATCGGTATGTTACTTGCCCGAGATTCGATCGTCGGTATCTCTATACCTAGTTCAATCTCGTTACCGGCAAGTCTCTTTACTCATTCCGTAACACATCATCTTGTGACTAACTCATTAGTCTTATGCTAGAAAGGCTTATTATGATGTGTGTTACCGAGAGGGCCCAGAGATACCTCTCCGACACTCGGAGTGACAAATCCTAATCTTGATCTATGCCAACACCACGAATACTTTCGGAGATACCTGTAGAGCATCTTTATGATCACCCAGTTACGTTGTGACGTTTGATAGCACACAAGGTGTTCCTACGGTATTTGGGAGTTGCATAATCTCATAGTCATAGGAACATGTATAAGTCATGAAGAAAGCAATAGCAGTAAAACTAAACGATCATAGTGCTATGCTAACGGATGGGTCTAGTCCATCACATCATTCTCCTAATGATGTGATCCCGTTGATCAAATGACAACTCATGTCTATGGTTAGGAAACATAACCATCTTTGATCAATGAGCTAGTCTAGTAGAGGCATACTAGGGACACTCTGTTTTGTCTATTTATTCACACATGTACTAAGTTTCCGGTTAATACAATTCTAGCATGAATAATAAACATTTATCATGATATAAGGAAATATAAATAACAACTTTATTATTGCCTCTAGGGCATATTTCCTTCAGTCTCCCACTTGCACTAGAGTCAATAATCTAGCTCACATCGCCATGTGATTTAATACCGATAGTTCACATCGTTATGTGAATAACACCCATAGTTCACATCGCCATGTGACCAACACCCAAAAGGTTTACTAGAGTCAATAATCTAGTTCACATCGCTATGTGATTAATACCCAAGAGTAATAAGGTGTGATCATGTTTTGCTTGTGAGAGAAGTTTAGTCAACGGGTCTGTCACATTCAGATCCGTATGTATTTTGCAAATTTCTATGTCTACAATGCTCTGCATAGAGCTACTCTAGCTAATTGCTCCCACTTTCAATACACATCCAGATTGATACTTAGAGTCATCTGGATTTAGTGTCAAAGCTTGCATCGGCGTAACCCTTTACGACGAACTCTTTATCACCTCCATAATCGAGAAATATTTCCTTAGTCATCCAATTACTAAGGATAATTTTGACCGCTGTACAGTGATCCACTCCCGGATTACTTTGGTACCTCCCTGCTAGACTTATAGCAAGGCACACATCAGGTCTGGTACACAGCATTGCATACATGATAGATCCTATGGCTGAGGCATAGGGAATGACTTTCATTTTCTCTCTATCTTCTGCAGTGGTCGGGCATTGAGTCTTACTCAACTTCATACCTTGTAAAACAGGCAAGAACCCTTTCTTTGACTGATCCATTTTGAACTTCTTCAAAATCTTATCAAGGTATGTGCTTTGTGAAAGTCCAATTAAGCGTCTTGATCTATCTCTATAGATCTTGATACCTAATATATAAGCAGCTTCACCGAGGTCTTTCATTGAAAAACTTTTATTCAAGTATCCTTTTATGCTATCCAGAAATTCTATATCATTTCCAATCAACAATATGTCATCTACATATAATATTAGAAATGCTACAGAGCTCCCACTCACTTTCTTGTAAATACGGGCTTCTCCAAAAGTCTGTATAAAACCATATGCTTTGATCACCTCATCAAAGCGTATATTCCAACTCCGAGATGCTTGCACCAGTCCATAGATGGATCGCTGGAGCTTGCATACTTTGTTAGCACCTTTTGGATCGACAAAACCTTCTGGTTGCATCATATACAACTCTTCTTTGAGATATCCATTTAGGAATGCAGTTTTGACATCCATTTGCCAGATTTCATAATCATAAAATGCGGCAATTGCTAACATGATTCGGACAGACTTAAGCATCGCTACAGGTGAGAAAGTCTCATCGTAGTCAACTCCTTGAACTTGTCGAAAACCTTTTGCAACAAGTCGAGCTTTGTAAACAGTAATATTACCGTCTGCGTCGGTCTTCCTCTTGAAGATCCATTTATTTTCGATGGCTTGCCGATCATCGGGCAAGTCAACCAAAGTCTACACTTTGTTCTCATACATGGATCCCATCTCAGATTTCATGGCTTCAAGCCATTTTGCGGAATCTGGGCTCATCATCGCTTCCTCATAGTTCGTAGGTTCATCATGCTCTAGTAACATGATTTACAGAACTGGGTTGTGTTGGGGAACGTAGTATTTAAAAATTTTCCTACGATCACGCAAGATCTATCTACCAGATGCATAGCAACGAGAGGGAAGAGTGTGTCTACGTACCCTCGTAGACCGGAAGCGGAAGCGTCAAGTGACGCGGTTGATGTAGTCGAACTTCTTCGCGATTCAACTGATCAAGCACCGAACGTACGGCACCTCCGCGTTCAGCACACGTTCAGCTTGATGACGTCCCACGAGCTCTTGATCCAGTTGAGCTTCACGGGAGTGTTTCGTCAGCACGACGGCGTGGTGACGGATATGATGTATTCACCGGCGTAGGGCTTCGCCTAAGCACCGCGACGGTATGACCGAGGTGTGTTTCTATGGAGGGGGGCACCGCACACGGCTGGAACAATTCAACTTGTGTCTTTGGGTGCCCCCCTGCCCCCGTATATAAAGGAGGGAGGGAGAGGCCGGCCCTAGAGGGGGCGCGCCAAGTGTGGGGAGTCCTACTAGGACTCCCAAGTCCTAGTAGGATTCCCCTTTCCTTTCCGGAGTAGGAGAGAAGGAAAGAGGGGGAGAGGGAGAAGGAAAAGGGGGCTGCACCCCTTGTCCAATTCGGACTAGAAGGGGGGCACGCGCCTCCTTCCTTTTGGCCTCTCTCTTCTATTCCCGTAACTCCCCGGTACTCCGAAAATACCCGAATCACTCGGAACCTTTCCGATGTCCGAATATAGTCGTCCAATATATCGATTTTTACGTCTCGACCATTTCGAGACTCCTCGTCATGTCCCCGGTCTCATCCGGGACTCCGAACTCCTTCGGTACATCAAAACTCATAAACTCATAATACCGATCGTCATCAAACGTTAAGCGTGCGGACCCTACGGGTTCGAGAACTATGTAGACATGACCGAGACTCATCTCCGTTCAATAACCAATAGCGGAACCTGGATGCTCATATTGGCTCCTACATATTCTATGAAGATCTTTATCGGTCAAACCGCATAACAACATACGTTGTTCCCTTTGTCATCGGTATGTTACTTGCCCGAGATTCGATCGTCGGTATCTCAATACCTAGTTCAATCTCGTTACCGGCAAGTCTCTTTACTCGTTCCGTAATACATCATCCTGCAACTAACTCATTAGCTGCAATGCTTGCAAGGCTTATAGTGATGTGCATTACCGAGTGGGCCCAGAGATACCTCTCCGACAATCGGAGTGACAAATCCTAATCTCGAAATACGCCAACCCAACAAGTACCTTCGGAGACACCTGTAGAGTACCTTTATAATCACCCAGTTACGTTGTGACGTTTGGTAGCACACAAAGTGTTCCTCCGGTATTCGGGAGTTGCATAATCTCATAGTCATAGGAACATGTATAAGTCATGAAGAAAGAAATAGCAGTAAAACTTAAACGATCATAGTGCTAAGCTAACGGATGGGTCTTGTCCATCACATCATTCTCCTAATGATGTGATCCCGTTGATCAAATGACAACTCATGTCTATGGCTAGGAAACATAACCATCTTTGATCAATGAGCTAGTCTAGTAGAGGCATACTAGGGACACTCTGTTTTGTCTATGTATTCACACATGTACTAAGTTTCCGGTTAATACAATTCTAGCATGAATAATAAACATTTATCATGATATGAGGAAATATAAATAACAACTTTATTATTGCCTCTAGGGCATATTTCCTTCAGTCTCCCACTTGCACTAGAGTCAATAATCTAGCTCACATCGCCATGTGATTTAATACCGATAGTTCACATCGTTATGTGAATAACACCCATAGTTCACATCGCCATGTGACCAACACCCAAAGGGTTTACTAGAGTCAATAATCTAGTTCACATCGCTATGTGATTAATACCCAAGAGTAATAAGGTGTGATCATGTTTTGCTTGTGAGAGAAGTTTAGTCAACGGGTCTGTCACATTCAGATCCGTATGTATTTCGCAAATTTCTATGTCTACAATGCTCTGCATAGAGCTACTCTAGCTAATTGCTCCCACTTTCAATACGCATCCAGATTGATACTTAGAGTCATCTGGATTTAGTGTCAAAGCTTGCATCGGCGTAACCCTTTACGACGAACTCTTTATCACCTCCATAATCGAGAAACATTTCCTTAGTCATCCCGTTACTAAGGATAATTTTGACCGCTGTACAATGATCTACTCCTGGATCACTATTGTACCCCCTTGACAAACTCATGGCAAGGTACACAACGTGTTTGGTACACATTATGGCATACTTTATAGAACCTATGGCTGAGGCATAGGGAATGACTTTCATTCTCTCTATATTTTTCTGCCGTGGTCTGGCTTTGAGTCTTACTCAACTTCACACCTTACAAGTCAGGCAAGAACTCCTTCTTTGACTGATCCATTTTGAACTACTTCAAAATCTTATCAAGGTATGTACTCATCGAAAGTCTTATCAAGCATCTTGATCTATCTCTATAGATCTTGATGCCCAATATGTAAGCAGCTTCACCAAGGTCTTTCTTTGAAAAACTCCTTTCAAACACTCCTTTATGCTTTCCAGAAAATTCTACATCATTTCCGATTGACAATATGTCATTCACATATACTTATCAGAAAGGTTGTAGTGCTCCCACTCACTTCTTGTAAATACAGGCTTCACCGCAAGTCTGTATAAATCTATATGCTTTGATCAACTTATCAAAGCGTATATTCCAACTCCAAGATGCTTGCACCAGTCCATAGATGGATCGCTGGAGCTTGCACATTTTGTTAGCACCTTTAGGATTGACAAAACCTTCTGGTTGCATCGTATACAAGTCTTCTTTAATAAATCCATTAAAGAATGCAGTTTTGTTATTCATTTGCCAGATTTCATAAAATGCGGCAATTGCTAACATGATTCGGACAGACTTAAGCATCGCTACGGGTGAGAAAGTCTCATCGTAGTCAACTCCTTGAATTGTTGAAAAACTTTCGCAACAAGTCGAGCTTTGTAAACAGTAACATTACCGTCAGCGTCAGTCTTCCTCTTGAAGATCCATTTATTTTCGATGGCTTGCCGATCATCGGGCAAGTCAACCAAAGTCCACACTTTGTTCTCATACATGGATCCCATCTCAGATTTCATGGCCTCAATCCATTTTGCGGAATCTGGGCTCATCGTCGCTTCCTCATAGTTCGTAGGTTCATCATGGTCCAGTAACATGACTTCCAGAACCGGGTTGCCGTACCACTCTGATGCGGAACGAACTCTGGTTGATCTACGAAGTTCAGCAGAAACTTGATCTGAAGTTTCATGATCATCATCATTAGCTTCCTCACTAATTGGTGTAGGAATCACTGGAACTAGTTTCTGTGATGTTCCACTTTTCAATTCGGGAGAAGGTACAATTACCTCATCAAGTTCTACTTTCCTCCCACTCACTTTTTTCGAGAGAAACTCCTTCTCTAGAAAGAATCCACTCTTAGCAACAAAGACCTTGCCTTCGGATCTGTGATAGAAGATGTACCCAACAGTTTCTTTTGGGTATCCTATGAAGATTTACTTCTCCGATTTGGGTTCGAGCTTATCATGTTGAAACTTTTTCACATAAGCATCGCAGTCCCAAACTTAAAGAAATGACAGCTTAGGTTTTTCGTCAAACCACAGTTCATACGGTGTCATCTCCATGGATTTAGATGGTGCCCTATTTAACGTGAATGTAGCTGTCTCTAATGCATAACCCCAAAAGCGATAGTGGTAGATTGGTAAGAGACATCATCGATCGCACCATATCTAATAAAGTACGGTTATGACGTTCGGACACACCATTACACTATGGTATTCCAGGTGGCGTGAGTAGTGAAACTATTTCACATTGTTTTTACTGAAGGCCAAACTCACTAACTCAAATATTTTACCTCTACGATCATATCGTAGAAACTCTTATTTTCTTGTTACGATGATTCTCCACTTCACTCTGTAATTCTTTGAAGTTTTCAAATGTTTGAGACTTGTGCTTCATTAAGTAGATATACCCATATCTGCTCAAATCATCAGTGAAGGTCAGAAAATAACGATACCTGCCGCGAGCTTCAACACTCATTGGTCCGCATACATCAGTATGTATGATTTCCAACAACTCTGTTGCTCGCTCCATAGTTCCGGAGAACGGAGTTTTAGTCATCTTGCCCATGAGGCATGATTCGCAAGCACCAAGTGATTCATAATCAAGTGATTCCAAAAGTCCATCACTATGGAGTTTCTTCATGCTCTTTACACCAATATGACCTAAACGGCAGTGCCACAAATAAGTTGCACTATCAATATTAACCTTGCATCTTTTGGCTTCAATATTATGAATATGTGTATCACACGTTCGAGATCCAACAAACCATTTTCATTGGGTGTATGACCATAGAAGGTTTTATTCATGTAAACAGAACAACAATTATTCTCTAACTTACATGAATAACCGTATTGCAATAAACATGATCAAATCATATTCATGCTCAACACAAACACCAAATAACACTTATTTAGGTTCAACACTAATCCCGAAAGTATAGGGAGTGTGTGATGATGATCATATCAATCTTGGAACTACTTCCAATACACATCGTCACTTCATCCTTTAACTAGTTTCTATTCATTATGCAACTCCCATTTCGAGTTACTACTCTTTAGCAACTGAACCAGTATCAAATACCGAGGGGTTGCTATGAACACTAGTAAAATACACATCAATAATCTGTATATCAAATATACCTTTGTTCACTTTGCCATCCTTCTTATCCGCCAAATATCTAGGGCAGTTCCACTTCAAGTGACCATTTCCTTTGCAGTAGAAGCACTTATTTTGCAGGCTTGAGTTTAGCTTTGGCTTTCTTCATGGGAGTGACAACTTGCTTGTCATTCTTCTTGAATTTCCCCTTCTATCCCTTTTGCCCTTTACTTGAAACAAGTGGTCTCATCAACACTTGATGCTCTTTCTTGATTTCTACCTTTGCCGATTTCAGCATCGCGAAGAGCTCGGGAATTACCTTCGTCATCCCTTGCATATTATAGTTCATCACGAAGTTCTACAAACTTGGTGATAGTTACTAGAGAACTTTGTCAATTACTATCTTATCTGGAAGATTAACTCCCACTTGATTCAAGTAATTGTAGTACCCAGACAATCTAAGCACATGCTCACTGGTTGAGCTATTCTCCTCCATCTTGTAGGCAAAGTACTGTCAGAGGTCTTATACCTCTCGACACGGGCATGAGTATGAAATACTAATTTCAACTCTTGGAACATCTTATATGCTCCGTGGCGTTCAAAACGTTTTTGAAGTCCCGGTTATAAGCCGTAAAGCATGGTGCACTAAACTATCAAGTAGTCATCATATCGAGCTTTTGTGAAAACGTTCATAACGTTTGCATCTGCTCCTGCAATAGGTATGTCACCTAGCGGTGCATCAAGGACATAATACTTCTGTGCAGCAATGAGGATAATCCTCAGATCACGGAACAATTCCGCATCATTGCTACTAACATCATTCAACTTAGTTTTCTCTAGGAACATATAAAAATAAACGGGGAGCAACATCGTGAGCTATTGATCTACAACATAGATATGCTAAAACTATCAGGACTAAGTTCATGATAAATTAAAGTTCAATTTAATCATATTAATTAAAGAACTCCCACTTAGATAGACATCCCTCCGGTCATCTAAATGATCACGTGATCCAAATTAACTAAACCATGTCCGATCATCACGTGAGATGGAGTAGTTTCAATGGTGAACATCTTATGTTGATCATATCTACTATATGATTCACGCTCGACCTTTCGGTCTCCAGTGTTCCGAGGCCATATCTGCATATGCTAGGCTCGTCAAGTTAAACCCGAGTATTCTGCGTGTGCAAAACTGGCTTACACCCGTTGTATTTGAACGTAGAGCTTATCACACCCGATCATCACGTGGTGTCTCGGCACGACGAACTTTCGCAACGGTGCATACTCAGGGAGAACACTTATACCTTGAAATTTAGTAAGGGATCATCTTATAATGCTACCGTCGAACTAAGCAAAATAAGAAGCATAATAAGATAAACATCACATGCAATCAAAATATGTGACATGATATGGCCATCATCATCTTGTGCTTTTGATCTCCATCTCCAAAGCACCGTCATGATCACCTTCGTCACCGGCGCGACACCTTGATCTCCATCGTAGCATCGTTGTCGTCTCGCCAACTATTGCTTCTACGACTATCTCTACCGCTTAGTGATAAAGTAAAGCAATTACATGGCGATTGCATTTCATACAATAAAGCGACAACCATATGGCTCCTACCAGTTGCCGATAACATTACAAAACATGATCATCTCATACAAAACCGTATAACTCATCATGTCTTGACCATATCACATCACAACATGCCCTGCAAAAACAAGTTAGACGTCCTCTACTTTGTTGTTGCAAGTTTTACGTGGCTACTACGGGCTTAGCAAGAACCGTTCTTACCTACGCATACAAAACCACAACGATGTTTCGTCAAGTATGTGCTGTTTTAACCTTCACAAGGACCGGGCGTAGCCACACTTGATTCAGCTAAAGTGAGAGAGACAGACACCCGCCAGTCACCTTTAAGCAACGAGTGCTCGTAACGGTGAAACCAGTCTCGCGTAAGCGTACGCGTAATGTCGGTCCGGGCCGCTTCATCTCACAATACCGCCGAAGCAAAGTATGACATGCTGGTAAGCAGTATGACTAGTATCGCCCACAACTCATTGTGTTCTACTCGTGCATATCATCTACGCATAGACCTGGCTCATGATGCCACTGTTGGGGAACGTAGTATTTTAAAATTTTCCTACGATCACGCAAGATCTATCTACCAGATGCATAGCAACGAGAGGGAAGAGTGTGTCTACGTACCCTCGTAGACCGGAAGCGGAAGCGTCAAGTGACGCGGTTGATGTACTCGAATTTCTTCGCGATTCAACCGATCAAGCACCGAATGTATGGCACCTCCGCGTTCAGCACACGTTCAGCTTGATAACGTCCCACGAGCTCTTGATCCAGTTGAGCTTCACGGGAGAGTTTCGTCAGCACGACGGCGTGGTGACGGATATGATGTATCTACCGGCGCAGGGCTTCGCCTAAGCACTGCAACGGTATGACCGAGGTGTGTTGCTGTGGAGGGGGGCACCGCACACGGCTGGAACAATTCAACTTGTGTGTCTTTGGGTGCCCCCCTGCCCCCGTATATAAAGGAGCAAGGGGGGAGGCCGGCCGGCCCTCCTATGGTGCGGCTAGGGCTGCAATCCTACTAGGAATAGGATTGCAATCCTATTCCTAGTAGGAACTACCAAAGAAGGAAGAAGGGGGAAGGAAAGAGAGGGAGAGGGAGAGGGAAAGAGGGGCCGCGCCCCCCTCCCCTTGTCCTATTCGGACTCCTCCAAGGGAGGGGGCGCGCCACCTCCTGGCTTCTGCCCTCTCCCTCCCCTATGGCCCACTAGGGCCCACCATTCCCCCGGGGGGTTCCGGTAACCCCCCCCCCCCCCCCCCCCCCCC
>LR738711.1:924325755-924355177 GCA_902687465.1 Secale cereale | reverse complement strand
GTGTGTTGTAGTTGCGATAAATGGAAAAGCAATAAAATCTAAAGTGATAATTTGTAACCTATTACACACAATGCTCTCGCCATATGCAGAAGTTGACAAGTTTCTAAAAATAAATAAATAAATGATTAGTTGCATATTATAGTTTGCTCTAAAAATAAACCATGTTTATCTAACAGAAAAGTAGGTTAACACTGCTATTGGGATCTATCTAAAGGATGAAAAATAAGCATTAACACATTCAATAAAATCAAAAGGAAATGTTTGAAACATATATACATGCTTTTGCTACATTGATTAATTTATCCGGAAATCATGTATATTGTGGTGAGGAGAAACGCAGAGACCTAAAAACCCATGGGTCTGCAAATCGCCTATTTGACTTACATAGGTCAATATAATCTACAATAATGGATAAATTTTCACTGGTATCAATAAGGTAATCATATTCATATTTCCAGTATAGCGAAAATCATTTAAAGATTTGAGATGAAGATTCGAAATCCTATGTGCAATCCATATACCTATATTATGATGTATTAGGTTTGTTCATATAGTTTTTGTATTGACATCTCCTAGTGCAAAACTGAATCATAAATAGTTAGGAAATATACCAACCGTATTGTCCAATTCGCAGGTGAATTGGAGCACCAGGCACCTTGAGGTGCTGCTTGAGGATGTGGCGCTAGCGTTCGATGCACACACTCTTGTGCCACTTCACGAAGCGGTGGAGGTATTGTTGGGAGGAAGAGTGATGCCGATCCCAAATTGCTTCAACATCTTCTCAACCAGCGGGTTCGACGCCTTCTATAGTATGTGAACCAACATATTGTCGAACCATACTAAGAACTCAACGATTGGAACAGAAGCATGTGTTTCAATGAGCAAAAGCATAGTGTTTTCTTTGACCGGTGCCTTGCCACCTGGCTTAGAGGACTACACACTGACCAACACACAGGCATAGCTCAACGGCCGGCCACATGCCAGTAGCGAACATGCACGCATACTTGATAGTCAATTGGATTCAGCTAAGAGAACGCAGGCACGTAAAGCTAGCTAGACTAAGCAGGCAACCTGGCTGCTGGATTGATCTTCACGTATGATAGCACATGCATGTAAGGTACAACCAGACACCGTCTCGATTGCTTCGATCTCTCTCGACAAAACTCAGCAGGCTGAGAACCGTTTGGATGGCGCATCATGCAAGGGCATCTAGGCCATCGATGGCACCGCCCGGAGAAGGCCAGCAAGGGGGAAACGAACAGCGTCATCGCGGCAGCCGCTGGCCGGCCAACCCCCCGCGGCTTGGATGGACGGTGTGTTGGGGAGTGTAAGTTGCACCCGCGGTGTAGCGATTCCCAGCGGCGAACCCTAGCTAGGCGCCCTTTCATCCCATGATCCCGACCGCTTGCGTTGTGAACGTCTAAATATTTTTTAAATTGGAAACCGGACTGGAATCCGTATGTGGCTACAAAGATGAAGAGCATGACAGGCTAGAGAAAAGAAGAGACGGAACTGCTAGAATAAAAAAAACTTCCTATTTTAAATCTCAACCGTCAATCTATGTGATTAACACAAAATCGACGTATATAAATAGATGACGGATGGAGAACTATGAAATCATCCGCCCTTTATTATTAGCTAAAGAAGTAGCACCATAATCTTCATGATAGAGAGTCTCTTGTTTTGTCACTTTCATATACTAGTGGGAATTTTCATTATAGAACTTGGCTTGTATATTCCAATGATAGGCTTCCTCAAATGCCCTAGGTCTTCATGAGCAAGCAAGTTGGATGCACACCACTTAGTTCTTTTGTTGAGCTTTCATACACTTATAGCTCTAGTGCATCCGTTGCATGCCAATCCCTACTCACTCACATTTATATCTATTGATGGGCATCCCCATAGCCCATTGATATGCCTAGTTGATGTGAGACTATCTTCTTATTTTTGTCTTCTCCGCAACCACCACTCTATTCCACATAGTGTTATATCCATGGCTCACGCTCATGTATTGCGTGAAAGTTGAAAGGTTTGAAAGAATTAAAGTGTGAAACAATTGCTTGGCTAAAACCGGGGTTGTGCATGATATGAATATTTTGTGTGATGAAGAGAGAGCATAGCTAGACTATATGATTTTGTAGGGATAACTTTCTTTGGTCATGTTATTTTGAGAAGACATGATTGCTTTGTTAGTTTGCTTGAAGTATTGATGTTCTTATGTCAATACAGACTTTTATCTTGAATCTTTCGGATCTGAACATTCATGCCGCAATAAAGAAAATCACATTGAGAATTATGTTAGGTAGCATTCCACATCAAAAATTCTGTTTTTATCATTTACCTACTCGAGGACAAGCAGGAATTAAGCTTGGGGATGCTTAATACGTCTCCAATGTATCTATAATTTTTGATTGTTCCATGCTATTATATTATCCTTCTAGGATGTTTTATGGGCTTTTATATACACTTTTATATGATTTTTGGGACTAACGTATTAACCTAGAGCCTAGTGCTAGTTTCTGTTTTTTCCTTGTTTTTGAGTTTTACAGAAAAGGGATACCATACGGAGTCCAATTGACGTGCCAATTTTTTATGATTTTTTATGGACGAAAAGAAGCCCCCGGAGTAAAAGAGTTGGGCGTAAAGAGTCTTAGGCTAATCACAAGGGTGGGGGCGCGCCCACCCCCCTGGGCACGCCCCCCTATCTCGTGGACAGCCCGGAGACCCCCCCTGACTTGTGCCCTACGCCAAAAAAATCCTAGAAATATAGAAACCTCCAGAAAATAACCTAGATCGGGAGTTCCACCACCAAAAGCCTCTGTTGCCACCGAAAACCAATCTAGACCCGTTATAGCACCCTGCCGGAGGGGGGAATCCCTCTCCAACGGCCATCTTCATCATCACAACGCTCTCGATGACGACGAAGGAGTAGTTCACCCTCGGGGCTGGGGGTATGTGTCAGTAGCTATGTGTTTGATCTCTCTCTCTCTCTCTCTCTCTCTCTTGTGTTCTTGAGATGGCACGATCTTGACGTATCACGAGCTTTGCTATTATAGTTGGATCTTATGATGCTTCTCCCCCTCTACTCTCTTGTGATGAATTGTGTTTTCCCTTTGAAGTTATCTTATCTGATTGAGTCTTTAAGGATTTGAGAACACTTGGTGTATGTCTTGCATGTGCTTATCTATGGTGACAATGGGATATCACGTGATACACTTGATGTATGTTTTGGTGATCAACTTTCGGGTTCCGTGACCTTGGGAATCTATGCATAGGGGTTGGCACACGTTTTCGTCTTGACTCTCCGGTAGAAACTTTGGGGCACTCTTTGAAGTTCTTTGTGTTGGTTGAATAGATGAATCTGAGATTGTGTGATGCATATCGTATAATCATGCTCACGGATACTTGAGGTGACAATGGAGTATCTAGGTGACATTAGGGTTTTGGTTGATTTGTATCTTAAGATGTTATTCTAGTACGAACTCTAATGATAGATCGATCAGAAAGAATAACTTTGAGGTGGTTTCGTACCCTACAATAATCTCTTCGTTTGTTCTTCGCTATTAGTGACTTTGGAGTGACTCTTTGTTGCATGTTGAGGGCTAGTAATATGATCCAATTATGTTATCCTTGTTGAGAGAACTTGCACTAGTGAAAGTATGAACCCTAGGCCTTCTTTCCTATCATTGCAACACCATTTATGCTCACTTTTATCTTGAGTTACCTTGCTGTTTTTATATTTTTCAGATTACAAAAACCTATATCTACCATACATATTGCACTTGTATCACCATCTCTTCGCCGAACTAGTGCACCTATCCAGTTTACCACTGTATTGGGTGTGTTGGGGACACAAGAGACTCTTTGTTATTTGGTTGCTGGGTTGTTTGAGAGAGACCGTCTTCATCCTACGCCTCCCACGGATTGATAAACCTTAGGTCACCCACTTGAGGGAAATTTGCTACTGTCCTACAAACGTCTGCACTTGGAGGCCCAACAACGTCTACAAGAAGAAGGTTGCGTAGTAGACATCAGGGGCGCACCTGCCCCCCCCCCCCCGGGCGCTCCTTGGACCCTCGTGGCCGCCTCTCTCGTTCCCTCGCGTGTACTCCAAGTCTTCTGTGAAGATACGGTTCCAAAAATAACTCTCCCGAAGGTTTCACTCCGTTTGGACTCCGTTTGATATCCCTTTTCTGCGAAACACTGAAATAGGCAAAAAACAGCAATTTGCACTATGCCTTGGGTTAGTAGGTTAGTCCCAAAAATAATACAAAAATGTATAATAAAGCCCATTAAACATCCAAAACAGAATATATAATAGCATGGAACAATCAAAAATTATAGATACGTTGGAGACGTATCAAGCATCCCCAAGCTTAATTCCTGCTCGTCCTCGAGTAGGTAAATGATAAAAACAGAATTTTTGATGTGGAATGCTAACCAACATAATTCTCAATGTAATTTATTTATTATGGCATGAATGTTCAGATCCGAAAGATTCAAGATAAAAGTCTATATTGACATAAGAATAATAATACTTCAAGCATACTAACAAAGCAATTATGTCTTCTCAAAATAACATGGCCAAAGAAAGTTCATCCCTACAAAATCATATAGTTAGGCTATGCTTCATCTTCGTCACACAAAATATTCCAATCCTGCGCAACCCCGGTTTCAGCCAAGCACTTGTTTCATACTTAAAAAAATCAAACTCTTTCAACTTTCACGCAATATATGAGCGTGTGCCATGGACATAGCACTATGTGGAATAGAGTGGTGGTTGTGGAGAAGCCAAAAAGTGGAAGATGGTCTCACATCAACTAGGTGTATCGATGGGCTATGGAGATGCCCATCAATAGATATCAATGTGAGTGAGTAGGGATTGCCATGCAACGGATGCACTAGAGCTATAAATGTGTGAAAGTTCAACAGAAGAAACTAAGTGGGTGTGCATCCAACTTGCTTGCTCACGAAGACCTAGGGCATTTGAGGGAGCCCATTGTTGGAATATACAAGCCAAGTTCTATAATGAAAATTCCCACTAGCATATGAAAGTGACTAAACAAGAGACTCTCTATCATGAAGATCATGGTGCTACTTTGAAGCACAAGTGTGGAAAAATATAGTAGCATTGTCCTTTTTTTTCCTTTTTTTCTTCTTTTTTTTGGCCTTTCTTTTTTTCTTTGGCCTTTCCTTTTTTTCTTTTTTTTCTTTGGGACAATGCTCTAATAATAATGATCATCACACTTATATTGATTTACAACTCGATATTACAACTCGATACTAGAACAAAGTATGACTCTATATGAATGCCTCCGGCAGTGTACCGGGATGTGCAATGAATCAAGAGTGACATGTATGAAAAATTATGCATGGTGGCCTAGCCTCGAATACGATGTCAACTACATGATCATGCATGGCAATATGACAATGATGAAGCGTGTCATAGCAAACGGAACATTGGAAAGTTGTATGACAATATATCTTGGAATGGCTATGGAAGTGCCATGATAGGTAGGTATGGTGGCTGTTTTGAGGAAGGTATATGGTGGGTGTACGGTATCGGCGAAAGTTGCGTGGTACAAGAGAGGCTAGCAATGGTGGAAGGGTGAGAGTGTGTATAATCCATGGACTCAACATTAGTCATAAAGAACTCACATACTTATTGCAAAAATTTACAAGTCATCAAAACAAAGTACTACACGCATGCTCGTAGGGGAAGGGTTGGTAGGAGTTAACCATCGCGCGATCCCGACCTCCACACAAAGGATGACACTCAATGAAATACCTCATGTTTCAAATTTGTCACACAACGGTTACCATACGTGCATGCTACGAGACTTGCAAACCTTCACACAAATATTTCTAAAATTCACAACTACTCTACCGGCATGACTCTAATATCACCATCCTCATATCTCAAAACAATCATCAAGTATCAAACTTCTCATCATATTCAATGCACTTTTTATGAAAGTTTTTACTATGCCCATCTTGGATGCCTATCATATTATGACTAGTTTTATAACCAAAGCACATTACCATGCTGTTCTAAAAGACTCTCAAAAGGATATAAGTTAAGCATGAGAGATCAACAATTTCTACATAATAAAACCACCACCGTGCTCTAAAAGATATAAGTGAAGCACTAGAGCAAAACTATCTAGCTCAAAAGATATAAGTGAAGCACATAGAGTATTCTAATAAATTCTAATTCATATTTATCTCTCTTAAAAGGTGTTTCCAGCAAGGATGATTGTGGCAAACTAAAAAGAAAAGACTCAAATCATACATGACGCTCCAAGCAAAACACATATCACGTGGTGAATAAAAATATAGTCCTGAGTATAGTTACCGATAGATGAAGACGAAAGAGGGGATGCCTTCCCGGGGCATACCCAAGCTTAGGCTTTTGGTTGTCCGTGAATTTTACCTTGGGGTGCCTTGGATATCCCCAAGCTTAGGCTCTTGCCACTTTTTGTTCCATAGTCCATCAAAGCCATACTCAAAACTTGAAAACTTCACAACACAAAACTTAGCCAAAAATCTCGTGAGCTGCGTGAAAGATCGTGGATGTCACCTAGAGGGGGGGTGAATAGGCGCTTTAAAATAATTATGGTTTAGGCTTGAACAAATGTGGAATAAACCTAGCGGTTAATTTGTCAAGCACAAGACCTACAACAACTAGGCTCACCTATGTGCACCAACAACTTATGCTAAGCAAGATAATCAACTAGGTGATAGCAAGATATATGACAAGAAACAATATGGCTATCACAAAGTATAGTGCATAAGTAAAGGGCTCGGGTAAGAGATAACCGAGGAAAGCGGAGACGACGATGTATCATGAAATTCACACCCTTGCGAATGCAAATCTCCGTTTGGAGCGGTGTGGAGGCACAATGCTCCCCCAAGAAGCCACTAGGGCCACCGTAATCTCCTCACGCCCTCGCACAATGCAAGATGTCGTGATTCCACTAAGGGACCCTTGAGGGCGTCACCGAACCCATACAAATGGCAACCCTTGGGGGCAGTTACCAAACCCGTAAAAATTGCTCGGGGCGATCTCCACAACCTAATTGGAGACCCCGACACTTGTCCGGAGCTTTACACTACAATGATTGAGCTCCGAACACCAAGGTTGGGGCTATCTCCCCAATGACAATACGAAGCTTCACCACAATGCAATATGGCTCCGAGGTGACCACAACCGTCTAGGGCGCCCAAGCACCCAAGAGGAACAAGCTCAAGGGTACCAAGCACCCAAGAGTAATAAGCTTCTCAACTTCACTTCCACGTATCACCGTGGAGAACTCAAACCGATGCACCAAATGCAATGGCAAGGGCACACGGAGTGCCCAAGTCCTTCTCTCTCAAATCCCACCAAAGCAACTAATGCTAGGGAGGGAAAAGAGAGGAAGAACAAGAAGGAGAACACCAAGAACTCCAAGATCTAGATCCAAGGGGTTCCCCTCACCTAGAGGAGAAAGTGATTAGTGGAAATGTGGATCTAGATCTCCTCTCTCTTTTCCCCCCAAAACTAGCAAGAATACATGGAGGGATTGAGAGATAGCAAGCTCGAAGAAGGTCAACAATGGGGGAAGAACATGAGCTCAAAGGATAAGGTTCATTGGGGAAGAAGACCCCCTTTTATAGGTGGGGAAAAATCCAACCGTTATGCTCACAGCCCGCGCCGAGCGGTACTACCGCTCCAAGGATCGGTACTACCGCTAGGGCGGCAGTAGCCCTTTGAAACACAACAGCGAGGAGGCAAAAAGGCCAGAAGAGCCATCGGAGCGGTAGTACCGCTTGACCTCACGGTACTACCGCTAGGGGTAGCGGTACTACTGCTAAGGGGTAGTGGTACTACTGCTTGAGAGCGGTACTAAAAAATTACATCCGTGCCTACCACCGCTGGACTTGTGACGAGTTTTTGGTCCGGAGCGGAAGTAGCCACGGAAGTACAAAATTACATCCCCTCCAATCGGTAGTACTGCTCCAATTTGCGGTAGTACCGTTACAGCCCTTCTTGGGACACCAAAACTGACATAAGTTTTGCAAACGGACTCCGAATTCAATGAAACCAAGTTTGTTGGAAAGCTAACGACATGGCCTAACACAATCTTGATAGAAATAACAATAAGAGGCAAATGAGAAAAGGACCATAATAAAATGGTGAGAACCCTTCCTCGAAAGAGACCGGTAAAACCTCCAACACCGAAAATGCAATAGAAGAAGCATGTGAACTTCGTTTTCGATGAACTCAAGCTTGTCAAGAAGATGACAATAAGCTCCAAATCTCACAAGAATAAAACCAAACAAGAACCAAGAAATATGATGCAAGCTTGCAATGGTTTGAGCTCTCTACGAATGATATGATCAAGCTACTCACTTGAGACCCCCCCCCCTTGATAGTACGGCAATCGATCATATAACCCGGTCTCCAAACTACCACCATGAGGCCGGTAAAATAGAGATCCTATCAAGGGCAAACCTTTGCCTTGCACAAAGTCCTCTTGAGCTAGATGTAGACGATCTTGACTTCCTCAAGTTGGATCACCTTTCTTGATTGCGTTGGCTCGGTGAAGACTGGTAGATTTCTCCCCCATACTCCACTATGGATGAGCCACTCTTAGGCATATCTTCACAAGTCAATTGTCACCACAATGGACGATAAGCTTCAAGCACTTGATCTCCTCATGATGCATCACTTGAACTTGCACACCACAACCTTGATTTGATATCATCCTCCATGGGCTGTATGTGATCTTCCTCTTGACGCACGCCCATGGAAGATAACCTAACCCCACATAGAATTCTCACAAAGACCATGGGTTAGTACACAAAATGTAATTGACAATGCTTACCATACCACGGGATCGCTTGATCCCTCTCGGTACATCTTCTACTCTTTGTGTGTTGATCAATTTGAAACACTCTGTGTACTTAGTCTTGATCAACCTTGAATCTTTCCAACTCTCTTCATTTGGATGATGTCTTGAAGGGAAACATGAATGATCACACACTCTTCTTCTTCAAGACATGCTTGCAATAAGCTCAACACTCATAACACCAATCTTTGGATAATTACTTAATAGCACCTTGGTCGTCACAAACTATCCTTGAAACCAACACATGGACTCCAAGAAAAGCCTATGGACAAACCCTTCAAATATAACTCAAGGCAACCATTAGTCCATAGAGATTGTCATCAATTACCAAAACCAAACATGGGGGCACCGCATGTTCTTTCAATCTCCCCCATTTTGGTAATTGATGACAATCACTTTCAAGAGAGTTTATATAAGGAATTATGCATCACCATACCATGCAACAATAATGTATGCGCATGAGATGCAAAAGCTTAGGAACAAAACCAAAGCAAGAAGAGAAGAACAACTCTCTAAACTTACTCACAAAACTCTCTGGAACTTCTCCCCCATTGGCATCGATTGCCAAAATGGGTGAAAAGCTTAGAAGGCCAATATAACTTGTGTTCCTCCATAAATTTTGTATTTCTCAACAAGAGATTGGAATGCCATACACATATCCAATGGTAAATACTTGGATGAAGACAAATTATATTGAGGCTCAAAGATTGCAAAAGAATGATATGCCACAAAGGCATAACAAAGGGAGAAAAACACGCAATCAAGCAATCAAAGGATACCAATTGAAGCAAGCTATCAAAAGATACCAATTGACCCAACTAGACCAATGATCTGCCACAAGAATAAAAGATATTATGATATGAACAAAGGAGTGTTCTAGAGAAACTAGAGAAGCTCCCCGTGATTTGTGCACAATTTAGTTTTGTATTTGGATACAACAAGCACAAAATAGGATCGTCGCTCCCCCAAGATCAATAGAACCTCATGGCATAGCAACGGAGTGTTCTAAAGACACTAGTGAAGCTCTCCATAATTTGTGCACTCCTTAGAATATTTTCATTAGGATACCAAGTGCACAAAATAGGATCATCACTCCCCCAAAATCAATAGAAACTCACACCAAGTGCAAGTGAGCAAGAAGGTAACAAAGCCTAGCACTTGCAACAAACAAATGGTTGAGCAATATATAAAAGAGGTAACTTAAGAGTAGGCTCAACCAAAAAGATGTGTGTGAGTCATGGCAAAGCACTTGAGAAGATTAATGTATGGATGAACATTAAGCATCAACATAGTCTTGAATAGTTGAGATACAAGGTGCATGACATGACCCTCCCACACACATCAAGCAAAGGGGTTCACAAGCACACTCGACATGCAAAATGAATAACCAACGCTTGTGACACCCCATGACGAAGAAAGAAAAAGATAGCTTCATCATGAGGAGGGATGCCAATCGAAATGGCAAAAGCCTCGTCAAGACAAGCAAGATAATAAAAATCTTCACCACACAAGAGTGCATCAAGGTGCAACGATATATGATCCACACTCAAGATAAATCCTTTGACATAACCACCAAGGGAAGTAATATAAGAAAGACAAGGTGAATGTGAAAGAAAAGGATATCTACTAGATATGTAATTTCTCTCAAGTGTATAAGATTCTAGGTAGATGAAAATCATGATGATATCAATCCACAAGAAGGATGTACACACGAAATAATTACACGACGGAAAGAAAAGGATATCCACAAGGAAGTCATAAATATACCAATAAGATATTTGCTTGAAAGCATAGCACATGGCTTGATATGGTCTTATTGTATGCAAATGAATTCCTACCACACGAACATCAAAGACATCACAACTAGCAACAAGAGATCATTGTTGGGATGCTTTGAGAAAGGAAACAAGTATCACAAGAAAGAATGAATACATGCCATGATACAACCTACACAAGGTTGATGCAAGAAATATGTGCATGAAGTAGATGGTGATACTTGTTACCGAGATACCATTGGAAGGATGTAGTAGATACCAAGTGAAGGTAGATAGTAGTTCATTGATCATCCTATCTTGACTCCAATAAGCACATGGTGACACCACCATCCTTTTGAATGAGCCGAGCATCCAATGCATATCGAATTGTTCCTAGAACAACAACACAAACAAAATGGTACCCAAACTCATTGGGACCAAAGAGTTAGAAACACCAATACATAGGACAAACTCCACAAACATATTTGCATTTATATATGAAAATGAATTTCATGCACATCTCATCCATATTGAGACTTGGTGGAGTTTCCCTATATATTGGGTCAAATAAAGAAATCATACAAAGGAAATACATGAGTAGATATGTATGCTGGAGACTTTCAAGAAACGATACCAAATGAAAAAAATACCAAATGAAAATGGGATACCAAATGGATAAATCATCACTTGGAATATATCATTAAAGGATACATCAAGGAATGAGATATCCATTGACACACTCAAAAAGAAAGATATCGAACTCCCAAAAGAGAGGATGGTTCCTAACAAACCAAGCCCTCTAAAAAGTTTCGTGATGGCACAAAGTACCAAAAAGAAACGGCTTGCCTTCCACCAACACACACTTGAAATGGATCACAAGATGAGTGTTTCATAGGAAATAGGATAGCCCCCCCAAGAGTTGTGCATCATAGAGAATTTGCATTTGAATACAAATTGCACAAGATGGGATCACCACTTTCACTATATCTCGAAAACACTAGACACGGTCAAGAAAACAACAATGTCCACAAGTGGCACTGAAGGCAATGGGAGTTGACACAATCTTGGCAAGAAATAAGACAAAAGAAAGCAAAAACCAAGGTAAAGTTGATCAATAATTTCTACCACATAAATGATTACCCATTGTCAAGAGACAAGAAGTATTTGGGACTAATTCCCGATGGTAGATTGCAAAGATATCCAACATCATCTTCACACCAAACACACAAACACATTTGCAACTTGTAGAGCTAACATGTCACCTAGGAACAACATAATTTATAATATCAACACTAGGTGACAATATCTCAAATTTACACATTTTCTAGGCTTGTAATATACACATAGCATATTACTCCCCCATAATGTGATACCAATGAAAAGACTTAACAAGATGCAAAAGAGAACCAACAAGAGATAATTAATGGAACATTTAGATTTTGAATTTCTCATGAGAAGACATACCACATAGAGACTAGATAATCTTGTAATATCAAAACTAGATGATATTCCTCATGTACACATATTTATAGGATTGTGAGGTGCACAAAGCACATCACTCCCCCTAAATGGGATGTTCCATTAATCTCTCGCAAGAGCCAACTAAGATACAAACAAGATACACAAAGGCTCAAATCACTACACACACGTACATGATGTGCAAACCAACATACACATACTTGATTTCTCAAGATAAGAAAATTGGGAGCACAACATATACACGCACATGCAAGGTTGATGGCTTCTCGCCCCTCGTTGGTTACCCCAAGTGGAAGGTTGAGATGTAGCGTAGCGGCAAATTTCCCTTGGCAAAGGTACCAAGGATCGAATCCCGTGAGACTCCGAGGGTCGACAAGTAGGTGTCAACGGCGCCAGAAACTTAGCGGTTGACGGGACCTGCACACAGATACAGATAACTTTGCTCCCAACGAGTACATAGAGGTTGTCAATCCCTCCGGCCTTGTTGTTTACAAAGGATCAAACACAAGAGATAATAATGATAGCTATGACTGCAACTAGGAAATAAAAACAGGAAGTAAATAGAAGGTGTCATCAGCGGTGGTAATATGGACCGGGGTCCCATGATGTTCACTAGTGATGTCTCTCTCCCAAAAGACGATAAATCAGCAAAGCGAGGTAAACAAATTACAGCTGGGCAATTGACAGGATTATGTGCGCAAACCAATGCTAACTATGCTGCAAAGAAAGGTAGAGGCTCAAAAGCATGGGCGGTACGCCAAGGCAAGTAGACCGAAATCCATTTGCATCTACTACTAATCATCCACCTTGAGATATCTATCCAGAACATCTCGCTGGTATTAAGTTGCGAATCCCACCCAAAGTGTAAACTCAAAGCAACAGACAACTGCATTAAAAGAACTTTGCGTAAAGTAAACAATCCTTGCACCCGCAAGTACAAGCACCGTTGTTTTCTCCCTTGTGGCAACAGCACATCCCCTAGACTCATGTTTCTGTCACTCAACCTAGTCATCAGGGGGCATGAACCCACAATCAAGCATAACGCTCCCTCTTGGAGTTACTACCTACTACTTGGCCAAAGCAATAAACAGCAACGGAGAACATGCAAGAATTACTCAAGAACAAAGATATAAAAGAGGTGAATCAAATATATTACTCAAACACAATCTGAACATAGTCTCATAATCCATCAGATCCCGGCAAACTCAGCAAAGCAACAGTAGAAAGATTACATATGTGCCTCGATCATGTAGGGCAGCTCACGAGGTCTAAACCATGAAGAGCAAAGAGGGAAGGAGAACATCACATAGCTACTGATCATGGACCCATGGTCCAAGGTGGACTACTCACGACTCATCCGGGAAGCGTCCATGGTGGTGGAGAAGCTCCCGGTGGTGGTTCTCCCCTCCGGCAGGGTGCCGGGAAGAGTTCTCCTGATGCTCCCGATCTTGGAAGCGCTGCGGCGGCGGAACAGAGGCGAGATCGCGAAAAAGGGTTCTGTCCTCGAGGGTTTCGGGACGAGAGGGATATATATGCGAAGGGGGGCAGCCAGAGGCGGAGCAGGGGCCCCAGGCGCCCCCCTGGCACGGCCAGGGTTGGGGCCGCGCCAGGTGGCCGCCTGGGCCTCCCCTGGCTCCCCTCTGGCCCATCTTTGGTTCTTCGCGAATCTTCCTGTACGCTGATTTTTCCTGGAATTTTTGGAGCACTTTTAATATGGGGGAAACCTGAAATAGAAAAACAGCAGAAAATAGGAATTGGCACTGTGGTGCACTGAGTTAATAGGTTAGTCCAAATATGATCAAAAGTGCATGGAAGTGCATCAATATCATAGCAATATCACACAAAAGAAGCATGGAGCAAGCAAAAATTATAGATACGTTTTGGACGTATCACCATCCCCAAGCTTAATTCCTGCTCGTCCTCGAGTAGGTAAATGATAACAAGCATAATTTCTGTGGTGACATGCTATCAACCATATAAGAACTTTTAAGTAAAGCAATCAAGGCATGTAATTCAATTCAAGTCATAACAAGCAAGAGTCTATATTAGCATTGTAACAAGCAACATAAGAACATAAAGGTGCAAGAGCTCTCGCTGTCCGTGACTCGAATGTCTCCAAATGGTGTTTGCGTGCAAGAAAGGGGATAGGGATATACGAGTGAGTAAAACATAGTTTCTGTATTGTTGAGAACTTAATCTACTAAAGTTTCACACTTGGTCTTCTTTGGAATCTTATCTTGACTCATCCCCAGACCACTAGCCAGGTACAAGTCAAAATGATCCACTCCCTTTCGATATTTTGAGCACTCATGCAATGGATGAGCGTAAGCAAGAAAGTTGACACTTAGGATGGCAAAGAGAGAAAAATGATGAAGGGGGAAGACAAAAAAGGTGTGAAAGGCTCACATCAATGAGGACAATCATAGGCGAGAGAAAGCCAAATGATAGATATGATGTGAGGAGCAGGGATTGCCATGTGTCGGTGTACTAAGATAGGGGTACCTTAGTACCCCAACTTGTGCACGGGCAGTAGCAGCTTCCCGCGGCAGGGTTTACCACGTGCTCGCCAAGTACCTTTCCGGTCCTTATGAAGCCATTCAAGAACAAAGTATACAAGTCAGAAGATCAAGGCCCCGGCAAGTGGAGCTTGCCGGGAAGGCCGTACCAGGCTCAAGGTTATCACTTTAACACAAGACCCTGGCAAGTGGGGCTTGCCAGGAAGACCAAGGAACACATATCCCAAGAGATGCCTCGGCGCATCATGCGCCCCGGCAGGGCCCGGAGAGCGACAAGCTTCCGGGCCCGGCAAGATCAAGACCCCGGCAAGGTGCTTGCCGGGGAAACCCACGCTGTGTGCCCGCGCTCCAGCTCATCTGCCCACGCGTCGCCCTGGGGCCCTTCCAGGGACGCGTGGCGGACGGCTGTGCAGCCTGGGGCACACGGTGGCAAGCCACGGTGACGAGGCTACCGCCGTGTCGAACGGAGAAGCATGGACGGACACTTTTGGGGTCGACGGTGACGGGCATTTAATGCCCTTGTCCCCCACTGTCAAAGTTAGGTGAAGACCACTGTTCACGTACTGTTCACGCACTGTTACAACTACCACCAAAATTACACTTTTACCCTCCTCTAAGTTGACACCTGTCGGTGACCCCTTGAGCTATAAAAGGAGGCCCATGCACAACATAGAGAGGGTTCGGAACCTAGACAACTCTTTCGCTCGGTGTAGCTAGCTCTCCAAGCTCCCAAGCTCAAGAACTCAATACAATCTAAGCAGGAGTAGGGTTTTACGCGTCCGCGCGGCCCGAACCTGGGTAAACTGCCCGCGTGCGCCCCTCGATCTGCTCTCCGTGCTCCCTCCGCTCCCTTACCGCAACGTAGAAGGGGCTCCGGTCCCATAGGTGCTCGTGGGAGGATAGTTTCCCCCGACATCTTTGGCGCGCCAGGTAGGGGGCGTCGAGGTTGTGCGAACCTGATCCGGCGCTCACGCGGGCGCATTCTTCATCAACTCCTCCAGCTTCATCAACTTCATCAGCAACACCAACATGCCTTCGAAGAAGAAGGCTTCGGAGGTCGGAGGCCCGTCTGCGTCGATCCCGCCGCCACCTGAACCAACGGTTGGTGGAGGAGACGCCGGCGGAAGGGTGGTCGCCGGCGAGGAAACTCACGGCGCCACCAAATCCAAGGACAAGACGGATGACCGGGCGAATTCCAAGGCCTCGGTGTCCGTAGACGCACCACGCCTCTCTCGGGAGGTGCCAAGCCAGCAGCGCCGTGGTACAGGAGGTACCATTCGCTTGCTGGGGCAAGGACAAACCGGAGGATCGCGGGACGCTCAAGGCCATCGTCCTGGTACGAGCAAGGCGCGGTCGCCGGGGCGAGAAACTGCTCCTTCTAACCCCGTTAGAAGTCCGAGCATATCTCGCTCCTCGCACCGCTCGCCGCCGCTCCCTTCCTCTCCAGCAGAAGCTCTAGCAAGAGCACAGCTACTCCTCGATTTCCCTCCAGCGGCAGACAAGGCCAAAGACTGGAGGGCGACGATCCAGAGCCTCATCGCCTTCGCCAACAATGACACGCCGCAGCAGCCAGCGACGTCGCGGCCGCGGCAAGTCGACCAGACGAAGGCCGATGGCGACAAGACCGCCGGGGGTTCAACCACCGTGCACTCCCCGCCGCGGAAGCAGAAGACGCCACCCCGCCGGATTAACGTCGACGATGACTCCACGGCGTCGTCGGATCCGCGAGCTCGTCGGGACCAGCGCCAAGTCCTCGACGACCGGCGGCAAGAAGACGCTCGAACGCGCATCGAGCACCGACGAGAAGCCCGGCGACAATCAGATCAGCGCGCTGGGACCGCTGTCGACACGCACGCGCCCGGTGAACCAGGCGACTTGCCGTACGCGGCAGGTTGCCCTGCGTTCACCCGTGAGCTGCGGCGAGTCCAGTGGCCCAGCATGAAAAATTTCAAGCCCGACGTACCCGAGAAGTACGACGGCAAGATGCACCCCTCGGAGTTCCTCAGCATCTACACCATCGCGGTGCAGGCTGCCGGGGGACGCGACGAGAAGATACTAGCCAACTACTTCCCGCTAGTGCTTAAGCCTAACGTCCGCTCCTGGCTTATGCACTTGCCGGAAAGCTCCATTTCTTCGTGGGCGGATCTGTGCCACCAGTTTGTTGGCGCCTTCACGGGCGGCCACAAACCCCACGGCCAGGAGAGCGATCTCCACATCTTGGCCCAGAAGGAGGGAGAATCCCTGCGGAAGTACATCCAGAGGTTCAGCCGCGTGCAACACAACATTCCCGACGTCCACCCTGCCGCGGTTATCAGCGCGTTCCACCAGAACGTGCGTAACCGCCGCATGAGGGAAGAGATGGCCATGACCAAGATTCGGGATGTCAGCGAGCTCTACGCTCTGGCTGACAAGTGCGCGCGTGCCGAAGAGGGGAGGAGACTCCCCGGAGAGGATGCTGGCGCAGGAGGAAGCGACAGCGAGGATCCCGCCCCGGCAAGGAAGAGCCGGCGGCGGAACAACAGAAAGAAGAAGAGCAAGGAGGTGCTAGTCGTCGAGCAGTCCGGCAAGGGGGCTCCCGCCAAGAAGGCACAGGCTGGCGGTTCCGGCAAGGAACTCGCCCCTGTAGCGGCAGCCGACAAGCAGGACGGCTCCGACAAGCAATACTGCAAGATCCACCGCACCAAGGGCCACGATCTACAGAACTGCAAGCGAGTCGAGTACCTCGTAGAACAGCAGAAGGCTGAATACGAGCGTCGCGACAAGGAGAAGGCCCAAGGAGGCGGAGGAGAGCCCAGCAAGAAGCGGCCATTCAATGGCCGGGGAGGACGCCGCGGCAAGGCCAAGCAGTGGCAAGGTGATCGACCTCCCCGGGGCCGCGACAAGGACGAGGAAGAAGACGACGACGACGACATGGAGGAAGGAGATAACAGCGAGCAGGAGTTCCAGAAGGCCACAGAAGTTCTGTGTGTCGACGGAGGCGCCTCTCTGCATACTTCCCACCGCCAACTCAAGCAGTGGGTGCGGGAAGTAAACGCAGTTGAGCCGCCCGTCGAGTCACGCAGGCTGCTGAAGTGGTCCAGCACGCCCATCATTTTTGATCTTGAAGATCACCCTGATCGCACAACGGCGGTCGGGTGCTTGCCGATGTTGGTCTCACCAACCATCCGCAACCTCAAGGTCACCAAAATGTTGGTTGACGGCGGGGCCGGCCTGAACTTGATCTCCTCAGCTGTGATCAAGAAACTCCAGATCCCAGACGGCGAGCTCGAAGAAACCGGGTCGTTCCAAGGAATCAACCCAGGAAGGAGCAAGCCGAAGGGGAAGATTACTCTGCTAGTGACCTTTGGCGGGGAGCTCAACTTCAGGACAGAGAGGATAACCTTCGACGTGGCCGATATCCCATTGCCATACAATGGGATACTTGGACGTCCTGCCCTCGCCAAGTTCATGGCGGCTTCCCACTACGCCTACAACATACTCAAGATGCCGGGGCCGATAAGCGTCATCTCTGTCCGTGGCGATAAGAAGGACGCGCTTATCTGCGCCGACAAGATATACCGGGATGCAGCAGCCGCAGCAGAAAGCAACACACTTGCCGCTGAAGCTCCCAGGGGGAAGACCAAGACCAAGTCCGGCAAGAGCTCTGGGGCCCACTCCGGCAAACGCACCTCTTCGGAGTGCTGCGCTGCCGTCGAGGACGCACCATCGAGCTCCACCGGAAAGTGCAAGAAAGGGATGGCGGCTCCACCAGCAACCAAGAAGGTGTCCGCCAAGGAGGACGGCACTGGTGGTACCTTCACCATCAGTGCTACACTCGATGACAAATAGGAAAGCGCGCTCGTTGCTTTCCTGCGGGCGAATGTCGATGTGTTTGCGTGGCAACCATCTGACATCCCCGGCGTTCCCAGGAAGGTAATTGAGCACAAGCTTGCTGTTTGTCCTCATGCGCGGCCCGTCAAGCAGAAGGTCAGAAAGCAAGCCGTGGAGCGCCAAGAATTCATCGCCAAAGAGATAAAGAAGCTAGAAGCAGCGGGCCTGGTTAGAGGCGTGATCCATCCGACGTGGTTGGCCAATCCAGTTGTCGTACGCAAGGCCAATGGGAAGTGGAGACTTTGTATAGACTTCACCGATGTGAATAAAGCATGTCCCAAGGATCCATTTCCCTTGCCGCGTATTGACCAGATTGTTGACTCCACCGCTGGATGTGAGCTGCTTTCCTTCCTTGATGCATACTCAGGTTACCACCAGATATTCATGGCCAAGGAAGATGAAGAGAAGACTGCATTCATTACTCCATGTGGCACATATTGCTTCATACGCATGCCCTTTGGATTGAAGAATGCAGGCTCAACATTTGCAAGGGTAGTGCACACTGCTTTTGAGCCACAGATCCACAGAAATGTAGAAGCCTACATGGATGATATAGTGGTCAAGAGCAAGAGCAAGTATACCCTGATCCAAGACTTGGAAGAAACATTTGAGAATCTGCGCAAGATCCAGCTCAAGTTGAACCCCGAGAAGTGCGTCTTCGGAGTCCCCTCCGGCAAGCTTCTCGGGTTCTTTGTGTCCCAGAGGGGGATTGAAGCCAATCCCGACAAGATAAAAGCCATCGAGCAGATCGAGGCTCCAAAGCGAGTCAAGGACGTAAGGAGACTTGCTGGTTGTGTGGCTGCCCTCAGTAGGTTCATTTCAAAGTCTGCAGAACGCGCCCTACCTTTCTTCAAAATCTTGAAAAAGGCAAGTCCTATGAAATGGACTCCGGAAGCGGAAGCAGCGCTGCAAGACTTGAAAGGATACCTGTCCTCCACTCCAATACTTGTCGCACTTAGACCACAAGAGAAGTTGCTGCTGTACCTAGCGGCAACCAATCAAGTGGTTAGTGCTGCGTTAGTAGCGGAGAGGGAGGCAGATGAGGAACCCACGCCACCGGCAAGCGAATCCAGCGACAAGCAGGGGGTTTCCCCGACAAGCTCTGGCCCCGACAAGGACAAGTCTGCGCAGGAACAAGGAGAAGTGCGAAGGAAGATGGTGCAGCGCCCAATGTATTTTGTGAGTTCCCTCTTGCAGGGGGCTAGATCAAGATACTCTGGGGTGCAGAAGTTGCTTTTTGGCCTCCTCATGGCCTCAAGGAAGCTGCGCCATTACTTCCAAGCACACGAGATAACAGTGGTCACTCGCTTTCCGTTGAAGAGGATATTGCAGAATCCCGAAGCAACAGGCAGGATCGTCGAGTGGGCACTAGAGCTGTCAAGCTTTGGTCTCAAGTTTGAGAGTACTTCAACCATACAGAGCAGAGCTTTGGTAGAATTCATAGCTGAATGGACCCCAACGCCCGATGAGGAAGTTCCAGAGACAAGCGTCCCCGTCCAAGAAACGAACAGCGAATGGGTAATGTACTTTGATGGTGCTTTCTCGCTGCAAGGCGCCGGTGCCGGCGTGGTACTCATAGCGCCCACCGGAGAGCACCTCAAGTATGTTGTCCAGATGCACTTTCCCAAGGAGCAAGCGACGAACAATACTGCTGAGTATGAAGGTTTGCTTGCCGGCCTCAGAATTGCGGCCGAACTTGGGATCAAGAAGTTGATTGTGCGGGGAGATTCACAGTTGGTGGTCCGACAAGTAAACAAGAGTTATCAGAGCCCTTTGATGGAAGCTTATGTTGATGAAGTGAGGAAGCTTGAAGAGCACTTTGAAGGTCTGCAAATGGAGCACGTCCCGAGAGCTCAGAATGATATTGCAGATGGCCTCTCAAAGTGTGCTGCGATGAAGTCACCTGTGGAACCAGGGACCTTCCTGCTCAAGCTAACTCAGCCATCCGTTACACCATCAGTTGGGCAGAACAAGAAGAGGAAGTTGGTCTCCGGCGACTACTTGCCGGCGGATCTTCCCGAAGCCGCCGCCAAGGTCCCCAGGATCGACAGTCAGAACGCTGAGGAACAGTTTGCTCCTGCAGATCCAAGGGTCTGTACAGTTGAAGCAAGCGTTCCCGACAAGCCTTGCCCCGGCAGGCTTGCCGGGGGACCATCAGCTCCGGCAGAACCGGAGGTTCTTGCCGTAGAAGCTGGGGTCCCCGCAGCGGCCCTCATGCCTTTAGTCCTTGCTGTTGAGCCTCAGGCTCCAGCATGGGCACAGCCAATCGTCCGTTTTTTGCAAACTGGAGAACTTCCCGACGACCCAGAAGAGATAGAAAAAATAACCAGGCAGTCAAGTATGTACCAGTTCGTTGACAATGAACTGTACAGAAGAAGGCTCAACGGTGTCAGGTTGAAGTGCATCTCCAGAGAAGATGGACAGAAGCTGTTGGCAGAGATACATGGAGGCATATGTGGCCACCACATTGGCGCAAGGGCACTTGCCGGGAAGGCGTTCCGGCAAGGGTTCTTCTGGCCAGAAGCCCTCCAAGATGCAACTGCACAAGTAACCAAGTGTGAAGCGTGCCAGTTCCATGCCAAGCAAATTCACCAGCCAGCTCAAGCTCTCCAGACGATCCCTTTGTCCTGGCCCTTCTCGGTCTGGGGGCTCGATATCCTCGGCCCCTTTCCCCGCGCTGCCGGGGGCTTTGAGTACTTGTACGTAGCAATCGACAAGTTCACAAAGTGGCCAGAAGTGGAACCAGTGAGAAAGGTGACAGCACAGTCAGCAGTCAAGTTCTTCAGAGCGATTGTTTGCCGTTTCGGAATCCCTAACAGGATCATCACCGATAACGGCACACAGTTTACAAGTCGCACCTTCATGCAATACGTCCAAGACCTTGGCGCCAAGGTCTGTTTCGCTTCTGTTGCTCACCCGAGGAGCAATGGTCAAGCGGAGAGGGCCAATGCTGAAGTGCTGTGCGGGCTCAAGACAAGAACCTTCGACAGGCTGCGCAAGTGCGGAAGAAACTGGATAGAGGAGTTGCCGGCGGCTCTTTGGTCAATCAGGACGACACCAAATCGAGCCACCGAACAGACACCCTTTGCTCTTGTCTATGGAGCAGAGGCAGTTCTCCCCACGGAACTCGTATACGGATCTCCTCGAGTGCTCGCTTATGATGAGCTCGAGCAAGAGCAACTGCGACAAGATGATGCATTGCTCCTCGAGGAGGAACGTCTCCAGGTTGCCGTACGAGCTGCTCGTTACCAGCAAGCCTTGCGCCGCTATCATAGCCGCAAGGTTAAGGCCAGAAGTCTCGAGGAAGGCGACCTTGTTCTTCGGCGTGTTCAGTCCGCCAAGAATTCCAACAAGTTGACGCCGAAGTGGGAAGGCCCTTATCGGGTGAGACAAGTCACAAGGCCCGGCGCTGTCCGCCTTGAGACCGAAGAAGGCTTACCGGTGAGCAACTCCTGGAACATAGAGCATCTTCGCAAGTTTCACCCATAAGGCGCGGTTGCCGTGATCCGCTCCGGCAACCACCTTTTGTACAAGTCTTGCCGCTGTTGCATATAAACCTTTGTACAAAGCCGGGCGCAGATCCCGTGCATCAGTAAAGCTTTTTGTGCTTCGCACTATTTGCCATTTTCATGCCTTTCTTTGTTATTTGCATGCATTGTTTGGCATCATGTGCAACGCACATCCCCGGTAAGCATTAGCAGGCCAAGAGGCCCTATACTTGTTTTCCCTCCTCTTTTTCTTTCCCTCTTAAGCAGAAGGAATATTCCTCGTGCACAAGTTTGCCGGGGGGGAAGGAGGTGGAGGATTTCAAGAAAGAGAAGCTTTGCCGGGGAACGAACGAACTATGAAAGCTAAGTTACCAAAGTTTGAGTAATTCAAATTTTTAAATTTTAGTTGTCTTCCTTGAACAACCACACTTTGTATGGAAAACCTGTGCGCGGAGGAACCTACCCGCGGCTAGCCGCGCCCTTACTCTGTTTCGAGCACGCTCAACGGCTTAAGTGAGCTGCGACAAGTATCGCGCCCTTACTTCGTTTTCGAGTTCGCTCAGCGGTCTAAGTGTGCTGCGACTAGCTGCGGCAAGGTTACTTGCCGACAAGGTCTTTTGCCAGCAGGCTGCTAAGAGTCCAGCACTCAGCGCTCGCGGCAAGAGACCCTTGCCGGCAAGTCCCCTCAAAGCGTAGGGTAGAAAGCATACAAAGTGGAGGACCAAAAGCAAGGGAGATAACATAGCATTGACTGATCAAAATAAGATTGTATATATTACAAAGATAGCTTGCCGTAATACTAATAGATTCTTGTCCATAACATGCCTTGCAGCGGCAAGGAAAACAGAAAGAAAGAAATCTAATCTACGCGGTCGCCTTCACGCCTTGTGATCTTGTTCACCTTGGCGACGATGTGGGCGACCTGCGCCTTCAACGCCTCTTGGTCAGCTTCGGGCGGCAAGCTGCGGAGGACGTTGACAAGGTTGATGCCGGGGTTGCGGTAGACGATCTTCGTCAAGACACGCTCCAAGGTGCCCATGCAGAGCCGACGCGCCTCGTCGGCCAGCTGCACGGGGATCTTCTCCTGCAACCGCGCAAGTGCCGGCGCTATTCCCCTGAAGAACAGACTTAACTTGGCGCTGTGGGGGAGATTCTCGTCCGGGGAGTACGAGAGATGCTCCGCCCTCAGCGCCACCATCTCCTTGTCAATATTGGCAGCGGAGGTGACCAGATCGTCAGTCCACTGCTCCACTGCCCGGCTGAATTGGTTCGCCGAGACGGCGGCGCTCTCCACCAGGCCTCGTTCCTTGCGGAGCTCGTCCTTCAGCTTCGTCTCGCGATCCCGGGCGGCGTCGAGCGAATCAGTCAGAGTGGAGACCTTCAACTCTAAGTCAGCAATGGAATCCTTGGCGGCAGTAAGCTCGTCGCCCTTCTTGGAGAGACGTACCTGCAGATCAGAGTTGGTGTGGGCGTCTTTTTCCCGCTCCACATTGAGCGCGGTGATTCTGTCCGCACTCGCCTTCAGGTACCGCTCCAGCTGCTCCACCTTGGCCTCAAGATCCTTCTTGACGGTCTCCGCGGTGGCTGCGGCGGCCTTCGCCTCCTTCAGGGCTCCGCCAATGGCCTGCTCCCGGGCGGTGAGGTCGTCCTCGTGGGCGTCGAGGTCGACCTTCCGCTGGTTGAGTACTCCTTCTCGCCGGGACAGCTCTTCGCCAACCAATCGCTGCTGCTCCTCGGCCTCAGCTTTCTCAAGGAGGAATGCTTGCTGCTCCTCGGCAAGCCCTTCGCGCTCCTCCGCCAAGTTGCGGAGGGCCGCCTGGTTGGCGGCGCAGAGCTCCGCGGCGCGCTTCTCCAAGTCAGCTCCAGCCTTGGCGGTGAGAGCTTCCCGAGACTCCAGCTTCGCTTGCCTGGCCCGGTACAGGGCCAGGAGCCGGCGAAGGAGCTTCTCCTCTTCGGGCTCGTCGCCACCGCCGGGCGCTTCAACAACCTTCAATCCCGCGGAGGCGAGGACCTCTCCGTCAAAGGTCTCTCCCTCCACGGGGGCTCGAGACGAGGACACCCACGGGACTTGTATGAAAACCCCGTTGGGGGCCTCCAGGTAGACGCCCTGCTCAGCCGTGGAGGCGGAAGGGTCGGCGGCCGGTGCAGCGCTTGACGCTCCTGCTGCCTCCGGGCCAGCAGTGTGGTCGCCGGTCCCTTCCCCAGCCGCGGCGTCTGCGGGCGGGGCGGTCTCTTCAGCGGCAGGCTCGTCGGCTCCAGCCATGCCCTCAGCGGCAGTGGCGTTGCCGCCGTCGCCGTGCACCTCCTCCTCAACGGTGGCCTCCGTCTCCATCCGCTCTGGGGCAGGAGGATCTAGCAGAAGAAAAGGAAAAGAAAAAGTCAAGCGAATATCCAAAAAGACAAGTTCAAGAAGGAAAAGCTACAAGGACTTACCTTCGCGGACTTCTTCGACGACAGGCTCCCTCGCCGGGGAATCCACCCTTGGCGGCGGAGTGGTGGCCCCTGCTGGCGGAGGGCCGCCCGCGCCCTCCCTTGGCGGGGTGCTCACCCTTGTCGGGCTGCTCACCCTTGGCGGGGTGCCCGCCCTTGGCGGGGTGCCCGTCCTTGGCGGAGCGTTCTCCCTCGCCGGGGAGTTCACCCTTGGCGGGGAGGGTGGAACAGGCAGCTCTTCGGGGGTGACCTCCGGTTGCTCCTGCGGCTGCGGCTCCATTTCTGCACAAGACAAGCAAAATAACAAAGTATCAGTACAAGCGATAACCTCAAGCGCGCCCGCCAAGCAGAAAGACGAATACCAGACTTACGCTGGGGGCTGCTCCTCGGAGCAGCAGGTTGATCCGGCAAGCTTGCCGCTGGCGCGTCCCCAGTCGCCGCGACGGGCGAGTCGTCTTCAACCTCAACCACAGGGATCTTGGCTCTCTTCGCCATCCGCTGGGCCAAGGTCCTGAGAGCAAAACAGAAACAAGATCAGAATCAACAAGGAAAATCAAGACAAAATCGAAGAGACTAAAGAAGTACAAGCACTTACTCCTCTTCCTCGTCGTCGGAGCTGAGGGCGGAGAAGTCAAAATCCGCCTGGTTCGCTCCCGCGCGAGGAGCAGGAGGAGAAGGCTCCCTCGGTCGCTTGGCGGTCTCCGGGGCTATGGGCTGCGAAGACCCAGCCCCCGTCGCCGCCGAGGACCGAGGGGCAGATGGAGCACCCGTTCCGCTCCGGGAAGATCCTCCTTCGCTTGGCGCTTGAGCGCGAGGCGCCCCCTCGACGGCTTTGCTCGCCCTGGTGGCGCGTGTCGCCCGGCGCGCAGGCTGCTGTCGAGGCGCCTGCGGCCTCGTCGCCGTAGCCGCCTTGCGGAGGCGCTTCCTTGGTTGTTGCGTAGGACTTGCCGGAGGCGGGGAGTTCTCTGAGGACGAGGAGGCATCATCGTCAAGTCCCAGAGATCCACCGGAGTCTTCATCAGCCTCGACGTCCTCCTCTTCCCCAGCAGGCCCGCTGGACTCAGCACCATGCCCAGCGGCCTCGCTCCCTCCGGCGACCTCGCTCCCTCCGGCGACCTCGCTCCCTCTGGCAACCTCGCCCATCCCGGCAAACCTCAGGGTGGGCACCCCGGCAAACTCCTCGGGCGGAAGCTTCAGCAACTTGAGGATTTCCGCCTCCTCTGCTTGGCTCACTGCGTCCGCGGCATCAGCATCGTCCACGGTGTATCCAAAGTCACCCGCCACTGCAGCTGCGGCGGCCTCCTCCATCCTGGTAGCGATGTAGGCTATATCCCTTGCCGTAGTGGCCCGGGTGAGGCCCTTGTTCTCCTCGGCGTTCTTGGGCGTCTCGACCAAGTTGTCGAAAAAGCTCAGCACGGTATCCGGCGGAGGCTCTATCCAGGTGGGGACGACGCCATGGGAGTCGCACGCAGGCATCATCGCGCGCAAGGAATCCCGGGCAGTGCTGTTGCACAGCGGTACCACTCCCCGGGGAGGTCTGAACCATTCCGGGTGGGCCGGGTCATGCTTGAAGAGCTCCCGGACCATCCCCTTCAACTCCAAGGCAGTGAAATTGTAGTTCAATCCAGGGCGCAGCCTCATGATATCCGCCGCGTTGCCGAATTCCCAGGCGGGCCTTTTCCTTTCTTGTAAAGGGGCAATGCGGCGGCGGAGGAAATCTGCCCCAACCTCTCCGATGGTTAGCTTGGCGACCCGGAGACGAATAATCCTGATAAGGGCGATGTTAAGCTTGCTGTCTTCCGGGGCCAATTCACTCCAATCCCTGCCGCGCACTATTGCAGTCGTGCGCGGCGCAGTGAAGGGCTCCGGCTTCTCCTCCACCACCCAACACCAATCAGCTCTCCATTCTTCCCACTTGCCGCGGAGTTCTCCCTTCAGGTATGAATCCTTCTTATTCAGCCGGAAGATCTAGGAGATGCCGCCGGAGAGGGGAGCGCCAGCCTCTACTCTAGGCATAAAGAAATGGCGGAAAAGAGCTACATTGGGATGAACCCCAACATAGTTTTCGCACAGATGTGCGAAAACGGCCATCGTAAGGATGGCGTTGGGGGTGAAATCTAGGAGGTGGAGGCCGTATGTGTTCATGATATCGCAAAAGAACTCCGAATACGGAGGGCACAATCCACAGTGGAAAAATGCAGCGAAGAAGAAATACCCGCCGGGGAACATATCTTTGGCGACGGCGGGGAAGACTCTGGTGCGGGGATGGGCCTTGGTCTCCCTCGCCCAGAACAGATAATATTTGTTCCGCAGCTCCCTCGCGCCAAGCCTCGGCGCGAAGACCACGGACCTCTTCCGCAGGGCGGCCAGCTTCGCCGCCTGCTCGGACTTCTCCTTCTTGGCCTTGTCGTTCTTGGCCTTGTCGCTCTTCGCCTTGTCGCTCTTCGGAGCCATGGCGGAGGCGGCGAGGGAAGAAGCGAGGAGCTCGACGGCGCCGCGGATGCGGAAGACGGCGGAGGAGGGGCGGAGGCAAGAAGCAGCGGAGGTTTCTGGAGAAGAAAGGCGCAATGAAGACGAAGGAGGGGAACTGCCCCTGCTTCCTCTGCTTTTAAGGGGGAAGTGGGGGACGTTCCGCATTTCCCATTAAAGAACAAGGCCACGATCTCTCCCACGACTCCGCAATCGACGCGTGCCGTTAGGGAGGGATGCGGCGGATGCGGAAGGAAGTACGGCGTGCCGTGGGCCGCGTGTGCCCGTGCACTGTCTTGGGCCTGGCCCAACAGCGCTCGGCACCGTGTGTGGCCCAGGCCCGGGGGCTCCTGTCGGTGTACTAAGATAGGGGTACCTTAGTACCCCAACTTGTGCACGGGCAGTAGCAGCTTCCCGCGGCAGGGTTTACCACGTGCTCGCCAAGTACCTTTCCGGTCCTTATGAAGCCATTCAAGAACAAAGTATACAAGTCAGAAGATCAAGGCCCCGGCAAGTGGAGCTTGCCGGGAAGGCCGTACCAGGCTCAAGGTTATCACTTTAACACAAGACCCTGGCAAGTGGGGCTTGCCAGGAAGACCAAGGAACACATATCCCAAGAGATGCCTCGGCGCATCATGCGCCCCGGCAGGGCCCGGAGAGCGACAAGCTTCCGGGCCCGGCAAGATCAAGACCCCGGCAAGGTGCTTGCCGGGGAAACCCACGCTGTGTGCCCGCGCTCCAGCTCATCTGCCCACGCGTCGCCCTGGGGCCCTTCCAGGGACGCGTGGCGGACGGCTGTGCAGCCTGGGGCACACGGTGGCAAGCCACGGTGACGAGGCTACCGCCGTGTCGAACGGAGAAGCATGGACGGACACTTTTGGGGTCGACGGTGACGGGCATTTAATGCCCTTGTCCCCCACTGTCAAAGTTAGGTGAAGACCACTGTTCACGTACTGTTCACGCACTGTTACAACTACCACCAAAATTACACTTTTACCCTCCTCTAAGTTGACACCTGTCGGTGACCCCTTGAGCTATAAAAGGAGGCCCATGCACAACATAGAGAGGGTTCGGAACCTAGACAACTCTTTCGCTCGGTGTAGCTAGCTCTCCAAGCTCCCAAGCTCAAGAACTCAATACAATCTAAGCAGGAGTAGGGTTTTACGCGTCCGCGCGGCCCGAACCTGGGTAAACTACCCGCGTGCGCCCCTCGATCTGCTCTCCGTGCTCCCTCCGCTCCCTTACCGCAACGTAGAAGGGGCTCCGGTCCCATAGGTGCTCGTGGGAGGACAGTTTCTCCCGACACCATGCAACGGATGCACATATGAGCTAAGGTAAGCTCTCCAATGGAACTAGTGGGGGTGCATCCAACTTGCTCGCTCAAGAAGACCTAGAGCTCTTTTGAGGAGGCTCATCATTGGAATATACAAGCCAAGTTCTATAGTGTGAAGGTCCCCACATAGCTATATGCATGAATGATAATCTCTATGGAGTACAAGGTATAAGATGGAGTACGAGTGTGGATCTCTCAAAAGGAATAGTGGTGTGCCCCCTTCTCTCTTTTTATTTCTTTTTCTCTTTTTCCTATTTTTTTGTGTGGCCTCAATGGCTCTTTCTATTTAACTCTCATTTATCCTCTTTGGGATCTTTTGATTTTGTCCTCTTTGGGATCTTTTCCTCACTTTAGGGGCAACACTCTATATATTACAAGAAGTATAGAAGATCTTTCACACTTTACAAAAGTACTCAACATAAAGAAAATGAAACTATCATGATGTATGCAAATGTATGCCTCTGCCGGTGTAGCAGGATATGCAATGATACTAGCGCGTCATGTAGAAATGATTAGGGCAAGTCCCAACTAGCATGCGGCTCATCGATCAAGCAAAAGGCATGTATGACATGAAGATCAAGTCATGAGAAGATGGATGTTGCATGGCAATGTATCTCGGAAAGGCTATGGAAATGCCTTGATAGGTAGGTATGGTGGCTGTTTTGAGGAAGGATATAATGAGGCTTATGATGACAGAGCGTATCATGCCAAGGATTTGGATGCACCGGCGAAGTATGCGCCAACTCTCGAGGTGAGAAAGGGCAATGCACGGTACCGAGGAGGCTAGAAAAATATGGCTAGGTGGAAGTGTCAACTTTCGAATACTCACATTAGTCCGAAGAACTCATGCACTTATTATCGGTAACTCTCAATCTAATTAGGAGGTTCACAAAGAGACAAGTACCCCGAGGAGGAGTGTATGGGGGTTTGGTTATCCTTGCGCATCCTCGACTCATGGTACGTGAGTGTACTCTAATATTCGATCCCTCCAAAGATTAGTGATCCATCTAGTAGCTAAAGTTCTCAACTATTTTGTAGGTTTTCGAAAATAAACATGGATTGCCCAAAATACGACATCTATCACTAATAGGCTAAAGCTCTTGACACCAAAAGTTCAGACATTACTCATGGCAATACCTCAAAACTATTGCAAGTTACTACTAAAATTAAATAGCAACCTCAATTACCTACT
>LR738711.1:924286770-924323810 GCA_902687465.1 Secale cereale | reverse complement strand
AGACGAACACCAAAAGAACAAGGATCAAAAGGTTTCAATTCAAACATATCATACATTCTTTTGGGCATAACGGAGGTACTAGCTCCAACATCACATAAAGCATAGCAAGAGAAGTTATTCAACTTAATTTTAATCATAGGATCCCAACTATCTTCTAGCTTTCTAGGTATGGAGGCTTCTACCCTAAGCTTCTCCTCCCTAGCTTTGATAAGAGCATTAGTGATATGCTCCGTGAAGGCAAGATTAAGTGTGCTAGTGTGGGGATCTCTAGCCATTCTTTGTAAAAAGGTGACAACTTCTGAGAGACTACAATTATCAAAATCAATTTTATCATTATTGAGCAGAATTGTAGTGTCATCTTCTTTGTTTGAATTGCTCTCTATTATAAGAGTTTGGACGTCTTCCCAAGTTTGGGGAAGTGTGGGAGCAACTTTAAACAGAGGCTCATACTTTTTCCCTGGAAGACCATGCCATGGGCATAACTCTCCATTAAAACTAACATAATCACAAGGTTTATTACTTTTGTAGATCCCGACAGTGGTGATTGGCGTGATGGAAGAAGGGGTGTACTCCTCCCACTTAGTGTATTTGGTGGAACCCATAGCAGCAGCAGGCAAGATAACTATTTTTGTGATTTTTGGTAAGGGACACTAAAGCAAAAACTGAAAGGTAAACTAACAAGACTAAAAAGCAAAGATAAAAGATAGCATGCAACTCCCCTATCTTGAAGAGTGGAGTCCCCGGCAACGGCGCCAGAAACTTGCTTGATGGCTTCTCGCCCCTCGTTGGTTACCCCAAGTGGAAGGTTGAGATGTAGCGTAGCGGCAAATTTCCCTTGGCAAAGGTACCAAGGATCGAATCCCGTGAGACTCCGAGGGTCGACAAGTAGGTGTCAACGGCGCCAGAAACTTAGCGGTTGACGGGACCTGCACACAGATACAGATAACTTTGCTCCCAACGAGTACAGAGAGGTTGTCAATCCCTCCGGCCTTGTTGTTTACAAAGGATCAAACACAAGAGATAATAATGATAGTTATGACTGCAACTAGGAAATAAAAACAGGAAGTAAATAGAAGGTGTGATCAGCGGTGGTAATATGGACCGGGGTCCCATGATGTTCACTAGTGATGTCTCTCTCCCAAAAGACGATAAAACGGCAAAGCGAGGTAAACAAATTACAGCTGGGCAATTGACAGGATTATGTGCGCAAACCAATGCTAACTATGCTGCAAAGAAAGGTAGAGGCTCAAAAGCATGGTCGGTACGCCAAGGCAAGTAGACCGAAATCCATCTGCATCTACTACTAATCATCCACCTTGAGATATCTATCCAGAACATCACGCTGGTATTAAGTTGCGAATCCCACCCAAAGTGTAAACTCAAAGCAACAGACAACTGCATTAAAAGAACTTTGCGTAAAGTAAACAATCCTTGCACCCGCAAGTACAAGCACCGTTGTTTTCTCCCTTGTGGCAAGAGCACATCCCCTAGACTCATGTTTCTGTCACTCAAGCTAGTCATCAGGGGGCATGAACCCACAATCAAGCATAACGCTCCCTCTTGGAGTTACTACCTACTACTTGGCCAAAGCAATAAACAGCAACGGAGAACATGCAAGAATTACTCAAGAACAAAGATATAAAAGAGGTGAATCAAATATATTACTCAAACACAATCTGAACATAGTCTCATAATCCATCAGATCCCAGCAAACTCAACAAAGCAACAACAGAAAGATTACATATGTGCCTCGATCATGTAGGGAAGCTCACGAGGTCTAAACCATGAAGAGCAAAGAGGGGAGGAGAACATCACATAGCTACTGATCATGGACCCATGGTCCAAGGTGGACTACTCACGACTCATCCGGGAAGCGTCCATGGTGGTGGAGAAGCTCCCGGTGGTGGTTCTCCCCTCCGGCAGGGTGCCGGGAAGAGTTCTCCTGATGCTCCCGATCTTGGAAGCGCTGTGGCGGCGGAACAGAGGCGAGATCGCGAAAAAGGGTTCTGTCCTCGAGGGTTTCGGGACGAGAGGGATATATATGCGAAGGGGGGCAGCCAGAGGCGGAGCAGGGGCCCCAGGCGCCCCCCTGGCGCGGCCAGGGGTGGGGCCGCACCAGGTGGCCGCCTGGGCCTCCCCTGGCTCCCCTCTGGCCCATCTTTGGTTCTTCGCGAAGCTTCCTGTACGCTGATTTTTCCTATATTTTTCCTGGAATTTTTGGAGCACTTTTAATATGGGGGAAACCTGAAATAGAAAAGCAGCAGAAAACAGGAACTGGCACTGTGGTGCACTGAGTTAATAGGTTAGTCCAAATATGATCAAAAGTGCATGGAAGTGCATCAATATCATAGCAATATCACACAAAAGAAGCATGGAGCAAGCAGAAATTATAGATACGTTTTGGACGTATCAAAGGTACAAAACCATAACATGCTAAGGGGCAAGAACTTTCAATGTAAACAATTTAAGCACGAGTTACCGCAAGGAGGAACATTGGATATAATATAGAAACTTGATAATCCGAATGACTTGACTTGAGACAATATGAATGATGAAGACCCCCTTAATTCTTCATAATGTAGCCAAGTCTCCAATACCCTCCATCAACGCCTATTGATCAAGTTTTAGCTTGTTGGTCCCCAACCAAGTTGGGTCCTAAGAGGTTAGTCACAATAGGCTTGGCTACCCAAATGGTTATTTTCTTGACACCACTTTGAGTCCCAAGAAACTTGGCAAACACATTGCCAACCTTATCCTTCCCAAGAGAATAGACATCATCAATAATAATTGGGTCGGATAAGTTACCACTAGTGCATGAAGAAGCAAGGTGACCCTTCTCACGGCATAAGTAGCAACATCTACTCTTCACTTTCTTCTCATTTGATTTCTCAAAATGAGAAGCATTACCATGAGTCTTCTTGGGAAGTGGCCTTTCTCCAACTTGTGGTTGAGCATGAGATTGAACTTGTGGCATCTTCCCTTGTTGCTTGTCACTAATGCCCTTCTTCTTCAATGGGCAAGATCTAACATGATGCCCTTCAATTTTGCACTTGAAGCAAATAATCTTGGCCGAATTCTTGAGTTGTTCTTGGCCCTTCTTCTTGTTGCTCTTGGACTTCTTCTTCTTATTGGAGTTGAATCCAAGTCCACCTTTGTCATTGGGAGATTTTTGCACACTCAAGATATTGTTGAGTGTGGACTTCCCTTCATGACACTTTTCCAAGTCTTTCCTCAAGGAGAGACTTGGGCCTTGAGCTCTTTGATTTCCTCTACATGGTTAGTATCAACACAAGTACTAGAGGAAGTATAGGCTTCTTTGTTAGAGCAACAAGGCAAGGAAAGCAATTCATCACAAGATGTACCAATGTTATGCATAGATGAATTATGAGGACTAGCACATGGCAATATAGCATTTTGACTAGAAGTAGTGCTAGCAACCACATGAGACTCACTAGATGTTACCTTGATAATCATAGCCTCATGAGCTATATTTAGCACATTATGGGATACTAGAAGATCATCATGAGAGCTTGTGAGTTTTACATGACTTTCTTCCCATTTCCCATAATTGCTAGATAGCAACTCAAGTTGAGCCCTTAGCTCAACATTCTCCTTCAAAATGGATGCTTCACTAGAAATAGAGTTAGTAGCACAAGCATCATCAATAATAGCAAGAGGAGAAGGCAACTTGGCAAGCTCTTTAGAATATGAAGCTTTAAGTTGAGCATGAGACTCGACTTTGATGAGCTCACTCTTAATGACCCTTGAGCCATTTTCGAGGTGCTCAAAATCCTCAAGGAGTTTAGCATGTGCAACTTCAAGCTTCTCATTTTTAGTTTCAAAATCATTAGCCACCTCGAGAGATCTATCACGGGATTCCTTTATTCTAGATAGTTCTAGAGCAAAAGTCTCTTCAAGAGATTCCTTGGTGGTTTGTTCAAGTTCAAGAGCTTGGTTGGCGATCTCATTAGCGTAAGCACGCTCATGACCTTCCATTTTTCAATGGTGACCTCATGCTCCTCTCGATGAGATTCCAACTCCTCTATATATTTCTTGCCCTCAATGGCAATAGACATGATTTCCATGAAGTTGGAACCAGCAATTTTATTCTTATGAAGAGGTTTAAAAATCATTTCCCCCTTAATTTTTAAGGAGGCAACATTATCATTCTCTTCATCATTATCAACATCATCATCATTGTCATCATCACTATCATCACAAGATGTATTGGGATTCAAAGTGGGAGATACCTTTGAAGCCTTAGCCATAAGGCAAAACGCAATAGATGATGATGTAGGATCCCTTGAAGCACCATTCAAGACTACATCTTGTTCCATGGGGTGTTGGGTTTCCTCTACATTGTTAGCACAACAATTCGAGGAAATAGATGCATTTTTATCATGGCAACAAGATATAGCAAGCATATCATCATGAGTTTTAGTCAAGCAATTTCTACATGATATGCACGGACTATCAACACAAGCATGTGAAACATGTAGGGTGCTCGAAGTGTTAAAGTCCAAAGAAGATGCATTGAAATAAGATAGTGATGAAGGATCATCCACAATAAGCATGCTATCATCATTGCAATGACCAAAACTACTCACCATATCATTACCTTGTGGAAAACCACATGTAGGTGAAGTAGAAGAAGTTGAGAAGACAACACGGCCGGAGGTGGAGGGAGAACAATCATTCCCACAATTCTTGGACACACCATATTTATCTTGAAGCTTTGTCCACAACTGATGAGCATCCCGGAACGGCATGAGTTGAAATATAACTACATTGCTCAAAGCATCAAAAAGCACATTAGAAGCTTGAGCATTGAGATAAGAGTTTTTCTCATCCTCTAAAGATAATCTTTGTGGATCCTTTGGAGGAGAAAACCCCATATCTACAATTTGCTCTAAATTTGGGTCCATGACCCTAAAGAGATTAAGCATGCAAATTACCCAAACATCAAAATTTGTGCAATCAAAACTAAGAGTGTCAGAGAATCCTAAACCCCTAGTCGACATCCTTACTCTCTAGGCGGTTAAGCCCTATAAAGAGAGACAAGGCTCTGATACCAATTGAAAGATCGTGGATGTCGCATAGAGGTGGGGTGAATAGGCGCTTTAAAATAATTACGGTTTAGGCTTGAACAAATGCGGAATAAACCTAGCGGTTAATTTGTCAAGCACAAAACCTACAACAACTAGGCTCACCTATGTGCACCAACAACTTATGCTAAGGAAGATAATCAATAAGGTGATAGCAAGATATATGACAAGAAACAATATGGCTATCACAAAGTATAATGCATAAGTAAAGGGCTCGGGTAAGAGATAACCGAGGAACACAGAGACGACGATGTATCCCGAAGTTCACACCCTTGCGAATGCTAATCTCCGTTTGGAGCGGTGTGGAGGCACAATGCTCCCCCAAGAAGCCACTAGGGCCATCGTAATCTCCTCATGCCCTCGCACAATGCAAGATGTCGTGATTCCACTAAGGGAACCTTGAGGGCGATCACCGAACCCGTACAAATGGCAACCCTTGGGGACGGTTACCGAACCCGTACAAATTGCTCGGGGCGATCTCCACAACCTAATTGGAGACCCCGACGCTTGCCCGGAGCTTTACACCACAATGATTGAGCTTCGAACACCAAGGTTGGGGCTATCTCCCCAACGACACCACGAAGCTTCACCACAATGGAATATGGCTCCGAGGTGACCACAACCGTCTAGGGCGCCCAAGCAACCAAGAGGAACAAGCTCAAGGGTACCAAGCACCCAAGAGTAATAAGCTTCTCAACTTCACTTCCACGTATCACCGTGGAGAACTCAAACCGATGCACCAAATGCAATGGCAAGGGCACACGGAGTTCCCAAGTCCTTCTCTCTCAAAACCCACCAAAGCAACTAATGCTAGGGAGGGAAAAGAAAGGAAGAACAAGAAGGAGAACACCAAGAACTCCAAGATCTAGATCCAAGGGGTTCCCCTCACCTAGACGAGAAAGTGATTGGTGGAAATGTGGATCTAGATCTCCTCTCTCTTTTCCCCCCAAAACTAGCAAGAATACATGGAGGGATTGAGAGAGAGCAAGCTCGAAGAAGGTCAACAATGGGGGAAGAATACGAGCTCAAAGGATAAGGTTCATTGGGGAAGAAGACCTCCTTTTATAGGTGGGAAAAAAATCCAACCGTTATGCTCACAGCCCGCACCGAGCGGTACTACCGCTAGGGCGGTAGTAGCCCTTTGAAACACAACGACGAGGAGGCAAAAAGGCCAGAAGAACCGTCGGAGCAGTAGTACCGCTTGACCTCACGGTACTACCGCTAGGGGTAGCGGTACTACTGCTAAGGGGTAGCGGTACTATTGCTTGAGAGAGGTACTAAAAAATTACATCCGTGCCTACCACCGCTGGACTTGTGACGAGTTTTTAGTACGGAGCGGAAGTAGCCACGGAAGTAAAAAATTACATCCCCTCCAAGCGGTAGTACCTCTCCAATTTGCAGTAGTGCCGCTACAGCCCTTCTGGGGACACCAAAACTGACATAACTTTTGCAAACGGATTCCGAATTCAACGAAACCAAGTTTGTTGGAAAGCTAACGACATGGCCTAACACAATCTTGATAGAAATAACAATAAGAAGCAAATTAGGAAAAGCCCATAAGAAAATGGTGAGAACCCTTCCTCGAACGAGACCGGTAAAACCGCCAACACCGAAAACGCAATAGAAGAAGCATGTGAACTTCGTTTTCGATGAACTCAAGCTTGTCAAGAAGATGACAATAAGCTCCAAATCTCACAAGAAAAAACCACACAAGAACCAAGAAATATGATGCAAGCATGCAATGGTTTGAGCTCTCTACGAATTATATGATCAAGCTACTCACTTGAGAGCCCCCCTTGATAGTACGGCAATCGATCCTATAACCCGGTCTCCAAACTACCACCATGAGACCGGTAAAATAGAGAACCTATCAAGGGAAAACCTTTGCCTTGCACAAAGTCCACTTGAGCTAGATGTAGACGATCTTGACTTCCTCAAGTTGGACCTCCTTTGTTGATTGCGTTGGCTCGGTGAAGACTAGTAGATTTCTCCCCCATACTCCACTATGGATGAGCCACTCTTCGGCATATCTTCACAAGTCCATTGTCACCACAATGGACGGCAAGCTTCAAGCACTTGATCTCGTAATGCATCACTTGAACTTGCACACCACAACCTTGATTTTATGTCATCCTCCATGGGTTGTATGTGATCTTCCTCTTGACGCAAGCCCATGGAAGATAACCTAACCCCACATAGAACTCTCACAAAGACCATGGGTTAGTACACAAAACGTAATTGGCAATGCTTACCATACCACGGGATCGCTTGATCCCTCTCGGTACATCTTCTACGCTTTGTGTGTTGATCAACTTGAAACACTCTGTGTACTAAGTCTTGATGAACCTTGAATCTTTCCAACTCTCTTCATTTTGATGATGTCTTGAAGGTAAACATGAATGATCACACACTCTTCTTCTTCAAGACATGCTTGCAATAAGCTCAACACTCATAAGACCAATCTTTGGATAATTCCTTAATAGCACATTGGTCATCACGAACTCTCCTTGAAACCAACACATGGACTCCAAGAAAATCCTATGGACAAACCCTTCAAATATAACTCAAGGCAACCATTAGTCCATAGAGATTGTCATCAATTACCAAAACCAAGCATGGGGGCATCGCATGTTCTTTCACTCCGTTAGTATAAGAAAGTGAACCACCACTCAAAGGTACTGTAATGAACTCATTCTTTGTTTATATTGGTGTTAAACCTACTGTATTCCAACTTCTCTATGATTCATACCCGCCGATTCTACTCATAGATTCATCAAAATAAGCAAACAACACACGAAAAACAGAATCTGTCAAAAACAGAACAATCTGTAGTAATCTGTAACTTTCGAATACTTCTGTAACTCTAAAAAAATTTAAATAAATTGGTAAACGTGAGGAATTTTTCTATTAATCATCTGCAAAAAGAATCAACTAAAAAGCACTCTCCAGTAAAAAAATTACAGCCAATCTCGTGAGCGCTAAAGTTTCTGTTTTTTACAGCAAGATCACATAAACTTCACACAAGTCTTCCCAAGGATTCTACTTGGCACAAACACTAATTAAAACACAAAACTGTTGGAGATATGCCCTAGAGGCAATAATAAAAGCATTATTATTATATCTCCTTGTTCATGATAATTGTCTGTTATTCATGCTTGAATTGTATTGTACGGAAACAGTGATACATGTGTGAATACACAGACCACAATGAGTCCCTGGTAGGCCTCTAGTAGCCAGCTCGTTGATCAACAGATGGTCACGGTTTCCTGACCATGGACATGAGATGTCAGTGATAACGGGATCACATCATTAGGAGAATGATGTGATGGACAAGACCCAAACTTGAGCATAACACGAGATCGTATAGTTCGTAATGCATAAGCTTTTCGGTGTCAAGTATTTATTCCTTAGACCATGAGGTTGTACAACTCCCGGATACCGTAGGAGTACTTTGGGTGTGCCAACCGTCACAACGTAACTGGGTGGCTATAAAGGTACGCATCGGGTATCTCCGAAAGTGTCTGTTGAGTTGGTACGAACCGAGACTGGGATGTTGTCACTCCGTATGACGGAGAGGTACCTCTGGGCCCACTCGGTAATACATCATCATAATGAGCTCAATGTGACTAAGTAGTTAGTCACGGGATGATGGATTACAGATCGAGTAAAGAGACTTGCCATAACGAGATTGAACAAGGTATTGGGAATACCGACGATCGAATCTCGGGCAAGTACCGTACCGATGGACAAAGGGAATAACATACGGGATTGAGTGAATCCTTGACACAGTGGTTCATCCGATGAAGATCATCGAGGAACACGTGGGAACCAACATGGGTATCCAAATCCCGATGTTGGTTATTGACCGGAGAGTGGTCTCGGTCATGTCTACGTGTCTCCCGAACCCGTAGGGTCTACACACTTAAGGTTCGGTAACGCTAGGGTCGTAGAGATTAATGCACGTGGAAACCCGAATGTTGTTCGGAGTCCCGGATGAGATCCCGGACGTCACGAGGAGTTCCGGAATGGTCCGGAGGTAAAGATTGATATATGGGAAGTCCAGTTTCGGCCAACGGGTGATCTCCGGGGGTCACCGGGAGCGTCCCGGGACCACCGGAGGGGCCCCGGGGGTCCACCGGGTGGGGCCACCCATCCCGGTGGGGCCCCTAGGCCGCAAGGGGGTGTGTGCAGCCCTCTGGGCTGGCGCACCACAAGGGGGCCCCACCTCCCCATGCGCCTAGGGATAAAACCCTAAGGGGAGGGGGGCCACCACTTGCCTTGGGGGAGGGGGACTCCTCCCTGGCCGCCGCCCCCCTTGCAGATTGGATCTGCAAGGGGCTGGCGCCCCCCCTGGCCCCCTATATATATGTGGGGGGGGAGAGGGCAGCCGCACCTCAGCCCTGGCGCCTCTCCCCCTCCCGTCACACCTCCCAACTCCCACGCAGGGCGCCCGGCGAAGCCCTGCTGCGATCTCCACTGCATCCGTCATCACGCCGTCGTGCTGCCGGATCTCTGACGACTTCTCCTCCCCCCTTGCTGGATCAAGAAGGAGGTGACGTTGCTGCACCGTACGTGTGTTGAACGCGGAGGTGCCGTCCGTTCGGCGCTAGATCATCGGTGACGAAGAACGTGAAGAGTACGACTACTTCATCCCCACTTCGTTGAAAGCTTCCGCACGCGATCTACATAACGGTATGTAGATGCACTCTTACTTGCTCGTTGCTAGATGCATCCATAGTTGGATCTTGGTGAAGACGTAGAAATTTTTTGATTTATGCTACGTTACCCAACAGTGGCATCTGAGCCTAGGTTTTATGCGTAGCATCTTGCACGAGTAGAACACAAAGCAGTTGTGGGCGTATGATCTTGTTCAACTTTCTTACCGTTACTAGTCAATCTTGATTCGGCGGTATTGTGGGATGAAGCGGCCCGGACCGACCTTACACGTACGCTTACGTGAGACTGGTTCCACCGACAGACATGCACTAGATGCATAAGGTGGCTGGCGGGTGTCTGTCTCTCCTACTTTAGTCAGATCGGATTCGATGAAAAGGGTCCTTATGAAGGGTAAATAGAAGTTGACAAATCACGTTGTGGTTTTGGCGTAGGTAAGAAACGTTCTTGCTAGAAATCCTATAGAAGCCACGTAAAACTTGCAACAACAATTAGAGGACGTCTAACTTGTTTTTGCAGCATGTGTTTTGTGACGTGGTATGGCCAAGAACGAAGATGTGATGAATGATATATGTGATGTATGAGATTGATCATGTTTTTGTAATAGGGAATCACGACTTGCATGTCGATGAACTTGACAACCGGCAGGAGCCATAGGAGTTGTCTTTATTATTGTATGATTTGCGTGTCACTGAATAACGCCATGTAATTACTTTACTTCATTGCTAAACGTTAGCTATAGTAGTAGAAGTAATAGTTGGCGTGACGACTTCTTCAAGACACGATGATGGAGTTCATGATGATGAAGATCATGGTGTTGAGCCGGTGACAAGATGATCATGGTGCCCCGAAGATGGAGATCCAAGGAGCAAGATGATATTGGCCATATCATGTCACTTAATTGATTATATGTGATGTTTATCATGTTTTTGCATCTTGTTTACTTAGAACGACGGTAGTAAATAAGATGATCTCTCACTAAAATTTCAAGTAATGTGTTTCCCCTAACTGTGCACCGTTGCTAAAGCTCGTTGCTCCGAAGCACCACATGATGATCGGGTGTGATAGGTTCTAACGTTCGCATACAACGGGTGTAAGACAGATTTACACACGCAATACACTTAGGGTTCACTTGACGAGCCTAGCATGTACAGACATGGCCTCGGAACACGGAAGACCGAAAGGTCGAACACGAGTCGTATAGAAGATACGATCAACATGAAGATGTTCACCGTTTTTGACTAGTCCGTCTCACGTGATGATCGGACACGGACTACTCGATTCGGATCGTGTATCACTTAGATGACTAGAGAGATGTCATTCTGAGTGGGAGTTCATTAATAATTTGATTAAGATGAACTTAATTATCATGAACTTAGTCTAAATTCTTTACAATATCTCTTGTAGATCAAATGGCCCACGCTCAGGTTTCCCTCAACTTCAACGCGTTCCTAGAGAAAACCAAGTTGAAAGACAATGGTAGCAACTATACGGATTGGGTCCGTAACCTGAGGATTATCCTCATAGCTGCCAAGAGAACTTATGTCCTAGAAGCACCGCCAGGTGATGCACCTGCTCCCGATGCTGACCAAGACGTTTTGAACGTCTGGCAGTCGCGTAGTGATGATTACTCCCTGGTTCAGTGCGGCATGCTTTACAGTTTAGAATCGGGGCTCCAAAAGCGTTTTGAGCACCATGGAGCATATGAGATGTTCGAAGAGCTGAAAATGGTTTTCCAAGCTCATGCCCGAGTTGAGAGATATGATGTCTCCGACGCATTCTACAGCTGTAAGATGGAGGAGAACAGTTCTGTCAGTGAGCACATCCTCAAGCTTTCAGGATTGCACAACCGCTTGTCTCAGCTGGGAATGAATCTCCCAGATGAAGCGGTCGTTGACAGAATCCTCCAGTCGCTCCCACCAAGCTTCAAGAGCTTCGTGCTGAACTTCAATATGCAGGGGATGGAGAAGTCCATTCCCGAGGTGTATTCAATGCTGAAATCAGCGGAGGTTGACATCAAAGAAGGAACATCAAGTGTTGATGGTCAATAAAACCACTAAGTTCAAGAAAGGCAAGGGTAAGAAGAACTTCAAGAAGGACGGCAAGGGAGTTGCCGCGCCTGGCAAGCCTGTTGCCGGGAAGAAGCCAAAGTATGGACCCAAGCCAGAGATTGAGTGCTTTTATTGCAAGGGAACGGGTCACTGGAAGCGGAACTGCCCCAAATACTTAGCAGACAAGAAGGCCGGCAACGTCAAAGGTATATATGATATACATATTATTGATGTGTACCTTACCAGCACTCGTAGTAGCTCCTGGGTATTCGATACCGGTGCAGTTGCTCACATTTGTAACTCAAAACAGGAGCTGCGGAATAAACGGAGACTGGCGAAGGATGAGGTGACGATGCGCGTCGGGAATGGTTCCAAGGTCGATGTGATCGCCGTCGGCACGCTGCCTCTACATCTACCCTCGGGATTAGTTTTAAACCTGAATAATTGTTATTTAGTACCAGCTTTGAGCATGAACATTGTTTCTGGATCTCGTCTTATGCGAGATGGATATTCTTTCAAATCGGAGAATAATGGTTGTTCTATTTATTTGAGAGATATGTTTTATGGTCATGCCCCGTTGGTCAATGGTTTATTTTTGATGAATCTCGAACGTAGTGATACACATATTCATAGTGTAGATGCCAAAAGATGTAAAGTTGATAATGATAGTCCCACATACTTGTGGCATTGCCGCCTTGGTCATATTGGTGTCAAACGTATGAAGAAGCTCCATTCGGATGGACTTCTAGAGTCTCTTGATTATGAATCATTTGACACGTGCGAACCATGCCTCTTGGGCAAGATGACCAAGACTCCGTTCTCCAGAACAATGGAGCGAGCAACCAACTTGTTGGAAATCATACATACCGATGTGTGCGGTCCAATGAGTGTTGAGGCTCGCGGAGGCTACCGTTATGTTCTCACCCTCACAGATGACTTGAGTAGATATGGGTATATCTATTTGATGAAACACAAGTCTGAGACCTTTGAAAAGTTCAAGGAATTTCAGAATGAGGTTGAGAATCAACGTGACAGAAAAATAAAGTTCTTGCAATCGGATCGTGGGGGTGAATATTTAAGTCATGAATTTGGCACACACCTTAGAAGCTGTGGAATTGTTTCACAATTGACACCGCCCGGAACACCTCAACGTAACGGTGTGTCCGAACGTCGAAATCGTACTCTGTTGGACATGGTGCGATCTATGATGTCCCTCACCGATTTACCGCTATCTTTTTGGGGTTATGCTTTAGAGACTGCCGCATTCACTTTAAATAGGGCTCCGTCAAAATCCGTTGAGACGACTCCATATGAACTTTGGTTTGGCAAGAAACCGAAGCTGTCATTTCTGAAAGTTTGGGGTTGCGATGCTTATGTCAAGAAACTTCAACCTGAAAAGCTCGAACCCAAATCGGAGAAATGCGTCTTCATAGGATACCCAAAGGAAACTATTGGGTACACCTTCTACCACAAATCTGAAGGCAAAGTCTTTGTTGCCAAGAATGGATACTTTCTGGAGAAAGAGTTTCTCTCGAAAGAAGTGAGTGGGAGGAAAGTAGAACTTGATGAGGTGACAGTCACCACTCCTGTACCGGAAAGTAGCACAACACAGGAAACTGTTCCTGAGGTGCCTGCACCGACAAGGGAGGAAGTTAATGATAATGATCATGAAGAAACTGATCAAGTTACTACTGAACTTCGAAGGTCCACAAGGGCACGTTCCGCACCAGAGTGGTACGGCAACCCTGTACTGGATATCATGTTGTTAGACAACGGTGAACCTTCGAACTATGAAGAAGCGATGGCGGGCCCAGATTCCAATAAATGGCTTGGAGCCATGAAATCCGAGATAGAATCCATGTATGAAAACAAAGTATGGACTTTGGTGGACTTGCCTGATGATAGGCACGCCATAGAAAATAAATGGATATTTAAGAAGAAGACAGACGCGGATGGTAATGTGACCATCTATAAGGCTCGGCTTGTCGCTAAGGGTTATCGACAAGTTCAAGGGATTGACTACGATGAGACTTTCTCTCCCGTATCGATGCTGAAGTCAGTCAGAATCATGTTAGCTATTGCCGCATTCTATGATTAAGAGATATGGCAAATGGACGTCAAAACAGCATTCCTTAATGGCTTCCTCAAGGAAGAGTTGTATATGATGCAACCGGAAGGTTTTGTTGATCCAGAGAACGCTAACAAGGTATGCAAGCTCCAGCGCTCGATTTACGGGCTGGTGCAAGCATCTCGGAGCTGGAATATTCGCTTTGATGAGGTGATCAAAGCGTTTGGCTTTATACAGACTTATGGAGAAGCCTGTATTTACAAGAAAGTGAGTGGGAGCTCTGTAGCATTTCTCATATTATATGTGGATGACATATTGCTGATGGGAAATGATATAGAATTCTTGGAAAATGTAAAGGCCTACTTGAATAAAAGTTTTTCAATGAAGGACCTTGGTGAAGCTGCTTACATATTAGGCATCAAAATCTATAGAGATAGATCGAGACGCCTCATTGGTCTTTCACAAAGTACATACCTTGACAAAATATTGAAGAAGTTCAATATGGATCAGTCAAAGAAAGGATTCTTGCCTGTTTTGCAAGGTATGAGATTGAGCAAAGCTCAGTCGCCGACCACGGCAGAAGATAGAGAAAAGATAAGTGTCATTCCCTATGCCTCGGCAATAGGTTCTATCATGTATGCCATGCTGTGTACCAGACCTGGTGTGAACCTTGCCATAAGTTTGGTAGGGAGGTACCAAAGTGATCCCGGTACGGAACACTGGACAGCGGTCAAGAACATCCTGAAGTACCTGAAAAGGACTAAGGATATGTTTCTCGTTTATGGAGGTGACGAAGAGCTCGTCGTAAAGGGTTACGTCGATGCTAGCTTCGACACAGATCTGGATGACTCTAAGTCACAAACCGGATACGTGTATATTTTGAATAGAGGGGCAGTCAGCTGGTGCAGTTGCAAGCAAAGCGTGGTGGCAGCATCTACATGTGAAGCGGAGTACATAGCTGCTTCTGAAGCAGCGCAGGAAGGAGTCTGGATGAAGGAGTTCATCACCGACCTAGGAGTCATTCCAAGTGCGTCAAGCCCGATGACTCTCTTCTGTGACAACACTGGTGCTATTGCTATTACCAAGGAGCCCAGGTTTCACAAGAAGACCAAGCACATCAAGCGTCGTTTCAACTCCATCCGGAATTATGTTCAGGATGGAGACATAGATATTTGTAAAGTGCATACGGATCTGAATGTCGCAGACCCATTGACTAAACCTCTTTCACGAGCGAAACATGATCAACACCAGAACTCTATGGGTGTTCGATTCATCACAATGTAACTAGATTATTGACTCTAGTGCAAGTGGGAGACTGTTGGAGATATGCCCTAGAGGCAATAATAAAAGCATTATTATTATATCTCCTTGTTCATGATAATTGTCTATTATTCATGCTTGAATTGTATTGTACGGAAACAGCGATACATGTGTGAATACACAGACCACAATGAGTCCCTGGTAGGCCTCTAGTAGCCAGCTCGTTGATCAACAGATGGTCACGGTTTCCTGACCATGGACATGAGATGTCAGTGATAACGGGATCACATCATTAGGAGAATGATGTGATGGACAAGACCCAAACTTGAGCATAACACGAGATCGTATAGTTCGTAATGCATAAGCTTTTCGGTGTCAAGTATTTATTCCTTAGACCATGAGGTTGTACAACTCCCGGATACCGTAGGAGTACTTTGGGTGTGCCAACCGTCACAACGTAACTGGGTGGCTATAAAGGTACGCATCGGGTATCTCCGAAAGTGTCTGTTGAGTTGGTACGAACCGAGACTGGGATGTTGTCACTCCGTATGACGGAGAGGTACCTCTGGGCCCACTCGGTAATACATCATCATAATGAGCTCAATGTGACTAAGTAGTTAGTCACAGGATGATGGGTTACGGATCGAGTAAAGAGACTTGCCATAACGAGATTGAACAAGGTATTGGGAATACCGACGATCGAATCTCGGGCAAGTACCGTACCGATGGACAAAGGGAATAACATACGGGATTGAGTGAATCCTTGACACAGTGGTTCATCCGATGAAGATCATCGAGGAACACGTGGGAACCAACATGGGTATCCAGATCCCGCTGTTGGTTATTGACCGGAGAGTGGTCTCGGTCATGTCTACGTGTCTCCCGAACCCGTAGGGTCTACACACTTAAGGTTCGGTAACGCTAGGGTCGTAGAGATTAATGCACGTGGAAACCCGAATGTTGTTCGGAGTCCCGGATGAGATCCCGGACGTCACGTGGAGTTCCGGAATGGTCCGGAGGTAAAGATTGATATATGGGAAGTCCAGTTTCGGCCAACGGGTGATCTCCGGGGGTCACCGGGAGCGTCCCGGGACCACCGGAGGGGCCCCGGGGGTCCATCGGGTGGGGCCACCCATCCCGGTGGGGCCCTTAGGCCGCAAGGGGGTGTGTGCAGCCCTCTGGGCTGGCGCACCACAAGGGGGACCCACCTCCCCATGCGCCTAGGGATAAAACCCTAAGGGGAGGGGGGCCACCACTTGCCTTGGGGGAGGGGGACTCCTCCCTGGCCGCCGCCCCCCCTTGCAGATTGGATCTGCAAGGGGCTGGCGCCCCCCCTGGCCCCCTATATATATGTGGGGGGGAGAGGGCAGCCGCACCTCAGCCCTGGCGCCTCTCCCCCTCCCGTCACACCTCCCAACTCCCACGCAGGGCGCCCGGTGAAGCCCTGCTGCGATCTCCACTGCATCCGTCATCACGCCGTCGTGCTGCCGGATCTCTGACGACTTCTCCTCCCCCCTTGCTGGATCAAGAAGGAGGTGACGTTGCTGCACCGTACGTGTGTTGAACGCGGAGGTGCCGTCCGTTCGGCGCTAGATCATCGGTGACGAAGAACGTGAAGAGTACGACTACTTCATCCCCATTCGTTGAAAGCTTCCGCACGCGATCTACATAACGGTATGTAGATGCACTCTTACTTGCTCGTTGCTAGATGCATCCATAGTTGGATCTTGGTGAAGACGTAGAAATTTTTTGATTTATGCTACGTTACCCAACAAAAACCAGATCTAAACAGAAGCTAGATGCAATATTTATTCCTAAACAGAAGCAAAAACATATAAAATAAAATTGGGTTGCCTCCCAACAAGCGCTATCGTTTAACGCCCCTAGCTAGGCACGATACAAGAATAGATCTAGGTATTGCCATCTTTGGTAGGCAATCCATAAGTGGCTCTCATAATAGATTCATAAGGTAATTTGATTTTCTTTCTAGAAAAGTGTTCCATGCCTTTCCTTAACGGAAATTGGAATCTAATATTTCCTTCCTTCATATCAATAATTACACCAATCGTTCTAAGAAAAGGTCTACCAAGAATAATAGGACATGAATGATTGCAATCTATATCAAGAACAATGAAATCTACGGGCACATAATTCCTATTAGCAACAATAAGAACATCATTAATCCTTCCCATAGGTTTGTTAACGGTAGAATCCGCAAGATGCAAATTTAAAGAACAATCATCAAGTTCATGGAAACTTAACATATCACACAAAGCTTTTGGAATTGTAGAAACACTTGCACCCAAATCACACAAAGATAAGCATTCATGATCTTTAATTTTAATTTTAATAGTAGGTTCCCACTCATCATAAAGCTTTCTAGGGATAGAAACTTCTAATTCAAGTTTTTCCTCATAAGACTGCATTAAAGCATCAACTATGTGTTTGGTAAAAGCCTTATTTTGACTATAAGCATGGGAGAATATAGTACGGATTGCAACAAGGAAATACAATCTATTAAAGAGCAATTATCATAATTGAATCCCTTGAAATCCAAAATAGTGGGTTCGTCACTATGCAAAGTTTTGATCTCTTTAATCCCACTTTTAACAATTTTAGCATCAAGATCTAAAAACTCTGAACCATTGGGACGCCTTTTAACTAAAGTAGACTCATCTCCAGTCCCATCTTTATCAAGATTCATACTAGAAAACAAGGATCTAATAGGAGACACATCAATAACTTTCAGATCTCATCTTTATTTTCATGATAATTAGAAGAACACGCTTTCATAAAGCAATCTTTTTTAGCACGCATCCTAGCGGTTCTTTCTTTGCACTCATCAATGAAAATTCTCATGGCTTTGAGAGACTCACTGATATCATGCTTAGGTGGAATAGATCTAAGTTTCAAAGAATCGACATCAAGAGTAATTATATCCACGTTTTTAGCCAACTCATCAATCTTAAGCAATTTTTCTTCAAACAAAGCATTGAAATTCTTTTGCGAATTCATAAACTCTTTAACACTAGTTTCAAATTCAGAGGGCATCTTACCAAAATTTCCATAAGATTTATTATAGGAATTACCATAATTATTAGAGGAATTACTAGGAAAAGGCCTAGAGATTAAAGTTTCCTCTATAAGCATTGTTACCAAAATTATTCCTACCAACAAAATTCACATCCAAAGATTCATTATTATTTTCAATCAACGTGGATAAAGGCATATTTTTAGGATCAGAAGAAGCACTCTTAGTAGCAAATAATTTCATCAGTTCATCCATCTTTCCACTCAAAACACTAATCTCTTCAATAGCATGCACTTTTTGACTAGTAGATCTTTCGGTGTGCCATTGAGAGTAGTTAACCATAATATTATCTAGGAGTTTGGTAGCTTCTCCTAAGGTGGTTTCCATGAAAGTGTCCCCTGCGGCCGAATCTAAAAGATTTCTAGAAGCAAAATTCAAGCCAGCATAAAGTTTTGTATAATCATCCATAAGTTCAAACCATGTGTAGGTCAATTATGTATCATAAATTTCATTCTGTCCCAAGCTTGTGCAACATGCTCATTATCTAGTTGCTTAAAATTCATAATATCGTTTCTAAGAGAGATAATCTTAGCGTGAGGAAAATACTTAGAGATAAAGGCATCTTTGCACTTATTCCATGAATCAATACTATTTCTAGGCAAAGAGGAAAACCAAGTTTTAGCACGATCTCTAAGTGAAAACGGAAATAGCTTTAATTTAACAATATCATTATATGTATCCCTCTTCTTTTGCATATCACATAAATCAATAAAGTTGTTCAGATGGGTAGTGTCATCTTCACTAGGAAGGCTGGAAAATTGATCTTTCATGACAAGATTCAACAGGGCAGCATTGATCTTACAAGATTCAGCATTGGTAATAGGAGCAATAGGCGTGCTAATAAAATCATTATTGTTGGTATTGGAGAAGTCACAAAATTTGGTATTGTTTTGAGCCATAGTGACAAGCAAACAATCCAACACACAAGCAAACAAGAGGCAAAGCGATAAAACACATGGAAGAAGAAGGGCAAATAAAACGGCAAGGGTGAAGTGGGGGAGAGGAAAACGAGAGGCAAATAATGTAGTGCTAAGGATAAGGGTTTGTGATAGGTACTTGGTATATGACTTTTGCGTAGATCTCCCTGGCAACGGCGCCGTAAATTCTTCTTGCTACTTCTCGAGCTTGCGTTGTATTCCCTCGAAGAGGAAAGGGTGATGCAGCACAGTAGCGTAAGTATTTCCCTCAGTTTTTGAGAACCAAGGTATCAATCCAGTAGGAGACCACGCATGAGTCCCTCGCACCTGCACAAACAAATAAGAACTTCGCAGCCAATGCGATAAGGGATTGTCAATCCCTTCACAGTCACTTACGAAAGTGAGATCTGATAGATAGGATAGGATAATATTTTTGGTATTTTTTGGTATAAGAACAGAAAGTAAATAAAGAAAATAAGCAAAGGCGGTAGAAATTGGCTAGTTGATTGGAAAGTAATATGATAAAGATAGACCCGGGGGCCATAGGTTTCACTAGTAGCTTCTCTCATGAAAGCAGAATTCTACGATGGGTGAACAAATTACTGTCGAGCAATTGATAGAAAAGCGCATAGTTATGAGAATATCTAGTTATGATCATTATATATAGGCATCACGTCGGTAACAAGTAGACCGAAACGATTCTGCATCTACTACTATTACTCCACACATCGGCGGCTATCCAGCATGCATCTAGAGTATTAAGTTCATAAGAACAGAGTAATGCTTTAAGCAAGATGACATGATGTAGAGGGATAAACTCAAGCAATATGATATAAACCCCATCTTTTTATCCTCGATGGCAACAATACAACACGTGCCTTGTTGCCCCTGCTGTCACTGGGAAAGGACACCGCAAGATTGAACCCAAAGCCAAGCACTTCTCCCATTGCAAGAACTATAGATCTAGTAGGCCAAACCAAACCAATAATTTGAAGAGACTTGCATGTATATTATAATCATGCATAAAAGATTTCAAAAAAGAATCAAATATTGTTCATAGATAATCTTGATCATAAACCCACAATTCATTGGATCTCGACAAACACACCGCAAAAAGATTACATCGAATAGATCTCCTCGAAGATCGAGGAGAACTTTGTATTGAGATCCAAAAAGAGAGAAGAAGCCATCTAGCTAATAACTATGGACCCGAAGGTCTGTGGTAAACTACTCACAACTCATTGGTGAGGCTATGGTGTTGATGTAGAAGCACTCCGTGATCGATCCCCCCTCCGGCGGAGCTCCGGAACAGGCCCCAAGATGGGATCTCACGGGAACAGAAGGTTGCGGTGGTGGAATTAGGGTTTTCTCTGTTGCCTCGATGTTTTCAGGCTACATGGATATATATAGGAGGAAGGAGGGCATCGGGGGAGCCAGAGGGGGCCCACGAGGGTGGGGAGCGCGTCTGCCCCCCCTGGGCGCGCCCTGGACCCTCGTGGCCGCCTCTCTCGTTCCCCCGTGTGTACTCCAAGTCTTCTATGAAGATACGGTTCCAAAAATAACTCTCCTCAAGGTTTCATTCTGTTTGGACTCCGTTTGATATCCCTTTTCTGCGAAACACTGAAATAGGCAAAAAAAAACAGCAATTTGCACGGGGCCTTGGGTTAGTAGGTTAATCCCAAAAATAATAGAAAAATGTATAATAAATCCCATTAAACATCCAAAACAGAATATATAATAGCATGGAACAATCCAAAATTATAGATACGTTGGAGACATATCAAAGGTCACTGAACCCGCAAGTTGATCACCAAAACATACATCAAATAGATCACGTGATATCCCATTGTCACCACAGATAAGCACATGCAAGAAATACATCAAGTGTTCTCAAGTCATTAAAGACTCAATCCGATAAGATAACTTGAAAGGGAAAACTCAATTCATCACAAGAGAGTAGAGGGGGAGAAACAACATAAGATCCAACTATAATAGCAAAGCTCGCGATACATCAAGATCGTGCCATCTCAAGAACACGAGAGAGAGAGAGAGAGAGATCAAACACATAGCTACTGATACATACCCTCAGCCCCGAGGGTGAAGTACTCCCCCTCGTCATGGAGAGCGCCAGGATGATGAAGATGGCCACCGGAGAGGGATTCCCCCTTCGGCAGGGTGCCAGAACAGGGTCTATATTGGTTTTTGGTGGCACCAGAGGCTTTCGGCGGCGGAACTCCCGATCTAGATTATTTTCTGGAGGTTTCTGCATATATAGGAGGTGTTGGAGTCGGGAACAAGTAAGAGAGGTCTCCGGGCTGCCCACGAGGGTAGGGGCGCACCCCCTACCCTCGTGGGCAGCCCGGGAACCTTTTGGTCCTCCTCCGGTACTTCGTGGGCTTCTTCTGGTCCAAAAACAACCTCCGTTGAGTTTCAGGTCAATTGGGCTCCGTTTGGTATTCCTTTTCTGCGATACTAAAAAACAAGGGAAAACATCAACTAGCACTGGGCTCTAGGTTAATAGGTTAGTCCCAAAAATCATATAAAAGTGTATATAAAAGCCCATAAAACATCCTAGAAGGATATTATAATAGCATGGAACAATCAAAAATTATAGATACGTTGGAGACGTATCAGTAACTTGACATTTTGAGAAAAATATGTCATGTCATCTTCAACACACCAAATGCATGCTCAATGTCATTACGTAGAGATGAATTCACATCGTTAAAAAAATTCTTTCCCATTCGGTGGGAGATCTTGGCGAAATTCTAACACATGGTACTTTTTTCCCTTTGTAGAGAGCTAGATATCCACCACAATTGGGATAACCTGAGTCAAAAAATAGTACCTCCCTACATAAAGTAATAGCATTACACATGGAATCAACAAGATAACTGAAATAATATTGATGTGCACACGAAAAATGAAATGGATACCTATAAGTGGGTGTGTAAATCTATCATCATACTTCACAGAAGTATCTCTAAATATCCTCATGTTGTGTGCATACTCTGTCCATCCTGAAACTATGGAGGTAAATTTCATGTCAAAGTCACACACTGCCATGATATTTCTGTGTTTGCTATCCATGACCATCAATGTGGTTGACAATCTCATGCTCATAACTTGGGGCAATTGCATGAAACATGTGACCCATCAATTGCACTATGCAACCATCAAATGAGGTGTAAATCTTGCATCTTGAAGCATTTCATGAATAACTTTGAACTCTGGATAATTTGGTTGAATGATGTCTATAACCATAGCATTCAAGGAATTTAATACTTCAGTGAATTTTTTTATGTATAACCTAAGTTGATATCTTGAAACAGTTTTCCACTTGGCTTATGGATTGAGGGCCCCTAACTGTCAAAAATATGCCTAATGCTTCTTCTGAACTCCTCTTCACTCTTGCTTTCAAGCCATATGTGTTAATAAGCACATAATGCAATCTATCAATACAAGGCTTGTACATCTTGAACATGTTATAGATATATTTTGGAGTACTAAATATATATTTAACCCACTATTGTATGATAATTATAGGAACTCATTTTTATGAGATACTTCTTGTTGTACATGATACCAACAAGAGGAACCATCATGTGTATTTTCTGCCTTTGCCTCCATGAAATGCAACAACATCTGAATCAGTAGTTTCAGACTCTTCACTATGGTTTCCAATTGTGCTCATCTGCAAATGAATTTTTTTGGAAACAAGCAACATGATGAACTCTACAATAAGAAGAAATCAATGCACGACATAAGAGTTGACAAAATAACATATTCATGTCATGATCAACACAAGAGATGACAAAATAACATATTCATGTCATGATACTTACAAGGAAAATGTTGTTAAACACGTCTCAAGTGAAATAACATAAAGGAAGGGAAATACTTCTTGATAAGTCACAAGTGACATAACATAAAAGATGGGAAATAACACACCCATGACTGCCGGCCGCTTTGACGCAACACTTACGCCACCTTCATGTAATTTGACTTTTGTCATTCGGGCTTTGCCCCATTTTGAATGCATAAAGTAGATCATGGTCTACTTTTTCTTTCAAAAAAGAACTCTCTTGGGTTTCAAGATCATACGTCATACACTATTCGTGGATTCGCATTCTCATGACGCGACATGAACGCTCAAACCTTCTAAGCAAACTACGAGTTGACGATATAAACCTCGATCTTATCTTGCGCACAACTGCACACACATTTGTACTACATTTCAAACAGAAATAGCTGACTACATGTGCATTGCCATCAACCAATCATCAGTGGATGCATATCCCAGGGACCTTCCACCGCACGGGGCCGCGTCGGCGCTGCGCGTCGTCCATCCCCCTGTACGCGCGCCACTCCTTCATCAGGTTCCCGAGATCATGAAGCTTGGCAGCGAGGCCCACACAGCAGTTGGCGTGCATGGTGTAGAGCGTGTTAAAGTCCCGGGTGTTGTTGCAGAACCCAGCATTGTGCACCGTGTCGAGGAACTGCACCCGGAGCCCGCGCTTGTCGACCAACTCAAACTTGATCTCGTTGAACACCTGCTGCTCGTGCTTCCCCGGGAAGGACAGCCTCGCCGCCCGCCACGCCTCGAACACGCCCACCATGCGCGCGCTCGACCTCACGTACAGGAACCCCGTGTTCGGCGCGTTCACGGGGCTGTACGGGTCGCCAAAGTAGAAGTCCGACGAGGTCACCATGTGCGCCGCCACCGACATCCGCTCGAACGGGTCGCGGAACCACATGATGTCCACATCCTGCATTATTAAGATGTAAATGCAACAAAAGTTTTAGACGTGTGGTGCTGGAATATAGTAGAAGTTTGAGAATACTCACATAAATTTAAAAGACATATATAATCTCATGTCTATCAAAAACGAAGAAAATGCCTTAGAGATTTCTCACACACATACACAGCCTATTTTTGAAATTCCACCACACATGTTGTATCTTAGTAGGATATGTACCCCACATATTTGAAAGGTACGAAATATGCTAAGCTAATAAGCCTCTTGTTATTTTGTTGCCAAGTGTGAAAGGGATGTTTATGCAAAGATGTGGTCACATTGGACCGGTTCTTAACATCCTTTTTTTTTCTTTGTCTAGGCAAACTGTGCCACCTGCTCCCACGACAAGACGAAGACGAAGACGTACCGTGAAGAGGAAGTTGTAGCCGAGCTCGAGGATCCTCTGCTGCAGCCGGACCTTGCTCCACACCAGGTCCAGGTAGTCCTTGCTCATGAACACCTTCTCGTCCGAGAGGTCCTTGCCGCCGGCCAGGGGCGGCAGGAGGTAGCAGTGCGGGTGCACTGCCCGGCACCGCTCCAACGCCCCGGCGTCGAGGGCCACGACGAGGAGGTGATCCACGAAGTGCGCGATCCGCTCCCCGCCGCGGAAGCTCTCGAGGAAGAGGTCCAGCAGCGAGCCCTCCGCCGCCCACGCCTCGTTCACCGACGTCATGATCACCGTCCTGTGCTCGTCCGCCACCGCCCGGAGCAGCCGCTGCAGCTCCTCCTCCGCCGCCTGCCAGACCAAATTAAACATTCATCAGATACGCTAAAGGCAAAAATACAGATGGTAACTGACTGAGCAAGAATCGCAAGGTTTTCGAGACCTGGCTAGTGTTGTGGCTGGCCTCCTGCGGGGAGGCGACGCCGTCGACCTTGCTTGCGCTCGTGCGGTTAGCCTCCTGGGCAGCAGGAGCAACCGGCACCGCCATGGTTCCATTGACCCAGCTGGATACGCCGGCCGTGGACGGCCCCGCGCCGATCCCGTCCGAGGACATGAAGAAGATGAGCACCCCGGCGACGGACGCCCCGAGGAGGAGCGACACCAGCTGGTTCAGCAGGTTGGGCTGGATCCCCATCATCATGCGTGTGCGTCTCCACGAGAATCGCCGGCAGGAGGATGACGAAAAGAGGAGTGCCGTCCGCGAGAACTGATCGTCGGCAGGACTCGGAGAAAATAAATAATGAGGAGGAGGACGAGAAGAGGGAGTGGCGTGGAGGGAAACTACTTAGCAGCTCATGCTGCTTAATTAACTCTGAATCTGGTGTTAGCTGGGAGGTTGTGGTTGATGTATTCAACCATCACCATGGCATGTCACCTTGACACTGCCCAATCGGACCGCTTCTACATGGGCAGTCACGGTGCATGCACAGATGGTGCAACGTGCGCTTGTCATGTGATGTGTGAGAAGTCAGAGACCCCTCCTGGCTTTGACAGGGAGACGTCGAATGTGCCGTGCTCTTCGGCAGCACTGGATCCGGAGCTGTTGCCCAGTCTGTATAATACATGCCATCAGAAACTCAGCTTAATTGGATGCGTGCAATAATGCTCAAACTGTGGGAATTTAGTATTGCGCAGTTGCCTTCGCCAACTGCCCCTTGAATTGAATCATACACGTCGCACGTGGACGAGCGCGCCAGTTCATACTCTCTTTTGAAAATCACTTGTCAACTGCGATGGCTGCGTGAGGGAGATCGTCTTGGACAAAGCAGGGTTACTTGGGCAGCTTGGCTATCCATCCACAGTTTGTTTATTTCCGTGCCTTTTTCCCAATTAAAAAGACTAAACATGATGCCGAGATCCCAATGGGCCATCGTGATGACCTCAGAGTCTGGGATTTCCTCGCAAAGCTTCACATTGGCGCTCTCGTCGGATGAACACGACATCTCTTCTTTTTCTTGACAGCGAGAAGAAAAAAGAACAGCATCAAACTGCTCTGGATATTTCCAATATCTCAAGTCGGATTCTGCCTGCAAAAAAAAAAAAAAAAAAAATCGGTCAGATGCTTTTTTCACTAGACTAGAAGAAGAATGCCATACATAACCATAAGATTTTGTTAGGAGCATAAAATTTTTATTTGAGAATTCCTTGCGACTAAGTGGGTTTAGGTTCCGGTTTCCAAGCCCTCAACTGGTTTTTGGTATTTTGTCGCTTTCATCACTGGTTTTCCCTTTTTATGTTTATATTTTTCATTTTCATTTTTGCACATTCAAAAATTATAAAAAAAAATCTACAAAATCTTCTATTTTTGCTCACTTTTTTTATAAAATACTTGGGATTTTCAAAGACTGTTTATCTTTTGAATACTAGTTCATAATTACATATTTTCCCTTGTTTTAAAATTTATTCACAAATCAAAAAATTGTTCAAGTTTATTTTAAAATTGTTTGAGAACTTGAAAATATTCCCCTTTTTAAAACTCGTTCGCATATTCAAAAACTACTTTGGATTTCAAAAAAATGTTTGCATTTTTCAAAAATATTAAGAAATTTCTAATTTTGTTTGCGTTTTAAAAAAGTATTCACTTTTACAAAATATATATTTTATGTTTCAAAAAATGTGTGGAATTAAAAATGACAAAAATCAGGACGCTGCGCCACTCTATAGTATATCTGCAGTAACCACGTTCAACAAAACATCAGAAAGAAAACACGTACTGTAGTACGAAACATGTTACGTGATGCCGAGACTAAACATATTAAGACGTTTGTTTATTTCTGTACCTTTTTCCCAATTAAAAAGACTAAACATGATGTCGAGATCCCAATGGGACGTGGATTTTTAAAGCTCAGGTTTCTGGACACCCCTTATCCTTACCCTTCAACATTGCTTTGAGATCCGTGATGGTCAACTAACTTTGTACATCAGATTTTCTTTTTTTTTTGTTTCTTCAAAATAAAATAACATATGAACTTCAAACTTTGCAAGACACCAAAACATTCTAACTAGAATGTGAGAAAAAACTTTCAGATTTTTTTGTCAAACATAAATATACGAAATTAGATTTTTGGTATTAAAAATGTATTTTTTAGTATTTATATTGCACGAAAAATTCCGAAAGTTTTTTCCCACGTTCTAGTAAGAATGTTTTGTTGAGCTACCAAGTTTGAAGTTCATATGTTGTTCTATATGGGAGAAACAAAAAAGACAAATGTACTCGCACGAATCGAGATGTAAAAATGAGTGGCTAGATAAGGGGGTGTCCCAAAGCCTATGCTCTACAGAATGTTTACCGATCCCAATGGGCCATCGTGATGACCTCAGAATCTGGGGTTTCGTCGCAAAGCTTCACATTGGCGCTCTCATCGGATGAACACGACATATCTTCATTTTCTTCACAGCAAGAAGAAAAAAGAGCAGCATCAAACTGCTTTGCCTCTTTCATATATCTCAAGTCATCTAGACTTGTCAGTGGTGCTCATATTTTTCTGTATTTATTTCAGCCTTCCTTTTTTTGAACACAGTACAGACGCAAGCGCTCATACATACGCGCATACACTCAACCCTATGAACGCACACACGCACACCCTACCCCTATAAGGAAGCCCGCACGACGACTGCAAAAAGGGATGATAACCTCGAGGTAGTTCCCCCCCCCCTAAGAAGAACAACCAGGGGTACAAAAGGAAGGAGGGGCCTCAGGGACAGAAGCAGGTGTATCGACAGATCACAATGCCAGAGGTGCACACCCAAGAGCAGGTACAGAACAATGAGGCCACCAATGCCATGGTGGTTTTTAGAGCTGGAGTGGACAAGAGGGTGAACGAGGTAGGAGACAATGGGATAGAACCGGAGCCCAAGAAGAAGAAACCTACGCCCACAAATTCTCATAACTCGGATTGTTCGGCGGCGGCTGCGGAGCAGCCCCGCCGGGACCAATGAGTTGTCTCAGCTGGAACTGCCGGGGGCTTGGGAACCCAGCGGCAGTTCGCGAGCTTCGCAACATTGTGAAGCAGGAAGGGCCCGGTCTCCTGTTTGTTATGGAGACGAAAATTTCAGCTCAGGCCTCCTTTGGTTTGGAGGAATTTCATAGGAATTCTATAGGATAGGATTCTTATAGGAATTTTTCCTTTAGAGCCCTTTGGTTCATAGGAATGGATTCCTATTCCTACATAGGATTGGTTCCTATCCTCCACATTTTATAGGAAAATAAAAATGAGCCTAGACTCAATGGAAAAATTCCTTTGGTGTGAACCAAATGACATCTCTTTTCCTATTCCTACTCATAGGATTTGAGATACATGTCATCTCATTTCCTACAAATTTCCTATTCCTATGATAATCCTATCCTATGAACCAAAGGAGGCCTCAACGTGTTGAGAGCTTGAAAACCTTGCTAGGGTTTGCGAGCTGTTTTGCAGTTAGCAGCGCTGGCTTGAGTGGGGGGATTGGTATGTTTTGGTCTGCGGACTTGGATGCTGATCTCAAGAGTTACAGTGTCGGCCACATTGATCTAGTGGTGCGGAAGAAAAGTGATGTCATGAAACAATGGTGAGTGACAGGTTTCTATGGAGCTCCCAAAGCTGAAGATCGTCATCACAGCTGGAGATTCATGAGGACACTGCATGCAATTCAACATGACGCGTGGATGTGCATTGGAGACTTTAACGAGGCCCTGTGTGGTTTGAAACACTTCTCAAGAAGCCCTAGGCCGGAGTGGCAAATGCGAGCATTTAGGGAAGTAACGGACGAGTGTGCACTTATTGATTTGGGCGTGTCGGGACCTGAGTACACATGGGATAATATGCAGCCCGGGAGATCAAATGTGAAAGCCCGACTAGATCGAGCTTTTGGTAACTCTGTTCTCATACAGATGTTCTCGCACATCAAGGTGAGACATATTGTGACAACAGAGGCAGGCCATTGTTTTGTATTTGTGGATCTACGCGAACACCTGGCTTCGGCAGCACCCAGAGGGCCAAAACCTTTCACATACGAGGACATGTGGCAAACACATGTGGATTATGACAAGCTGGTTATGGACTCTTGGCAAAGGGGTGCGGGCCGAGAGGGTTTACAGGGTGTGGTTCAAGCCCTCACATCGCTGCAAGGTAACCTAGCGGCGTGGGGCGCGAAGGAATTTGGTAGCTTAACTCGCAAGATTCGGAAGTTGCGGGAACAGCTGTCCAGGCTGCGTGCCCAATCTTTACTAAGGGGGCCATCAGACGAAGAGAAAGCAGTGGCAAAGAAATTGAAGCTAGCCCTGCACCAAGAAGAAATTTGGCTCCGTCAACGATCTCGTGTTCCATGGCCGCGGGAGGGTGACCGGAACACTGGCTATTTCCACGCTCAGGCTGCCCAACGTAAGCGTACGAACAAAATTGAAAATCTGGTCCATGCGGACGGTACGGTTTGTAGTGACTTGGATGAAGATCGAGCGGAAGTGCAGTAGTTCTATGAACAGCTGTATACATCACAAGGTTTTCAATCCATGGAAGAGTTGCTGGATGTGGTACCTTCCTGGGTGACCCCTCCTATGAATGACGAACTTGGCAGGCCATTTACAGAAGAGGAGGTGCGTCGAGCCCTCTTCCAGATGGCTCCGTCCAAAGCCCCAGGGGTTGATGGCTTCACGGCGGGTTTCTTTCAGCGCCACTGGAGTTTGCTCAAAGATGACATTGTTCCAGCGGTGCTTGACTTTCTCAATGGGGGAGAATTACCCACTGGTATGAACGACACCTCTATTACATTGATTCCTAAGGTACGTTTCCCCCAGCGTATTTCTCAATATCGACCCATCTCTCCGTGTCCGGTTCTGTACAAAATTGCTGCCAAGGCCATTGCTAACCCTATGCGGGAGTGTATGGAAGATATCGTCGGGGTTGAACAGAGCGCGTTCATCCCTGGTCGTCTTATTACTGACAATGTACTTATTGCACATGAGAGTGTGCATGCTATGGGAAGGAGGAAGAAGGGGGGGAATGCAACGTGTGCCATCAAGCTGGACATGATGAAAGCATACGATCGTGTTGAATGGCACTATTTGCAAGCGATCATGATGAAGCTTCGGTTCTGTGTGGAGTTTGTTCGCCTCGTCATGAAGTGCGTCACTTCGGTCAGATTTGCAATCCGTGTGAATGGTGAACTACTTCCGTTTTTTACCCCCTCAAGGGGTCTTCGACAAGGCTGCCCAGCATCACCTTACCTCTTTCTGCTCTGTGCAGAAGGATTGACATCGCTCTTGAATTATTACGGTGGTGTGAGAATAGACAAAGGAATCCGAGTGAGCTATAGATCTCCCTGGATTAATCATCTCCTCTTTGCGGATGACAGCCTTATTTGTATGCAAGCAAAGGTGGCGAGTGCTCAACGGCTCAATGAAATATTGGGAATCTATGAGAGGGGTTCCGGGCAGGCAGTGAATAAAGATAAGAGATCAATTTACTTCAGCCCAAACACCTCGGCTCCAGACAGGCTGCTCCTAAAATAGGCTTTGAACATCACCGTTGAAGCGTTCAGCGAGCGTTATCTTGGTCTACCTACAGCTGTGGGTAGGATCACAAGCGGTATTTTTGACCACATTGGGGAGAGAATTCGTAGCAAGCTCCAAGGGGGGTCGGAAAGAATGATCTCTTGTGCCGGAAGGGAAGTCCGTATAAAATGTGTGGCCCAAGCTATTCCTACTTTCAGCATGAGTTGTTTCAAGTTAACGAAGAAAGTATGTAAGGGACTAGTTTCTTGCATGGCCAAGTATTGGTGGAGCAGCTCCTTGGATCGAAACTCCATGCATTGGAAGGCCTGGGATACGTTGGCAACACCGAAAGAGAGGGGCAGCATGGGCTTTCGGGATCTTGAGCTGTTTAACGTAGCTCTTCTTGGCAAACATGGATGGAGGCTTCTGACAAACCCTCAATCCCTATGTGCCCGAGTACTCAAAGGTAGATATTTCCCCTCATGTGATTTCATGCAAGCTACGGTTCCACGTTTCTCATCTGCAATGTGGCGGGCTACCATCGCTGGGAGGGATGCTTTGCAAGTCGGACTCATCAAGCGTGTTGGAGATGGTACAACAATCTCAATTTGGGATGATAAGTGGATCCCGGGCAACATCTCTATGGCTCCGACAGTAAGAAGTGGAAATACTCAGCTAAACTTTGTTTCAGATTTAATTGACAATGCAAATTGGACATGGAAATCAGATGTGATTTGTCAAAACTTCATCACCCCCGACGCGAATGCTATTCTGAACATACCTTTGAGGAGAGGAGGGGGTGAGGACGTGATTGCGTGGGCTCTCGAACGATCGGGCTGCTATTCTGTAAATATAATGTATCGCGCTCTAATGACTCATAACGAGCAACATGCTCTAGAGGAAGGGACGATTACCGAAACCTCATCGACAGACAAGCAGCTATGGTCCCGGTTATGGAAGCTCAAGGTTTTGCCGAGGGTTCGAGTGTTCTGGTGGCGGGTTTTGCATGGGATTCTTCCGGTCGAAGCAACCCTCCAGCACCGTCATATTGCTACCGTTGGCACGTGCAAACTCTGTCTTCACGCAGAGGAAGATATGAAGCATGCACTACTGGATTGCACACATGCCCGGCGATTCTGGCATGTTGCACCGGAATGGCTCGAGATCAAGCGACCGGAGCTGCACCCGCTCACCTGGTCGAGGGATATCATATGCGATCCCATGTTCTCCGATTCCGAAAGAGCAAAACTGGTAACTGTCATGTGGGCGATATGGACTTCTAGGAACAACGTTACGAAAAAAGGGAAAACGCCCAGGTTGCGACAAGTGGCGCACATGCACGCGCCACTTGTCACAACCTGGGGTTTATGGTGATCTTTGCAACGAGCACTCCTCAATTAGTGATTTCGTGTTTCCTGTGACCCATATTTCGTCGAGACTAAGTAGTAATGTGTGGCTAAGTGGGCCCGCCCATTTCAGTGGTAAGCAAAGGGATTATGGTTCCAGTTTCAAAGCCCTAAACCGGTGTTTCACTTTTATGTCGGTTTTCCCCTTTTTTTGATGTTTTATTCTTATTATTTTCCTTTTTTTAACATTCACAGATTAAAAACTAATGCTCAAAATCTTAAACTTTTGTTTTAATTTTTAAAAAATGTTTGGGATTTTCATAAATTGTTTATAATTTCAAAAAAAATGATTGTTCACAAATCAAAAACTGCTCGTGTATTTAAAAATGTACCATATTCAAAACTTTTTCACAAATTCAAAAAAGTTTGTGTTTTAAAAATATATTCAGAAATTAAATTTTTTTGTATTTTTAAAAATATATTCACTTTTACAAAAAGTATTTCATGTTTTAAAAAACCAGAATAAAAAAGGACAACTAAAACAAAATGTCACGCCGAGGGTTGACTAAGTGGGCCCGCCCATTTCAGTGGTGAGCAAAGGGATTCTGGTTCCAGTTTCAAAGCCCTAAACGGGTGTTTCACTTTTATGTGGATTTTCCCCTTTTTTTGATGTTTTATTTTTATTGTTTTCCTTTTTTAACATTCACAAATTAAAAATTATGCTCAAAATCTTAAAATTGTGTTTGCCTTTTATTTATTTTGGTATTTTCAAGAAATTGTTTAGAATGTCAAAAAAGTTCTACTTGTTCACAAATCAGAAAACTGTTTGTGTTTTTTAAAAATTGTTCAAGAATTTTTAAGAATGTCCCATATTCAATACTTGTTCACAAATTCAAAAAATAATGTGTTATAAAAATATATTCAGAAATTAAAATTATGTTTGTGTTTTTTAAAATATATTCACTTTTACAAAAAGTATTTCATGTTGTAACAAATCGGAATAAAAAAAGACAACTAAAACAGAATGTCAGACCGATCTATAGTAAATCTACAGTAACCATGTTTGGAAAAACATCATAACCAAAACACGCAGCGGGATAGGTGTTACATGACTCGCCGCTGGAGCTCACATATGTGAATGCTCGACTATTTGCTGCATCGATCGGCAAATTGGAGCTACCCTCAACAACTTCCAGCGTAGAGAAGTTGTGCATGATCTGGCGACGAGCCCATGTCTCGATTGTCGCTAAAAGTCCTATGTTTTTTTAAGCATTTATATCATTTATTATAGATTAAGGTTCATAGGGATACTGGATACTGATGATATCGGGCAAACTATCTACCCACGCATGGCGCCCGGAACAAAGCGACGAAGCTGGTCGTGTGAGTGCAAGAGTTTCTACCTTATGGTTTCGATTCTCATGTACAAACTTGAGTGATCGGAACAAAGTTCTGCGGTGATTGATCTTCTGAAGGATTGTAGCGTAGCGACAAGATGCATTAGCTTCAATGTTGAGTATTGTTGAGTATATTGATTATTACAATAAAATAGGATAGAGTAGGATATTATTCTACCTTGCCTTGTACTCTAAGATGATCATGTACTTTTATATATATATCCACGACGCTCAAGCAATAAACATCGAATCCATCATATTCTGCATCATTCTCTCTTTATCCCTACTAACATGATATCAGCCTAACCGATTCAAACCCTAGCCGCCGCCCAACGCTTCTGCCCGCGCACCGCCCCCGGGGCGGTCGGCCTCCATGACCACCGACGGGAGCCACGCCGCTCGTACCTAGGGTTCGTCTGCCGGTCATGTTGACCGGCTGCCCTAAAGTGTCTTTTTCCCGATCCTTTAATCCGGGTTTTCTCTCTCTCTCCGGTCATTTTGATCGGTATTTTTTTGGGTCTTCCGATCTATATTTGATCGGTTTGCGTCACCCGCCACCGCCGTCGATCCCCGTGCGCCTCTACTCCGACACCGGCGCGATCGACAGGCTTCTTCATCGACCCATCGGCCTCGTGCGACAGGCGGCCCCTCACGGCCGTCATCCGCGCGCCGACCCGCCCGTTGTCGGTGTCAAAACCGGCAGATCTCGGGTAGGGGGCCCAAGCTATGCCTTTAGAGGATCGATGGTAACAGGAGGCTGGGGACACGATGTTTACCCGGGTTCAGGCCCTCTCGATCGAGGTAATACCCTACTTCCTACTATATTAGTATGGATGAATATGAATACAAGAGTTGATCTACCTCGAGATCGTAATGGCCAAACCCTAAGTCTAGCCTATGAGGATATTGTGATGATGATGATCCCCTCTACAGACTAAACCCCTCGGCTTATATACACGCCTGAGGGGACGTAGGGTTACAAGGGTGACTTGGGGAGGAAGTAATTGATACATCCGGACTCTACACTTGCCTTTCTACGTACATAAGAGTCCTGACCGAATACGGGGGAGGGCCTTCTGCTTCTTCTTTATGCGGCCCATCAGTGCGGCCCAGCTTCAACGACCCGGATGGCTGAGGACCCCTGAATACATGACTCCCTCAGTAGCCCTCGGACTTGCCTTCAAGGACGAGATTGTATCCGGCTTCATGTCTTCGGTCTTGCAAGGTGAGTCCTCCTGTATGATAGTTCGGCTTCTTTAAATATTATAGTCCGTTGATTCCTCGTCGTCGTCGCCTTGGCTTCCACGTGTCCAACGAATGCGAACCGTCTGGGCATCTTTTTCAAATACTCCCTTGACTGTTCAGAGAATGCGCCTATATAAGAGAAGAGAAGGGAATTCATGGTCTTACCCCTAGATTTGGAGCTTATGGATTTCTTCGCAATGTGGAACATGTTAACATTTTTTTCGCTTTTGAATTAGTGCTCACGTCATCCATCTCAAATGTAAGAACATGTTAACATGAGTTGGCATGAAGATGTTTGAAACATGCACCTTCGAGTTGAGTTTTTTTTTATAGGTGCAGCCTCACTTCATTCATCAAATAGTGTTACATCATGTTCAATCGTTCATGTGTATCTCCTGGTAACATAATGGATACAACGCTTTTGGTCTTTTGAACTATCTTCATGTGAAAGAATAATAAGCTATGTAATTCTTATTGCACAAAATATATACGGTGTGTCATGTTTTACTTCCATGATGAAATATCTTGATGTTATTGTAGTACCTCTAAGAAAAAGTGATTCAAATTATTCGAATTAAGATGATAATTCAACTCACCAATTATTACATGAGTGTGCAAGTACAATGTTCGCTAATAACAAAGCCAGTAGCTTACACGGGTGTTTTATTGTCCTTTAATTTATGGTTTGGTTTGTTGACTTCCGCTTTTCATGTCTAAACATTTATTCCAGGCCAGTTGTTTATAATGTTATATAACTATGTTTGCTTATATTGCTCCATAATAGTTTGGCAATCAAATTCAGTCTGTACAAAACCCCAATTTTCTCAATAGTAGTAATTGGTTTTAATTCCCAAATTTCATTTTTAGTGACGACATTCCTTTAAAATTTTGGTTGTGCAAAGTTATTTTTTTCTCAAATTTATAAAAGTAGTCACTCGGGATTTCTTTCTCCCGTTGCAACGCACGGGCACATTTGCTAGTAATAAACTAAAGCAAGCTGCGCCTTGAGAAGGGAAAAAAAGGAATCGTTTTTTTTTCACTTACCGATGGCAAGGGGTTAATTATTAGCAACTACGGGGGTAATTTTTATGACGGACGACCAGAAACCTAATTCTCTTTATTATTAGGTAAAGATTTGAAAAATGGCCAAGTATTGGTGGAGCAGCTCCTTGGATCGAAACTCCATGCATTGGAAGGCCTGGGATACGTTGGCAACACCGAAAGAGAGGGGCAGCATGGGCTTTCGGGATCTTGAGCTGTTTAACGTAGCTCTTCTTGGCAAACATGGATGGAGGCTTCTGACAAACCCTCAATCCCTATGTGCCCGAGTACTCAAAGGTAGATATTTCCCCTCATGTGATTTCATGCAAGCTACGGTTCCACGTTTCTCATCTGCAATGTGGCGGGCTACCATCGCTGGGAGGGATGCTTTGCAAGTCGGACTCATCAAGCGTGTTGGAGATGGTACAACAATCTCAATTTGGGATGATAAGTGGATCCCGGGCAACATCTCTATGGCTCCGACAGTAAGAAGTGGAAATACTCAGCTGAACTTTGTTTCAGATTTAATTGACAATGCAAATTGGACATGGAAATCAGATGTGATTTGTCAAAACTTCATCACCCCCGACGCGAATGCTATTCTGAACATACCTTTGAGGAGAGGAGGGGGTGAGGACGTGATTGCGTGGGCTCTCGAACGATCGGGCTGCTATTCTGTAAATACAATGTATCGCGCTCTAATGACTCATAACGAGCAACATGCTCTAGAGGAAGGGACAATTACCGAAACCTCATCGACAGACAAGCAGCTATGGTCCCGGCTATGGAAGCTCAAGGTTTTGCCGAGGGTTCGAGTGTTCTGGTGGCGGGTTTTGCATGGGATTCTTCCGGTCGAAGCAACCCTCCAGCACCGTCATATTGCTACCGTTGGCACGTGCAAACTCTGTCTTCACGCAGAGGAAGATATGAAGCATGCACTACTGGATTGCACACATGCCCGGCGATTCTGGCATGTTGCACCGGAATGGCTCGAGATCAAGCGACCGGAGCTGCACCCGCTCACCTGGTCGAGGGATATCATATGCGATCCCATGTTCTCCGATTCCGAAAGAGCAAAACTGGTAACTGTCATGTGGGCGATATGGACTTCTAGGAACAACGTTACGAAAAAAAGGGAAAACGCCCAGGTTGCGACAAGTGGCGCACATGCACGCGCCACTTGTCGCAACCTGGGTTTTATGGTGATCTTTGCAACGAGCACTCCTCAATTAGTGATTTCGTGTTTCCTGTGACCCATATTTCGTCGAGACTAAGTAGTAATGTGTGGCTAAGTGGGCCCGCCCATTTCAGTGGTAAGCAAAGGGATTATGGTTCCAGTTTCAAAGCCCTAAACCGGTGTTTCACTTTTATGTCGGTTTTCCCCTTTTTTGATGTTTTATTCTTATTATTTTCCTTTTTTTAACATTCACAGATTAAAAACTAATGCTCAAAATCTTAAACTTTTGTTTTAATTTTTAAAAAATGTTTGAGATTTTCATAAATTGTTTATAATTTCAAAAAAAATGATTGTTCACAAATCAAAAACTGCTCGTGTATTTAAAAATGTACCATATTCAAAACTTTTTCACAAATTCAAAAAAGTTTGTGTTTTAAAAATATATTCAGAAATTAA
>LR738711.1:924175176-924272216 GCA_902687465.1 Secale cereale | reverse complement strand
AACCAAATCGGACGCCGCCGAGCTCTCCCCCTCCCCCTCTCGATCTAGGGATTCCCTTCCCCCCTCCCACCCCAAAACCCTAGAGGCGGGCACATGGCCGACGACCACTACAGCTCCTCCGCGCCGTCCCCGGCGGCGGCGGCGGCCGCCGAGGCCGCCGCGGTGGTGGGGTCCTCGGTGATCCCGATCGTCAACAAGCTGCAGGACATCTTCTCGCAGCTGGGGAGCAGCTCCACCATCGACCTGCCGCAGGTGGCCGTCGTCGGCAGCCAGAGCAGCGGCAAGTCGAGCGTCCTCGAGGCGCTCGTCGGCCGCGACTTCCTCCCGCGCGGCTCCGACATCTGCACGCGCCGCCCGCTCGTGCTCCAGCTCGTGCACCAGCCGCGCCGCCCCGCCGACGCCGAGAGGGACGAGTGGGGCGAGTTCCTGCACCACCCCGGCCGCCGCTTCTACGAGTTCACCGACATCCGGCGCGAGATCCAGGTCCGCGCCCCCCCCCCCCTCCTTCCTGTTAATCCGTCCGTCTCCGCAGGTGGAACAGGGGCCCGATGGTAGCTAGGTTGATTTGGTTGTGCGGTTGGTGTGCTCGCGGGCATGGTAGCTCTAGTGCTGCATTACGGCCGATTAATTACCGGGGGTGTAGATGATTGTTTGGTTGCGGTGCTGGTGGTTGTTTGGACGAATCATGCCCAGGCTGGTGGCGGTTTTCGATGAGTATATTATTATGCTATAGCACAGCTGTTGCTGCCTTACCAGATTTTTTGGGTTGGGAGATGATGCTTTTGGGTAGGCATTGTGGTAATTCCAGTTATTTGGCACCGTGTCATGATTTGGTTGTGCTGATGCTAGGTCTATGCTGCTTTCTGGGCTGATTTTAGCTTTAGTGGTTGTGGTTATTTCTACAGCCTATGGTTTGCCCTCTTTTGGATTTACGTAGCGCCCTTTGCTGCATTCTGGGGTATATTGTTTGTTTCAACATTGAACGTCTTAACGGTATCCTCGAATGGTAGTATAGTTTGGAAATTAATTATTGATGTGTATATTCAGTGATGTTGATCCAACGGCTGATACTGTTCAATTACTCTAGTGTTTGTTTGAAAGAAGTGCTGGGAAGTTTAGTGACAAATTATAATCTGGGGCAGAGAATCGTGTAGTGTACTTATTTGGTTTTAATAACTAGAGAATAATGGTAATACCTGTTAACAATGAAACTCAACATCGATGCAGGCAGAAACGGACAGGGAGGCTGGCGGTAACAAGGGCGTCTCTGATAGACAGATACGCCTGAAGATCTATTCACCAAATGTTCTCAACATCACTTTGGTCGATCTGCCTGGAATTACTAAGGTGCCAGTTGGCGACCAACCAACTGACATTGAGGCCAGAATAAGGACTATGATATTGTCATATATCAAGCACAAGACGTGCATCATATTGGCTGTTTCTCCAGCAAATGCAGATTTAGCAAACTCTGATGCTCTTCAAATGGCTCGTCAAGCTGATCCTGATGGTATGCCTACCTCTTCTAGTCATGTGTTTAGTTCGATAAACCATTTCTATCAAGATGCAAATCTTACTTGGCGGATTCTTTTTTCATGTAGGTTCTCGAACAATTGGTGTTATCACAAAGGTTTGCCCCTGAACCTTAAAATATGTCATCATTGTATAAAAAGAAAGTAACATCCTTTAAGTGTCGCCCAGCTTCTGATCTGTACTGCTCTTCTGTTTTCTTCCAGTTGGACATAATGGACAGGGGCACTGATGCCCGGAATTTTTTGCTGGGAAATGTCATCCCATTACGACTTGGTTATGTTGGCGTCGTAAACCGCAGCCAGCAGGTACTTTAGTTTGCAGCATGATTGCTTAGTTTAGGGATTATGCATCAATAACTTAATATGCTCATGACATCGCTTTCTTTTGCAAGTTTGCTAGCGGCCTAACTTTATGGTCGCTGTGCTCATTCAGTATAATAACAAATTTTTTGTCATTGCGGACTGTTGCCTGCCGATAAATAGCTGTTAACAACCCTAACTAACTTAGGTGAACTTAACACCTGATATAGAAAAAATGGTGAACTTAAACACTATTTCATAAATATATGTATCAAAGATCATTTTCAGAATGCTGCGCTAGTAAGTATTGATCGTAGGAATGTCTTGAACATATTTTGTTATTGCACAGCACCGTCTTTGGTGATACAAAAAGTTAATTTTCTTTTCCTTCAGCTTTCTGATGTATATTGTGCTAAATGATGTAGGATATCAATTCAGATGTCAGTGTCAAGCAGGCTCTGGCCCGAGAAGAAAATTTCTTCCGTACTCAGCCGGTATGCAGTGAAGTTAACTGTTTCTTCAGTTTTTTGTTCTTTTTATTTCATCGTTCTGAAATGTAACTCCTTGCAGGCATACAATGGTCTTGCTAAGCACTGTGGGATACCACAGTTAGCAAAGAAGCTAAACCAGGTATTTTGGTGAAGCGGATCTGTTGTAGCCCATGTTATATGGCTTTCAGATTTATGATGTGATTTAATAACTAAAAATACATCTATATGGTTTCAGATCTTGGTCCAACATATAAGAACTATTCTGCCTGGACTGAAGGCACGCATAAGTTCTCAGTTGACAGCTATTGCTAAGGAGCATGCCTTTTATGGTGACCCAGTCGAGTCCAAGGTCTGGTAAATTAAATTTATTTGGTCAAAGTGCTAAGAAACATACACCTTTTGTTAACATCTGTATGAGTAGGTTTGGTTAGCAGCTAGTAAAATCTGGTTGCTTAATCTTGCTTCTGTTAATTATTTTGGTCTTTGCCTTGATGATCAATCCCTATGTTTTGTCATTGTAGGCTGGGCAAGGTGCTAAGCTTTTGAACATTCTAGCTAAATACTGTGATGGTAATAACTGAACCATGATCTTCCTGGCTCCTTCACTTCAGTTATGTATATTATGCTATATGTCATTATTTGTAAATGTAAATAACATGAGTGTGCTGCAGCTTTCTCGTCTATGGTAGAAGGGAAAAATGAAGATATATCGACAATCGAGCTTTCTGGTGGAGCAAGAATTCACTATATTTTTCAATCTATCTTTGTCAAAAGCTTAGAGGTTTGTAATTTTGTTGCTGAATCTTCCATAATGCTACATCATAGCATTCATCATATCCATTATCATTAAGATATAAGATCTGTCTTTTATAGGGTGTTGACCCTTGCGAGGATGTCACTGATGAAGATATCCGCATGGCTATACAGAATGCAACTGGTCCTAGGAGTGCTTTGTTTGTACCTGAGGTATGATGCACTTGTGCCCTTCGTGTAAGAATTGTGTTACTATGTACTCCCTCCGTAAAGAAATATAAGAGCGTTTAGATCACTAAACATTTAGATCACTACTTTAGTGATCTAAACGCTCTTATATTTCTTTACGGAGGGAGTAGATGGTTTTGGTACTGGTCAGTTGAGCTGATAATAATTCCTTGTGCTAAAAATTTGTCAGGTGCCATTTGAAGTCCTTGTGCGCAGGCAAATCAGCAGATTGCTTGATCCAAGTCTTCAGTGTGCAGATTTCATATATGAGGAACTGGTTAAGGTATGTCAGTCCGGATGTAAAATCTTGGAAACTGAAATTTAAGCATCTATTTGATTAAGTTTGCACATAACGTTAAATAACTTTCAACTTTCTATATTTTAATTCTCTTGCTAACTTATGTTCTGCTGTAGATGAGCCACCGTTGCCTTTGCAATGAGCTGCAGCAGTTTCCTATACTCAGAAGGAGCATGGATGAAGTAATTGGGAAGTTTCTACGGGATGGGCTTAAGCCAGCACAAGATATGATAGCACACATAATTGAGATGGAGGTAAACACTGTCTTGCCGTATGAGGATTCTAATTATTATTTATCCTAACAAGTATTGAGAATTGACCCTATTTGACTTGAGCTTCCGTATACAGTGATGAAAACACCCCTACAATTCTGTTTCTCTTATTTAATAGCCCCAAAACTGATTAATTTGTAAAATTATTGTGAGTCTGTGCTCTGAATAATTTGTTCCCTTTGTTATTTCTTCTTTGCACTGATATCTGGTATGTTTTCATTATTTTTACTTGAGATGATATTAACTGTGCAGGCCGATTACATAAATACATCTCACCCAAGTTTCGTCGGTGGCAGCAAGGCTGTAGAGCAAGCACAGCAACAAGTTAGAGCCGCTAGATTGCCTGCAACAGTGGTTAGAAGAGTATGTATATATTTTTAATTTTTTGATAAGTAATTTATGCAAATGACCCCTTGCAAATTACTCCCTCCGTAAAAAAACATAAGATCGCTTAGATCATTATATTAGTGATCTAAACGATCTTTGCCGAGGGTGTAGTTTTTTTATCTGATACCCACTGTTTCCATTTCGTGCTCACATGGTACTGTCAGAACTTGGAATTAGAAGACGATTTAATTAGTGATGGCTTTGCAGAGTGTTACTTATATACTGTCTAGATTCCTATCAATATATAATTAAACTGACAATGATTCAGCAGTAGTTACTACTCCCTCTGTCCCATAATATAAGAGCGTTTTTTACACTACACTATTGTAAAAAACGCTCTTATATTATGGGACGGAGGGAGTACCATATTGATTTTTTCATTGTAATTATCTCAATGCAATTCATGATGACCCTGTGCTCCATGGAAGTGGAAATCACATCACATCAATATGTCAGTATCAATTCATTTATATTGTTGGGAGAAGGCGTGGCTACAACGCCAACTCTAGCTGCACATATTAGAACTTCTGGTGCTATATAAGGATTTTGGGCATGCAAACTATATGTTTGGCACGCTTTAGCAAGTTGATTTACAGATGAATGTTCTCTTACTATGTTATGCCCTTGTCATTCACGACCTACATATGTAATTCGAGCCATTCCGCATTTTTGAGGTACACCCGTATGTAACAGTACTACATTGCAGGATGGAGTAGATGCAGATAGGCCACAGGCTTCTGAAAAAACCCAAAAGGCACGTGCATTATTGGGTAGAACTACTGGTGTAAATGGAGTTATCACTGACCAGATCCAGGTTTTTTGCCTTGCTATTTTTTAATCAGTAAGGTTACTGTTGATTTGGTCGAGTGTTTCTGAGATTATGTTCCTCCGCTGTTGTGGTCATTATTAGCAGGGGGTACGATCGGCTGCTGAGGCAGAGAGACCAGGATCTTCAGGTAATGAGTGTTACAAATGCTATGTATTTTTTGATTATGTATATGCTACTCCCTCTGTCCCAAAATAAGTGACTCAACTTTGTACTAACTTTGACGGAGAGGGTATTATATTGGAGTGCAGTAGGTCAGCTTAGTGTTTTTTTTAGAATATAGTACAATTTCACCTCAGCCCATTTTACTTAAACCGCTTATCTTCCAGGTAGTGGAAGCACTTCCTTTTGGGGCTCAATATTCACCTCAAGCGAAGACCGTGCACCTTCTTCAGCAAGAGGTAGCTCAACGAACAAATCTTATGCTTCAGCTACTCCCAACCTGGAACATTCATTCTCTTCAATACAGTTAAAAGAGGTGAGCTATCTTATTCATGCTCTTTTAGTTTTTCTACCAGTGTTATTTGAACGTGTTAAGTGATTGATGGAGACCATTGTGAAACAGCCACCGCTAGTCCTCAAGCCCTCAGAAAATCATTCTGAGCAGGAGGACCTTGAAATAGCAATCACAAAATTGCTGCTGCAGTCGTACTACAATATAGTCAGGAAAAATGTTGAGGATTTCGTACCAAAAGCAATCATGCATTTTCTGGTATGTTTTTTTGTAACTCAATATTTACTTAAGTGTGCATACTGTACCTATTTTTGTGGGCACAACATATCTATTACTCTCTCCGATCCATATTAATTGTCGCTGATTTAGTACGACGCTGTACTAAATCCATATGGATCGGAGGGAGTATAAGTTAACGGTTTATGTTTATGGATAAGTATGATCGTCTATGATCTTTGTGTCATTTCCTTAGTTGCATAGTAAGCACAGATGATGGAGAGTGCATAAATCTTAAACCCGCAATGTTTTGGCCTCAATCGTAAACCGGCAATCTTAAGCATGGTTCAACACCATTAGTAGGAAGCATTATCAAACACTGTTGAGCATGTTTATTATTGGGGTTTGCAGCATGATTAAATTTTCCTCACTTTAAGCAACTGTTTTATTAGTGAGCTTGATTGCATTGGGCGGATTGCTGTAAAACACATTCTTTGTTTAGACAGAGGTTGATTTGATCAGATCTCTTCCATCCTTTCTTTTTGTTACTCCTAACGCAATCCCTAGTGCAGGAAGCTGCACAGAACACTTAGTACCAAGTATTTTGTGTTCTTCAGTTCATTTCGTTAAGCAGTTGATTGTCTTGCAGGTTAATCACACGAAAAGGGAGCTGCATAATTTCCTTATAACTACCCTTTATAGGTGAGAAAACACTTTGTATTCTTATTTACTTGAAATTTTGAATGATGTCTGGTGAACAGAGCAAAACTAGTCGCTCTTACTGCTGTATATTATAGTTCCTGATTGATACTTTCGTATATAACAATGCAGAGAAGAGCTCTTTGGTGAAATTCTCAGAGAACCTGATGAAATAACTACAAAGAGGAGGCAGATACGTGATACCCTTAAGGTTCTTCAGCAAGCCTACAAAGTATGTTTCTGCAACTACTCGGATCTCCATCTGATCATGTCATGCACTAAACTTGATCTGACATGTTTTGCACCTTGTGTTTCTTTGACAATGATGCAGACTCTGGACGAGATACCACTCGAAGCGGAGACAGTGGAGAGAGGCTATTCCCTGGATTCTGATGCGACGGGTCTACCACGGGTCCATGGGGTTTATGATGGAAGCTCACCATATTCGACTCCGAAGCAAACGAGGCCAAGGAAATCAAGCCACTCCGGGGAGCAGCAACAACCATTCAGTGGCAATGGATTTTGATATTGCCTTTCACGATCATCCCCTGGATTAGTAGTGATTTGAGCCAGCGGATGTGCTGGTAGCAACACATCATTCCGCCTTGGGTTTGTCAGTTCGGTACCCAATAGATATATGTTTTTTTCTCTAGCCATTGCTATTCTTTTTAGTGTTGCGTCCAACGAAAGCATTGGCGTGGTGCCAAATTTTTGCCATGTGCCCTCTTGTACAGTATATCACTGCCCAATCATTTCTGACTCAAAATGAAACCGGTGATGGGTATAGATTTTTTGTTCAAAACCCATGGAAGAAGCTATGGGATCCTTTAGTTTTATTAGTGCCGAGTACTTCTATCTGAACACGGTTAGTTTTGCCGTGATAAGTTTCACATGGTTCGTGTGAAGATGCGAAGAGGTTGTGCTACATCAATATGGTGTTTCTTTTGCTCGAATATGAATATGAATATGATATTTTTGTTACCTCATTATTACGTTGATGATTAGTTATCGTGATGATTGTCGCATGTTAGCATGCGTTCTCCATGGTCGCTCTTTTTCGGGGCAGTTTTCTGATGAGAACGTGCGTTTCCTTTTCTTTTCACACTGGACTCGCCGACCCTTCCACACAGAATCTCCAATAGCTTTTTTTTAGACAATCTCGCGAAACTTTATTAGCCCGTCACAATGTTTACAGGGACGAAATGAAGATCTCTCGGCTGGCCTAACCACACATGGTGTCCAACCGCGAGGGAGAGAGTATGTTTCGCTAGATTGTGAGCTTCATAATTTGAGCTCCTAAATTCATGACCTATAATGCAAGATAAAAAACTAGTAGAGTGTTCCGAAATCTTCCCAAGAACTGCTTCATACGTAGCTAGCTTGCCATGATGCAGCTCGTCGACAACCACCTTGCAATCAGAGGCAACCTGCATATCTCGTGCATATAGATCATCCGCCAAAGAGAGAGCTTCTCCTATAGCTAGGGCTTCAAGCGTTTGAGGATCTGTGATGTGCTCGAAAACGATGGCTGAAGCACCCAAAAAGTTGCCATGTTGATCTCTATATATCGCTCCCACGGAACCATGCTTCCTTCTCACGGCCACTGCCCCATCAACATTGATCTTGACACGCCCCTGGGTTGGCGGCACCCATGTTGCACTTCTCATGACTCTTCCTGGCACCCCTTGCGTCTCTCTCTTGTTTACTAACTCCAACTCTGACAGAAATTTATTGATGAAACCCGCTGTAGCGTGTGGAGATTGAAATATATCCTCATGAATAGCCTTTCTTCGTGCAGCCTAGATTGCCCACAAGGTAACCACAACACGAACAAACTCATGCTCATCTAGTATTTCATGTAAAGCAAATAACCAATCTTTAGCGTCTTCCTCTTGGTGTGTTATGATTTTCTCGACCAACTCTTCCGGTGCTAGAGCCCATACGCTTTTTGAAAGAGCGCAAGAGAGAAGTGCATGTCTCCATGTATCCCTAGCTCCACACAAGCAGCAAGTATCTGTTTCGGCCATATGTCGATGATGAAGCACTTCTCCGCTGGGCATAGAATGTCTGGCAAGTCTCCAGAGGAACATACGCAATTTTGAGGGTACCTTGATATGCCATATAGTGCTCCAAAACCCGCTGTTCCGCCCCGTGGATGAGCCCTCGGCCTCGTTCCACCAACCCTCTCTGCTTGTCTTCGTACCCAATATCATCCGGTATGCCGACCAAACGGTGAAACATCCAGTTGGTTCATCATGCCAAGCCCAAAAATCAGACTGCCTACACATACACACTGGTATCTTTAGAATCTCGTTTGCATCAACTGAGATGAACACGGAGCGAACCAGCACCTCATTCCATTGTGGTGTAGTAGTATCGATGTAATGGGCCTTTTGAAATTATCACGAGGGATCCAGTTATGTAACCATATATCCGTGCTCTCCCCATCCCCAGTTCTCCTGATGATTCCTTGAGCTAGTATCTCCTTACCATCCAATATAGCCCTCCATATCTGAGATGGACGGGGACCCAATTCTGCCTCCAATAAAGAACTGTTTGGGAAGTAAACATCTTTCAAAACCTGAGCACTAAGAGAGCGTTCATCATTCATAATTCTCCAAGCTTGCCTCGCGAGCAGGGCTAGATTGAACATCTTCAAATCACGGAAACCAAGTCCACCCAACTGTTTTGGTTGTACCATAGTGTCCCAGGCAACCCAGTTTGGTTTTCGTTTGCCTTGCTTACTCCCCCACCAGAATTGCCTAATGATGGCTGATATACCGTCACATAACCCTCTAGGAAGACGGAAGCATGACATAGAGTAGACCAGAATTGCTTGCGCAACTGCCTTGATCAAAACTTCCTTACCGGCAGCTGAGAGTAATTTTTCCATCCAACCTTTAAACTTCTCCCACACCCGGTCTCTCAAGTACTTGAACGTTCCATTCTTGGAGTGTCCCACGTTCGTTGGCATGCCCAAATAACGCTCACTCAAGGACTCATTGTGAACCTGCAAGGAGTTCTTTATTGCTTCCCTCATAGAGCCTGGACATCCCCGGCTAAAAAAGATGGATGACTTGTCATGATTGATGCGTTGCCCGGACGCCTTACAATATGTTTCCAACAGGTTTGACACTGCAACTGACCCCTCAACATTAGCCTTAAAAAGCAACATGCTGTCATCTGCAAACAAAATGTGGTTTATAGTTGGGGCCACCTTAATACCTGCAATTGATGACTATGTACTGGATTTCAGGAGGCACGAAAGGCCCTCTGCTGCAATCAAGAATAAGTAAGGGGATATTGGGTCTCCCCGTCGGATACCTCTGGTTGGTCTGAAAGAATCAAGTTTCTCATCATTAAAAAGAATAGAAAAGGACACTGAAGAGACCATATCCATAACTGTATTAATCCATCGATGAGAAAAGCCAAGCTTGATCATAATAGCCCTCAAATAAGACCACTCCAATCTGTCATAGGCCTTCATCATGTCCAATTTGAGAGCACAGTAACTGTTAGTCTTCACTTTTGATCTCTTCATGAAATGCAAGCACTCGTATGCACATATAATGTTATCAGTGATAAGCCTCCCCGGAACAAAAGCAGAATGTTCAGCAGAAATTATGTCCGGTAAAACTAGCTTCAGTCTGTTGGCCACCACTTTAGAGGAAATTTTATACATTACGTTGCATAAGCTTATATGCCTAAACTGGGAAAGGAGGGTGGGGTTTATTACCTTTGGTATTAGGACAAGAACGGTGTCATTAGTACCTTGTGGACTCTCTTCTCCATGGACTATTTTCAACACCACCCTTGTTACATCATCCCCACAAATATCCCAATGGCGTTGATAAAAATGTGCTGGGAAGCCGTCAGGCCCCGGTGCCTTCGTCGGGAAGATTTGGAACAGTGCTGTTTTCACTTCTTCCTTAGTGTATTCTGCATTCAACATAGCATTCATCTCCTCAGACACTTTCCTTGGCACGTGAGTAAGAGCTGCATCTATCCCCTGGACCTCCTTGGAAGTATATAGCTTTTGATAAAAATCGTTTACCATGGCTTTGAGCTCATCTGGATCTACTACAATTGCTCCCAAGGAATTATGTAAGGCTTTTATCATATTTTTCTTCCTTCTCAAACTTGCCCGTAGATGAAAGAATTTGGTGTTCTTGTCACCTGCCGTCAGCCAAACTATCCTCGCCCTCTGGCGCCACATTATCTCTTCATGGTGATACATTTCAATGAGACGTTCATTTATTTTGAGTTCAACATGTGACGGCCCCGTCCGTAAAGGATCAGACTGCAGCTCTTCCAGCATTTTCTTTAAATACTTGATTTCCTTCCTCACGCTACCGAACGTGTCATTACTCCATCTGTCAAGTCCTCTAGCCAGATTCTCAATCTTGAGTCATATATCTTCAACCGAGTTGCAAGGAGCTCCGGTTTCCCAGCTTTGGATCAACATATCTCTCAATCCCTCATGAGTCTCCCACATGGTTTCGTATCTGAACTCCTTCTTTGCCCTTTCGCCCTTAGCTCGTCCAAGATCCAGAAGCAAAGCCATATGGTCCGGTGACGCCGCTACCTCGTGTGTTATAGAGGCTAACGGGAATCTCGTCAACCAGTCTGAGTTTACCAACGCCCTATCCAGACGACATCGAGTAAATGAGCCACCAGCCACTTTCTTTTCACATGTCTAGAAACAACCCTTATAGCCCAAATCAAGCAACATGCAAACGTCAACCGTATCTCTGAAAGCCTGGATTTGTGCATTACTGCGTTCTCCCACACCTTCATGCTCACTTGGACGTAACACTTCATTGAAATCGCCTATGCATAACCATGGAAGGCTATTTAAAGTACTGATATTTTTAAGTACAGTCCACATTTAGTGCCTAAGATGGTTCTGCGCCTCCCCATAGACACACGTCATCCTCCATGGGTCCTCCCCCTGTTCTGAAACTGAAACATCAAGGTGATAACACGAATAACCGAGAATCTCAACTTTTATTGCATTATTCCAAAATAAGCCAATTCCACCGCTCCTTCCCTGACTATCAACATCATAAGAATTATCATAGCCTATCGAGCTAGCCATAGCTTCTACCCTTTGACCATCTATCTGTGTCTCAACGATACAAAGCAGGGTAGGGGTAAACTTCCTCGCGAATTCACGAAGCTCTTGAACTGCCGCAGGTTTACCCGCGCCACGGCAGTTCCAACATAGCGCACTCATTGGGCTCGACGGCGCTCCTCGAAGGAGCCCGCCAAAGAAGTGACGATGTTGCCATGACCGACACCTTTTCCCAAATCCTCATCCACTGCATCTGTATTTTTCTTGGCTCTCTTTAGGTCTTGCTTGCTGCTCGGGCTCTCGGGTATAGACGACGAAGAGGTTAGAGCTAACATCAACCTAGGACCCGATTTGTTTGCGTTGTTGTTCACCGATTGCTTCATATGCTGTGCTCTCTTTCTGTTGTTGTCAACATCGTCCATGGCCGCATCAGATTCAGAGCTCGTGTTGTCCTTCCCGTCATTACCATCCTCCTGATCCGATCGGGGGTTTGCCCATAGGGCTTAACTACCTTTTAAGCATTTGTAAAAAAAAAATTTGGCAGCCCAAAAAAAGGGCTTCCTCACCCCCTTGGCCAGCCACCGCGCACCGCCATGGCCAGCCCATCTGACATCGCGCCTAACCCCGCAACGATCGATTTTTATATTAAAAACTATGATGTTTTCTATAACCAATTTAGAAACTACATGACCCCGCATGATTTTCAGAACTATGACTTCGCCGGCCTCTAAGACCAGTTTTTCGGTCAATCGTAGGCCGAAGATTGCTCTTCGGTCTCCTGTTGACCGAAGAGAGGCGGAGCTGGGCCGAAAAGCTCTTTTCGGCTTTCTTTAGGCCAAAGAGTGTACTTGGATCATTTATGGACCGCCGACAGCGAAACCGAAGGCAATATCTTCATGCCGAGCACCAAGGCCAAGAGTACTGCATCGTCGAAGGCCAAGGGTATCGCATCGTTGAAGGAGTGTTGCATCGACGGAGGATGACGATGATGCCTTCATGTTGTTTGTAAGCTCTATTTTTAAGTTCACTCCTACCATTTAATTCAGATGTACTTGTTTCTTAATTATCTGTTGTAGTCTCTTTGAAAATGTAACTGGAATAACAATGTGAATTAATAGTAATATGTCTCTCACATACATAGGTAGATATATGTCTCTTGATCAGATAGAAGCAAGTGCAATAGTAATACATACATGAAGCATGTCTCATACATAGGTAATGACTCACACATGAGAAAAGTATACGAAACTAACATATGTGTCATACATAGATAACCACTAGCACATATGCCCGTGCGTTGCAATGAAAGCAAAAATATTAATGTACTTCGTTGCGGAGCAAATGCTAGTTGTCAAGAATCAGGTTAGCCAAGTAGGGTATAAGTTCGATGTTGACAAAAATAATAGACCAATTGACAGTAGGGTTCTTTGGGGGCTAATTCAAAACTGGGGACATGATTTTAGTCAAGTGATCAGGTGAACAACTCTATCTTTAGATTATTAGTTTATATGCTCGACATGCACCCATATCTACTAATTGCTCTTGTAAAATTTGGTAAATGTATCCAATTTTTTTGGCAACTACATTGGAGAAATTAACACGATAACTATACCAAAATAATCTCATAGGCATCAGCACAAAATCTGCAACCTCTCGCGGTTGGTGAAGAAATGTTATACTCACACGTAATTTAGAGAAGTAACGGGCGGATCCACTTTCTCCACTAATTTCTGCCCCTCCCCTGAATTTCTGGTTGGCCCGCTTCCCCCATAATTCCCAATCAAACTTGCCCACGTTAGCGCATGTGTAATCCTCCATAAAATCTATCTGTATCTGAAGCAAAGCATTAGTCGGAATTCCCTCTCAGTAATCTATCACAAATTGCAAGCAATGGAAAATAAATTGCCCTCGCCAAATAAAACAAAGTGACATACCCTTATAGAAACTAACAAAGTAAGGTCCTAAAAAAAGAAGAAACTAACAAAATATGAAGAGTTGCATACACATATGAGCATCGTATCACTGTTAAGCATTTACTAAATTTGTACTCGGAGAAGAAATGGTAGAAAGCAAATTAAAATATGATAAAACTGCACATGAGTCTTAAGTACTCCATAGCAATAAGAGTAGTTAAATGCTCTCTCTTCAAAATGATTCTTAAGTACACATGATTCATGAGTAAACTGTACTCGAAGTAGCTCTCTCAAACGTGACGCAAAATGTGCTATGTCTACAATTATATCAATAATATTTATTAAGTGCTGAAGCTTCACGCTGCAGCTTGAACACTACTAATCAAATCTACTTTAAGCTAGATTTGTTGGCATATGTGCACCTGCAAAAGAATCTATTTTTTCAACAATAAAAGATATAAAATGCAATGGGGTTTTCATTGCTATCAGATGCTTTGCCAGTGTGCATATATGCAAACATTGGTATATGAATTCAGAAATTAATCTTGTAAAGAAAATCAAATAGGATACATGAGTGTGTAATGTACATAGAAATATGCGTACTCTTTGGCAGCCGCCTCAAGTGTTAGCCGGTGGCCTCCGTTTGCATGCAAACTCCTTTTACCGGTGGCGGGATGTACCGGCGCACCATCTGCCCTTGGTGTAGTTTGCGATTCATGTTGTTAGAGGGCCCACAACTTTGTATCTCAGTGTATTCCAACGGAGCCCGGCCTGTATTCACCATTATGTCACATCATCCTTTGGGCTCACCTCTTTTAACTCCTCTTTACTCCCCCACCACAGCGGCCTTCTCAGTCCCACTCTATCAAATCAGCCCTAGTACTGCTCCAACTAGTACACACATACTATTTTGAAGGACATATGAAAGGATCGATATGGTTGACTAGGGGGGGGGGGGTTGAATAGGCAACTACCAATTTTTAGCTTTTCTTAACAAATTAGGTTTAGGACAAAATATGTTGTCTAGATATGCAACTAGGTGAGCAACCTATATGATGCTCTAGCACATCACATAAAGTTTTTGGAATTGTAGAAACGCTAGAACCTAAATCACATAAAGCATGGCACTCATAATCTTTAATCTTAATTTTAATAGTTGGTTCCCACTCATCATAAAGTTTTCTAGGGATAGAAACTTCCAATTCAAGCTTTCTTCAAAAGATTGCATCATACCATCAACAATATGTTTAGTGAAAGCTTTATTTTGATTATAAGCATGCTGAGAATTCAACATGGATTCCAACAAGGAAATACAATCTATTAAAGAACAATTATCATAATTAAATTCCTTGAGATCCAATCTAGTAGGTTCATCACTACTTAGGGTTTTGACTTCATCTATCCCTTTTTAATCAATTTTTGCATCAAGATCTAAAAATTCCGAATCATTGGGACGCCTCTTAACTAAAGTAGACTCATCTCCAGTCCCATCTTTATCAAGATTTATTTTAGAAAACAAAGATTCAATAGGAGCCACGTCAATCACTTTAAGATCTTCATCATTATTTTCATGGGAACGAGAAGAACACGTTTTCATAAACCACTCTTTTTTAGCATGCATCCTAGCGGTTCTTTCTTTGCATTCATTAATGGAAATTCTCATAGCTTTGATAGACCCGTTGATATCATGCTTTGGTGGAATATATCTAAGCTTCAAAGAATCAACATCAAGAGAAATTCTATCCACACTTCTAGCCAAATCATCAATCTTACGCAATTTTTCTTCAATCAAAGCATTAAAATTTTGTTGAGAACTCATAAGTTCTTTAACACTATTCTCAAAATCAGAGTGCATCTTATTATAATTTCCATAAGAATTGTTGTAGCAATTACCATAATTTTTGGAGGAATTACTAGGAAAAGGCCTAGGATTAAAATTTCCTCTATAAGCATTGTTACCAAAGTTATTCCTACCAACAAAATTCACATCCATAGATTCATTATTATTCTCAATCAAGGTAGATAAAGGCATATCATTAGGATCAATATTAGCACCCTTGCTAGTAAATAATTTCATAAGTTCATCCATCTTTCCACTCAAAACATTAATCTCTTCAATTGCATGCACTTTTTTACTAGTGGAAAATCTTTCGGTACACCATTGGGAATAGTTAACCATTATATTATCTAGGAGTTTAGTGGCTTCTCCTAAAGTGTTTTCCATAAAATTACCTCCCGCGGCCGAATCTAAAAGATTTCTAGAAACAAAGTTTAATCCGGCATAATTTTTTTGTATAATCATCCATAGATTGAAACCATGTGTAGGACAATTTCTTATCTTAAGTTTCATCCTCTCCCAAGATTGTGCAACATGCTCATGATCAAGTTGTTTAAAATTCATAATATCATTCCTAAGGGAGATGATCTTAGCGGGAGGAAAATACTTGGCAATAAAAGAATCTTTGCACTTATTCCATGAATCAATACTATTTTTAGGCAAAGATGAAAACCAAGTTTTATCCCGATCTCGTAGTGAAAATGGGAATAGTTTTAATTTAACAAGATAATTATCCACATATCTTTTCTTTTGCATATCACATAAATCAACAAAATTATTCAGATGAGATGCAGCATCTTCTCTAGGAAGGCCAGAGAATTGATCTTTCATCACTAGATTCAATAAAGCAGCATTAATCTCACAAGATTCCACATTAGTAGCGAGAGAAATCGGGGTACTAATAAAATCATTATTATTGGTGTTGGAGAAATCACATAATTTGGTATTTTCTTGAGACATCGTGACAAAGCAAGCAATCCAACACACAAGCACAAGAAGCAAGCGAACAAGATGAACAAAAGAAGGGCGAAGAAAAATGCATTTTTTTTCGAAAATCATTTTAGAAGTGGGGGAGAGGAAAACGAGAGGCGAATGACAAATAATGTAAATGCGAGAGATGATAGTTTAATGAAAGGTACTTGGTACGTCTTGGCTTGGCATAGATCTCCCCGGCAACGGCGCCAGAAATTCTTCTGCTTCCTCGCTGCTTTCCCGAGGTAACTTTGGTGTTTCCCTTGAAGAGGAAAGGGTGATGCAGCAGAGTGAAGTAAGTATTTTCCTCAGTTTGTTGAGAACCAAGGTATCAATCCAGTAGGAGATTACACACAAGTCGCCAAATACCTGCACAAACAATCAATAACTTGCACCCAAGGATATAAAGAGGTTGTCAATCCCTTCTAGGTTATTTGCAAAAGTGAGATCCGATAGAGATAGATAAACAAATAAAGTAATTTTTTTGGGTTTTTGGTTTATAGATTGAAAAGTAGAAGATTGCAAGATAGTAGATCTGAAACTTATAAGATGTAAAAGAGACCCGGGGGCCATAGGTTTCACTAGAGGCTTCTCCCATGATAGCAAGTTTACGGTGGGTGAACAAATTACTGTCAAGCAATTAATTGATAGAAAAACGAATAATTATAACGACATCTATGGCAATGATCATGAATATATGCATCACGTCCGAGACAAGTAGACCGACTCCTGCCTGCATGTACTACTATTACTCCACACATCGACAACAATTCTGCATCTAGAGTATTAAGTTCATAAGAACAGAGTAACGCCTTAAGCAAGATGACATGATGTAGAGGAATTAACTCAAGCAATGTGATGAAAACCCCATATTTTTATCCTCGATGGCAACAATACAATACGTATCATGTCCCCTACTGTCACTAGGATTGAGGACCGCAAGATTGAACCCAAAGCAAAGCACTTCTCCCATTGCAAGAATTATCAATCTAGTTGGCCAAACAAAACCGATAGTTTGAAGATAATTACTAAGATATAAGATCATGCATATAATAATTCAGAAAAGACTCAAATATTATTCATAGATAATCTGATCATAAACCCACAATTCACCGGATCTTGACAAACACACCGCAAAAGAAGATTACATTGGATAGATCTCCAAGAACAACGAGGAGAACATGGTATTGAAGATCAAAGAGAGAGAAGAAGCCATCTAGCTACTAGCTATGGAACCGTAGGTCTGTGGTAGACTACGACTCACACTTCATTGTAAGGGCAATAGGGTTGATGTAGATGCCCTCCGTTGTTGATTCCCCCTCCGGCAGAGTACCGGAAAAGGCCTCCAGATGGGATCTCATGAGAACAGAAGGTTAAAGCGGCGGATAAGCGGTTTCGATGGATGTTCTGATGTTTCTAGAATATATAGGTATTTATAAGCGAAAGAAGTCGGTCGGGGGAGGCACGAGGGGCCCGAAAGGTAGGGGGGCGCGCCTTCGTGGATCCCCTGGCATGTACTCCAAGTCCATCTGATGTCTTCTGGTCCAAGAAAAATCTCCAAAAAGTTTCGTTCCGTTTGGACTCTGTTTGATATTCCTTTTCTGCGGAACTCAAAAACAAGGAAAAACAGAAACTGGCACTGGGCTCTGGGTTCATAGGTTAGTCGCAAAAATCATATAAAATAGCATATAAATGCATATAAAACATCCAAGATAGATAATATAATAGCATGGAACAATAAAAAAAATTATAGATACGTTGGAGACGTATCAAGAAGCCTCTAGTGAAACGTATGGCCCCCGGGTTTATTTTCCATATTGTTTATTCAGATCTACATAATCAAAAACACAGAAATACCTCGCTGAGTTTTATTTACTTTATTTTGTTTATCATATCTATCCGATCTCACTCTTGTTCGTGACGTTGAAGGGATTGACAACCCCTTTTTCATTGTGTGCAAGTGTTTGTTAGTTTGTGTAGGTGTATATATTGGGTACTTGCTTGTATCTCCTAATGGATTGATACCTTGGTTCTCCACTGAGGGAAATACTTATCTGTACTTTGCTACATCACCCTTTCCTCTTCAAGGGAAAAATCAACGCAAGCTCAAGAAGTAGCAGGAAGAATTTCTGGCACCGTTGCCGGGGAGGTCTACATCAAGCCTACCAAGTACTTGTCATAAACTCTCATCTCTTGCACTTACATTATTTGCCATTTGCCTCTCGTTTTCATCTCCCCCACTTCTAAAATATTTTCATAAAAACACAAAAACATTTGTCGTTTTACTCGCCCTTTTTCCGTTCGTCTTTTTGTTTGCTTGTGTGCTAGATCGCTTGCTTTGTCACAATGAATCCAGAGAATACTACGTTGTATGATTTTTCCAATACTAATAATAATGATTTTATTAGTACTCCGATTGCTCGTGTCACTAGTGCGGAATCTTATGAAATCAATGCCGCTTTATTGAATCTTGTTATGAAAGAACAATTTTCTGGTAGTCCTAATGAAGATGCTGCATCTCATCTAAATACTTTCGTTGAGTTATGGGATGCAAAAGAAAAGAGATGTGGATAATGATATTATTACATTGAAGCTATTTCCGTTCTCCCTACGTGATCGTGCGAAAACTTGGTTTTTATCTTTGCCTAAAAATTGTATTGATTCATGGAATAAGTGTAAAGATGCCTTTATTTCCAAGTATTTTCCACCCACTAAGATCATCTCTCTTAGGAACGATATAATGAAATTTAAACAACTAGATCATGAGCATGTTGCACAATCATGGGAAATGATGAAATTAATGATAAGAAATTTCCCTACTCATGGTTTAAGTGTATGGATGATCATACAATTTTTTACGCCGGATTAGATTTTGCATCTAGAAATCTTTTAGATTAGGGCGCGGGGCGGGGGGGGGGGGTACTTTTATGGAAATCATATTATGAGTACCTACTAAACTCCTAGATAACATTATGGTAAATTACTCTCAATGGCATACCGAAAGATCGTATACTAGTAAAAAAAGTGCATGCAATTGAAGAAATTAATACTTTGAGTGAAAAGATGGGTGATATTATGAAATTAATTGCTAGCAAGTGTTCTCCTATGGATACTAATGATATGCCTTTGTCTACCTTGCTTTACAATAATAATGAATCTATGGATGTGAATTTTGTTGGTAGGAACAATTTTGGTAATAACGCGTATAGAGGTAATTTCAACCCTAGGCCGTTTCCTAGTAATTCCTCTAATAATTATGGTAATTCCTTGAAAAATTCTTATGGAAATTATAATAATATGCACTATGACCTTGAGAATACAATTAAAGAATTCATAAATTATCAAAAGAATTTCAATGCTATGGTAGAAGAAAAATTGCTTAAGATTGATGATTTGGCTAGGAACATTGATAGAATTTCTCATGAGTCTGATTCTTTGAAAATTAGATATATTCCACCAAAGCATGATATTAACGAGTCTCTGAAAGTTATGCAAATTTCTATCAATGAGTGTAAGGAAAGAACGGCTAGGTTGCGTGCTTCTAGTTTATGCGATACCAATGATGAAGATCTTAAGATGCTTGGTTTGACTCCTATTGAATCTTTTTTTTGCTAATATTAATCTTGAAAAATAAGGGAATGTAGATGAGTCAACTTTAGATAAAAGGCGTCCTGATAATTTCGATAATAACGATCTTAGTGAAAAAGTGATAAAAGTGGGATTGAAGAGGTCAAAACTTTAGTTAGAAATGAACCCACTATTTTGGATTTCAAGGACTTCAATTATTATAGTTGCTCTTTGATAGATTGTATTTCCTTGTTGCAATCCATGTTAAAGTATCCTCATGCTTATAATCAAAATAAGGCTTTTACGAAACATATTGTTGATGCTATGATGAAATCTTTTGTGGAAAAACTTGAGTTGGAAGTTTGAATCCCTAGAAAACTTAATGATGATTGGGAACCTACTATTAAAATCAAGATTAAATATTATGATTGTAATGCTTTGTGTGATTTGGGTGCTAGTGTTTCCACAATTCCCAAAAATCTATGTGATGTGTTAGGTTTCCATAAACTTGATGATTGCTCTTTAAATTTGCATCTAGCGGATTCCACTTTTAAAAAACCTATGGGAAGGATTAATGATGTTCTTATTGTTGCAAATAGGATTTATGTTCCCACAGATTTCATTGTTCTTGATATAGATTGCAATCCAACATGCCCTATTATTCTTGGTAGACCTTTCCTTAGAACGATTGGTGCAATTATTGATATGAAAGAAGGAACCATTAGATTTCAATTTCCATTAAGGAAGGGCATGGACCAATTTCCTAGAAAGAAAATAAGGTTACCATATGAATCTATTATGAGGGCTACTTATGGTTTGAGTACCAAAGATGACAATACCTAGATCGTTGCTTTATGCTTAGCTAGGGGTGTTAAACAATAGCGCTTGTTGGGAGGCAACCCTATTTTATTTTGGTTTTTACTTTTGTCTTACCGTTCTTGAATAAATCTATCATCTAGCCTCTGGTTAGAGAAGTTTTTATAATTTTTTTAGTGTTTGTGCCAAATAAGATCTTTAGGATGATTTGGAAGATAGTAGATTCATACGTTTGAGTTCCGAGAGCCATTCCGAGAAATATTGCGATGTAACTCCACCGTTCTGTCACCATGTTTGAGTTCACCATCGAGTTGTAATTTTGAGTTGTAAGTAAATAAAAGTGAGACGATCATCATTATTAGAACATTGTCCCATGTGAGGTTATAAATAAAATAGGCCAAAAAGAGCCCAAATAAAAGAGGCCAAAGAGCCCAAAAGAAAAAAAGAAAAAAGAGAAAAAAAAGGGAAAAAGAGTCTCCAAAAAAGAGGAGTCTCCAAAAAATATGAGAGAAAAAGAGAGAAGGGACAATGTTACTATCCTTTTCCACACATGTGCTTCGAAGTAGCACCATGTTCTTCATTGTAGAGAGTCTCCTATTTTGACACTTTCATATATTACTAGTGGGAATTTTTCATTATAGAACTTGGCTTGTATATTTCAACGATGGTTATAGATTCTTGGTTGTAAAATCTGAGGTATCTGACATGCATGTCGATGCAATCATGGAGTCAAATGATGCAACTTTCTTTGAAGATACCTTTCCCATGAAGGATATGGCCACCTCATCTAATCAGGAGATGCCTAGTTCATCGAATCAGGAACCAGTTACAATTACTGAACCTAACATTTTGATGGAACACTTTCGAAATCCTGTGGAGGAGAACAATGAAGTTTCTACTAGGAGCAAGAGACAGAGGACTGCAAAGTCCTTTGGTGATGATTTTCTTGTGTATCTCATAGACGACACTCCCAGTTCCATTTCAGAGGCCTATGCATCTAAAGATGTTGACTACTAGAAGGAAGCAGTCCGTAGCGATATGGATTCCATCTTGGCAAATGAAACTTGGGAGATCACTGATCGTCCTTATGGGTGCAAACCTATAGGGTGCAAATGGGTATTCAAGAAGAAGCTTAGGCCTGATGGTACTTTTGAGAAGTACAAGGCACGACTCGTGGCCAAGGGTTATATCCAAAAGGAAGGTGAAGACTTCTCTAATACTTACTCACATGTAGCTCGACTGACCCCTATTCGAGTTCTACTTTCACTAGCTGCCTCACATGGTCTTCTTGTTCATCAAAGGGATGCTAAGATTGCTTTCCTAAATGGAGAGTTGGACGAGGAAATTTATATAGAACAACCAGATGGGTTTGTAGTAGATGGTCAGGAAGGAAAAGCGTGCAAGTTGCTGAAGTCTTTGTATGGACTTAAGCAAGCACCCAAGCAGTGGTATGAGAAATTTGAAAGAACTTTAATAGCTCCAGGCTTTGTTGTAAGCGAAGCTAATAGATGTGTGTACTATCGCCATGGTGGGGGAGAGGAAGTTATCCTTTGCTTGTATCTTGATGACATACTTATTTTTGCAACAAATCTGAATGTTATTAAGGAGGTCAAGGATTTCCTATCTCGTTGTTTTGAGATGAAGGATTTAGGAGTGGCTGATGTTATTCTGAACATCAAGCGATTGCAGCACAATGATGGTGGGATTACATTGCTTCAATCTCACTATGTGGAAAAGATCTTGAGTCGATTTGGCTACAGTGACTGCAAGCCCTCTCCAACACCAAACGATGGTAGCGTGTTGCTTCGAAAGAATCGAAGAATTGCTAGAGATCAATTGAAATATTCTCAGATTACTGGCTCGCTTATGTATTTAGCCAGTGCTACCATACCGGACATCTCTTTTGTTGTTAGGAAACTGAGCCGGTTTGTCTCAAAACCAGGATATGTGCATTGGAAAGCTCTAGAGAGAGTTACACATTACTTGAAAGGCACTGCGAGTTACAGAATTCACTACATGGGGTACCCAAAAGTACTGGAAAGGTATAGTGACTCAAACTAGATATCAGATGCTGATGAGATAAAGGCCACGAGCGGATATGTATTCACTCATGGAGGTGGCACTGTTTCTTGGAAGTCTTGCAAGCAGACCATCTTAACGAGGTCAACAATGGAAGCATAACTCACAACACTAGAGACAACTACGATCGAAGCAGATTGGCTTCATCGGCTCTTGAATGACTTGCCAGTAGTTGAGAAACCTGTACCCGGTATCCTTATGAATTGCGACAACCAAACTATGATAGCAAAAGTGAGTAGCTCAAAGGATAACATGAAGTCATGAAGACATGTTCAGGGAAGGTTAAAATCTGTCAGGAAAATGAAAAACTCAAGAGTTATTGCATTGGATTATATACAAACATCTAAAAATTTGGCAGATCCTTTTACTAAGGGTTTATCACGTAATATGATAGATAATGCATCGAAGGAGATGGGTATGAGACCCACAATCTGAGTTGTTGACAGTGGTAACCTAGTCTATGTGATCGGAGATCCCGTGAATTAGATGTGGAAGACAAGCTGTTGGTCAATTGAGAGGAGAGTATCCTTACTATTAACAATACCACTCCATGAAGATGCAATACTCTCCTAAACTGCATGGCAGGTTGATATATATCTTAATGTGTTCTATGTGGCTCATTTAAGCAGAGATGTTGTCCTGCAGAACACCTTTTGAAGAACACACCCATATGAGTCTGATTGTTAACATCACAATCTATGACAGTAGGGTGCGCTCTAGTAAACTCATGAAAGGTCTCGAAGTATGACGCATAAGCTCCACCCGCGGGGAAGAACCACGGTAGCCTAGTATCGGTCAAGGCTTTGTGTGAAGCAAGATTCACAAAAAAACTTGCAGTTCAAGGCCTAGTCCACTGTTCAAGTTGCTTTCTAGTATAGCATAGAGTTCTAGGTGGAAGTTCAACTTGTAATGCCCAGGATGGGATTATACCTCCTACGTGTCGAGGCACGACTTAAAGGTATAAGCCCATTCTAGAATGATCTCAAGTTTGGTATCTTTGCACGACTCATGTAAAAATAGGGATGAAAAAGCAAAAAGATAGTTGGCTTACACTCGCCACGTCACACAATACATTACATAAGCAAATCATCATCCAAAACATCACAACCCGACTACGGGCGAAGATCCAAAAGAAAGATACCAAAAACATAAAGCCACAGGTCTGAATCGCCCCTAGTAGAAACCACTACTGATCGTCGAAACACGTCACATACATACGGCCACTCTCTTCATCGAGCTCCCAGTGAAGTACTTGGACCAGCTCCTGCACTGTTCTCAGCGGTACCTGCATCTGGTGTTGTAGTATCTGTGAGCCACGAGGACTCAGCAATCCCATAACCATGGGTATCAAGACTAGCAAAGCTTTATGGGTAGGAAGAGGTAAAGTGGTGAGGTTGCAGCAGCGGCTAAGCATAATATGGTGGCTAACTTACGAGTACAAGAATAAGATGAGCATCTATGCAAGCGGTCGCAAACTAGTAATGATCGCTAAAGATCCTGAACTACCTACGAGTCAAACATAACCCCACCGTGTTCTCTTCTCAAAGTGAAAAGAGACAGTCACGGTTACTCACACCGTTGTGTGTTTTACTTCGGATCCTCTGTCAATTTTTCTACAACCGGACATTAACAAATTCCAATCTGCCACATAACCGCGGGCACGGCTTTCGAAAGATTATAACCCTGCAGGGGTGTCCCAACTTAGCCCATCACAAGCTCTCACGATCAGCTGAAGTGATAAATATAATATCATCACCCCTTATCTTAGGGAAATCCGAGCAGGCTCGGCATCCCGGTGCACAAGACATTTCGACAATGGTAAAACAAGTCCAGCAAGACCTCCCGGCGTGCCGACACCCTGATAGTAGCCGCGCGTATCTCGTCTCAGGCCACAACCGGATAGGTGAGCCTACGGGAGCCAATCCTCGAGTTTCCCCATGGTGGCCCCACAGTATCCCCGTTTGGGACCAACACCATCAGCACTGGCCCCCCTGCTATGTAGAAAAAATACCCGGGGACGCGACCCCCTATGCAATTTTAATTAATTAATTAAGTTGTTATTATGAGGCAAATTAAAACCAATGTTGGGCCTTGCTGGAGGAGTTTTATTCAAAGACGAAGTGTCAAGGGGTCCCCATATACCCAACCGTGTAAGGAACACAAAATCAAGGAACATAATGCCGGTTTATCGGTGCCTAAGGTGGCATGAGTGGAACAAAACACCAAGCAAAAGGCCAAGCCTTCCACCCATGCCCAGTATATAGGTGTGTTAATATATATATATATAACATATTGTGATATTCCAACAACAAGTTCCCTCCTGGAACGATCTTCATCTTCACCTGCAACTAACAACGCTATAAGAGGGGCGGAGCAAGCGGGTAACATAGCCAAACATTGGTTTTGCTAGGAATGTGTCAAAGGTTAGAGGTTTCATGGCAACAAGGGGAGGCTGACAATAATGATGGGTAGCGCGACATGTAACGATAGCATCGAGACAACTAAGCAAAGGCAATGATAGTAAAGGTATCCAAGGGTATGGTCATCTTGCCTGAGATCCCGCAAGGAAGAAGAACGGATCCATGAAGAAGACGAAGAAGAAGCCTAGAAGAAGAACCACGGGTAGACGAACGAATCCTCACGAACGCAACGGAACAAGCACTAACGAGAAGAAGCAAGCAACACGGTAAACACACCACACGAGACATGACAATATGCTCAACCAAGTATGATGCAAGACAGTTCTATATAGGATGCACTACAAGTCTATACATGAAGCAAAACATGGCAAGGTAGGAAGCACAGAAAACAACACAGTCTACATATGATGCAATACATGGCAAGGTATGATGCAAGACAAGTCTATACAGGAAGCAATACATGGCAAGGTAGGAAGCACAGAAAACAACACAAGTCTATATATGATGCAATACATGGCAAGGTATGATGCAAGACAAGTCTATACAGGAAGCAATACATGGCAAGGTAGGAAGCACAGAAAACAACACAAGTCTATATATGATGCAATACATGGCAAGGTAGGAAGCACACAACAACAACACAAGTCAACAAGTTTAAATGAGTCCAGAAACTACAACAACAATTCCGGAAAATCCCCATATGCATGTTTAGCAATTTTAAGCAAACAACAATTCACACATTTTAATGTTGTTAAACATGATGCAGATGACATGATCAAGTTTTATGCAATTTTTAGTTAAATGTTAACATGAAGAGATAAGAAGTATTTGTCACTGTGGTGGAAAGAAAGGGGCCATGGCGGCGAATCCGAAAATGATGCCACACAACATATCGGTTCCGGTAACTCGTTGAGAGACCGGTGCAAAAGATAGCGGAGAGAGTGACATGCAAAAGAGATGGGGTGAACCCGGTTGCCCGGTTCCCACGGGTCGGCGACAAGGCAAACGAGGGCCACAACGGACACGATGCAAACATCCGATTCATCTCATACAACACATGCAGTCCATGGGTCATCGTCTCGAGGTTATACCTTCGGAACGTTCGTTCTCGGAGGGGTTCGAGTCGTCGAGGGACGTAGTGGAAGTAGTCGTTCTCGCGAGTCGTGGTACACGTTTCGTCGCCGTTCACGTTTCCGAAGATGTTCGGGGTCGACGGTAGAGGTACTTGGCGAATTGAACGTCTTCGTGGCGATGGTAGTGGTACATGCACGTAGTGGTACTTGGCGTCTCGGTCCGAAGACGGCAGTAGAGGTACTTGACGTGTGGACAGTCGTGGAACTTGGCGCATCACCCTGTGTAGTTGTACTCGGTGTCCTCGGGGTATCGGCGGTAGTCGTACACGTTCAGCTTAACGAAACTTGGCGAAAACACGATCACAGACTTGGCGATCCGGGTGCGGGTCTTTTAGCTGTGGTCTTGGCATCACCGGAAAACGAATCCGCACGCAGGCCTCGTGAAGCAAGGCAGAGCAGCGGCAACAGCAGAGGAGGCGGAGCCACGGCAGGAGGGAGCAAGGCGCGGAGGCACCGAGGGCTGGACTTGCCGGTCGGAGCAGCGAGGAGGAGGGGCGCCAGCAGCGCGGCCAGAGGCGAGGTCGGGGCCGCACAGGAGGAGGCATGGGAGGCCGGAGGCGCGGCGCTGGAGGCTGCTCGAGGGGCTCCTCCCCTCGGCGAGCTGGCACGGGGCAACGATGGAGGGACGGCGCGGCGAGCCAGGCGCCAGTGGCGGGCATCGCTGGAGGGGCGACGCGGCGAGCCAGGCGCGGGCGCGACGACGGAGCGCTGGAGGGAGATGCGGCGCGGGTGCGGGGAACCCTGGCGAGGCGGAGGAACGGGGGACGACGGCGGGCGCTGCGGGGCTCGGCGGGGAGCTGCGGCCGACGGGGTGCGAGGCGCACGACGACGGAGGGAGTCGGTGGCGGCTCGGGAGGGACTGAGGGATGAGGGAGAGAAGTGGGTCGGGCAAGGGAACGAGAGGAGGTGTAGCGCTGGGAGGGAGAGATGGGATCGAGGGTTCGGGGAGAGGGACGAGCGGCAGTGGTTGGTCGGGCCTAGGTTATGGGGGAGGTTAAGTGGGCCTTGGGCCAAAGGAGAGGCTGGCCGAGCTGGGCTGCCCACTGTGGCTGGGCCGCTCTCTCTAATATAAAGAGTGAAAAGAAGAAGAAAAAGAAAATAGAGAAAACAAGGAAAAGAGAGAGAGGGGTTAGGAGTAGAGTTTGGGCATGAGGGCAATTTTCTTGGACTCGCAAAAATGAGGACGACCCAAGAAAATAAGGTGATCATGATAGAAAAATTAAATTCAAAATCATTTGAATTTAATTCAAAAGGTTTGAACAAAGACTCGGATTTCGAAGTGCCCATAAATGATGAGAATTTTGGTGGAGCTCGAGGAAAAGACGACATAATTTATGGACAAAGTTTGGGGACCAAACTTGAAGCGGAAAGGCACAGAATTACTTTTGCAAGTGTGTTGAGGTAAATTCCAAAGAATGGAATATTTATAATAGCTCCATAATTATTAGGAGGATATGTTATAAAGAGAAATCACCTTGTGCATTTCCCTCAACTTAAATGGACCGAAGGTCCACACAATTTATTTAGTTAAGTTGGAAAGATTAAAGACATGATGGCATGATGACATGATGCAATGCAAAATAAATAACACAAGCACAAATGAAACACACGGGAGAACCCAGAACATCTGGAATCTTCTGGGACGTCGGTCTTCGGGCGTCACACAACTTAACAGTCTCCACTGCAGTGCTGGTACATAAACATTGTTTTGGAACTAAAGGTAAATTTTATGTGCCTCTAGGATCTGGTGGGGGATTGTTGGAATTTAGTCTACTTTGGGCCTGCCCAATAGCAATTTCAGAAATTTCTAATAAATCCTAGAGGCCCACTCAGCCCATTCATGCAAGGCAAGAGGTGAAACCAAAGTTTAGTCCCACATTGCTAGTTTGGTGGGAGTTGGACCTCCTTATAAGGGAGGGTGTTTCCCCCACATGTATGAGCATGAGAATAAGAGGGATATTCACACGCGCTCCTCCTCCGCCGCCCGCCTCACCACGCCACACCTCGTCACGACGCACCGCGCCGCGCCACGGGAATGAGCTGAGCCGATGTCTAATTTTTTTTCCATGCACAACGGGTATACGAAAGGTCACACGGACGATGATTTTTTTGTGATAGTGGAGTTTGAATGCAAATGGTGCAACCCTACGGCTACTGGCCGTTCACTTCATCTCCATCTCTTCGTTTCACCTTTTGTCGCTGCCCTCTCGCCTCTCTCTCCCATGCCTATAAAAGGGGTCACTCCTCTCTAGAGATGCACATCAGAACATCATGTGCCCCTCGCCACCGTTCCTGAGCACTAAGCTACTGCTACGATCTTCCCCATCCCGGCTTGCGGCGTGCACCATAGGTCGGGACAATAGGCCTTCGAAACCCCACCGCTTTGAGTCCTGTACGGGAGAAGGGTGCTAAGGTTTTTGGGGAGCGCTCCGCGTGACTACTGACTTATTCATCACGGACGTCCCGGACTCCGACGACTACTTCCCCGACGACAACTTCTTTCCAGATGTCGACAACCTCTTCGACGACATGGCTGGCGAGGACACCGACCCCAAGACCAGTGCTTCTGCCATTATTTCGTATGTATTCATGTTTTCTTTGTTTAATATGCTGCTTCAGTTTCCTGCTCTACCATTTCTTGTTCTAACCTCTGTTCTACATATGTTCTCTTCTAGTTCATATGTGCATATGCCATTTGCTTACTCATCTTTAGATTACATGACTTGTTTCATCTCTACTATGATATTCATGATTTATCTACTATTTACGTTAATAAAATCATATGGTAAATTGCTCGTATTTTCAACAACTGGTTGGCTGGCGGTTGCATCTTGCATCTACTGCACTACACAACAAGGTCAAAAGAATGTAGCCCCAGCTAACCTGACATGGTTCGAGGGAAGACCCGAAGAGCTTGTGCTACATGATCATGATATTTTTGTTACCCCATTATTATTGTTACCTTGACCACATTGGCAAATTAGTAGCTGATTTTGTAACAGGTTGCTCTAATGCTCTTTAGAAAAATTATGACATGATTTCATCCGTTAAGCTGTCTGACATACGAAACTAGACATTTTCAGTTAACCCAAACGTTCACCCAAATCAATGGCTCACGCCATTCACAACTTGCATCCTATTTTTTCCGATAAAGGGTGCTTTTATTATCTCAAAATGTAGCATCAAGCCGATACAAGCATTTAGAGTATCACCCGACCTTTGCATGACAACTTGCATCCTCTACGTTCGTTATTACATGCATGGCCATACGTAGTGCGGCCTCGTCATTGATCGCCTCTGCAGAGCGCCTTTATTGATAGTACTTTGGGAGCTGGAGTATTATTTTTGTTTAGCAACACAGACAACTGTGTAGTACAAGTAGTAACATTTTGTTGTGAATCACATACAACTGCAACTACTTGGTAAATCTTGTGGCCTATGGATTTTTTCTTTGAATAATGGCCTATGTGGAAGTTAAAACCGTTTGTGTGAAACAAGTCAAAACCGAATTCAGTGACCCGCGTCTCTCGTCCCGCGCTGGGCCAAACCAATAACCCTGCGTACGATCGACCCACGCAATCCCTGGCCACGCGCGACAACTTTCCTTTTGGTAGCCAGAGCAAGCAGGCAGACATCGGATGTCGCGCGGAGACCCGTTCATGTCCCGCCCTACACGCTCTCCCCCATCCCTCGTTACACCGGAACGGCAACTGCATGCACACCATGCATGTGGTTGTCTTGTACATAGACGGCCACATGCGTTGATGGCATGCATGTATGCCCGACCACTTCTCCTTCTAGAGTACTCTACGTTCTACGTGGGGGTGACGGACGAATGGCTCCGCCGATAGGAGATCACACGAAGTAGGAGAGATTTGCAACCGTGACCCAGCGCTTTGTCGTCGTCTAAACTTTGCTTAGTATGATCATGATGCCTGGCGCGTTCGAGTTTGTTTCAAAACTAAAACGAAAAATACGTGCACGTGCAGCCGTAGGCATGTTTTTTTTGGGGGTAGGAGTAGGCATGCAAAAATGGTAGACACATGTATCACTTGTATGCACCTTAGAGCATCTTCAACTTGGATCGTTTTTACTCCTGCGGATGAAGAAAAGCAAGTACGCGACGGAGGGTGGCCATGACGAGGTATGATTTCCAAACAATTTTTGGAACCAAGCAAATTAAAATAAGGATTTTATACCAAATGTTTATCTAAAATTATTTTATGATACTACATTAATGACTATAATTTCTATTATTTACTGGACTAACCACATAACAATGTTGTGTAATATTAATTATGTCATTAATTGTCATTTTTAATGTTTGTTACTAAAAAAATCAACTCTGCGGATTTTTAATTGTATGTTTAAAAACTTGTGTTTAAATAGAAGTTGAAAAACTTGGTGTGTATTTGCATGTATTGGTATATATTTTAATATTATCAAATATCATTTTAGAGATCTCTAGAAGTGTATTGTCTAACTAATATCTTAACAATGGTTTCTAGTATATTATCTCTATCTTTACTTTGTTGTGCGTTGCAATGTTGCAACGGGACATACTACACTACAGAGCAAACACAATGTCCATGAATCTAGATCGTTTAGTTTGCCAACTCATAATATGTATCCAGCACAAACATGGCCATGAAGAATTACAGCGTGCGATAATGATACACCCCATTGGATTGGCTCACATCCGGTTCATGCCCGTGGATGGCACGGATCATGATACACGTGCCCAACAACAAAAATATACCGATGGACAATGTCTAGGGGGTTGGCGTAATCTAGATGGGTAGATGGATGCGAGTAATTGAAAAATCTATCAACGAGCATGACATAGGCTTACGATGATTGGTGTAGACTGAACTGTGAAATTCGCCCTCCATGATGCACGGTTGGAACTCTTCTTCAGCGGAATATATTCTACTCATCGATGCAATGTTGGTGGTGCGAGAGTAAGTTCAGATGAGCTCCGATATATCAAGAATGATAATGGCGTCCGATGATGACATAAGGTGACAACCTAGGCAAAGCATTTGTGTGAAAGAAATAGAGCATAAAGGTTAGAGTAGGAGGCTCAAGGTGGCAATATTCCCCGTGGGGACGGGTACCCGCGGAGATTTACCCATGATGGAGAGGGGATGGGGGACAAATTTACCCCATGGATATTGTCAGATGGGTACCCATTAGTCTCACGGGGCGGGGATGGGGATAAAGTTCCCCTTGTGGGGACTCCATGGATACCCGAAGAACTATGCCATGCGTACTACAAATGCACAATATATAGATTAGTACATAGATATTTCACACAGTTATTTTTCTCAACCTCTCCCAACAACCATGCCCTCTCCAATCTCACCTATCCCAATCAATTTTAAGATCCCCATGGATACCCGATATTGATGGGGATGGGGGGCGTTTTGTCCCCATGAATCTTCATGGGGCTCATGGGTATGGGGATTGGCGGGGATCGGGGCGGGGATGGCGGAGTCATCCCTGGTCATCCTCGTCCCCGCTGCCACCTTGATAGGAGGCGTGGCGCTCTTGCATACATGTCTGTGGTTTGCATGATGTTTTGGTAGACTATTGGAATTAATTATACAAGAGTCCCAGTCGGACACAAGATATATATGCTCGTGCAACAGACGAGACACGAGGATCATTGTGGATGGGCGGCAAGGTGAGATCCCATAAACCAATAATGTAACAGAAAAGTAGATAATATAGTGCCACATCAAATCTAGAAGTAATTGTTAATTATATTATTTAATCCAGGAAAGCTCCTTTTTCTACTCGTACTCACTCTTTGGCAGGTTCCTTAAGGAGATGGTGCAGAAAGAAAAAGCCTCTTCAACCGGAGCTCAAGTCAATTGAAGAACAAATCAACAACATTAAAATGATTCCTCTTCAATGGCAAGATCATGATCTTGAATAAACTCTCACAATAAGGTATGAACAAAACCTCACCAAGATCACTCAATTCTATAGGAAAAGAGCCAACAAAAATCACTGGGCAAGAGACGGCGATAAAAATACCGATTATTTTCATCGTGTTGTCCTCAAGAGAAGGAAAAGAAATACTATTGTTTCTACTAAAACAAAAAAAATGTTACTATCCATTTTAAACCTGAGTAGATTGCAAACACTTTTGTTAAGTACTTTAGATACATCTTCTCATCACCCAAACCCCATATTGGCAGGCCCTTCTTAGCTTTAAATCCTCTTGCTTTGTCTAATGATTTCACTTATTCTATACCGGATAAGAAGGAAACTTTGCGGACACTCAAGGGCATGAAATTAAATGCTTCACCGGGGTCAGATGGTAGTAATTTCGAGTTCTATCTTACTACACTAGATCAACATCGCGCCTTGGCGCGAGGGTGCTGGACCCAATGCCGTGGTCAAGTAGGTAATGCTCAAGTTAGTAGAAATCCTAGTTTAGCGTACGTATTCAAATAGGACAACAAAATAAAAGAAAGAAGAAATATTCAGTTCTAATAGAAGACATCATCGAGATCAACATCGTCGTGAGATTATAAGGCAATACGTTCATGAGACCACGAAAGGTAACCACTAAGTTTAGTACTAAGAGCACAAACATGAGAGAGCATCCTAATCTAAAACAAATTTCTAGCACATCCATATATAAGCAAGGCAACTACCCAATATAGGCTAAAGTTATTCCAAAAACAACTTGACTACAAAGGTAACATCTCACAAAGGAGGTTAGTAAACACTTACTAATGATCTAGTATTAAACATCAAGGTTTATCACACAATATTGGAAAATTTCACACCAAATCCTACTTGTTATAACAAAAATACAAATATACTCAGAACAACCTTCTGGGAGCGTTACTGCATTTCATAAAACAATGCTGTAAAGAGGGCATCGGCGATACAACATACTTGTTGGTCCTCAACTTTCACTTCTATCTCCAAGTATATTGGAATTCCAAAGAGCGGTCTTAGGGCGTCGTGCCCTGTTCAGCACCACATTCCAGTGCTCAGACCCAAACCGTAAAGCAGGTTACAATGATACATAGTGGTGTTGAGCTAAAAAAACCACAATATATTACACGAGAAAGAATAAGGATGTCAATGGTTCGAGTTCGGCTCAGGTTGAACAATATCAAATCCATGAACACATTATGTGCACGTCCATGAAAAAAATCCATGGGCAGAAAATTATGTCCATGTCCAGACCCGGTGAATATCTATCGGGTATGGATATCCATCAGATTCTCTCAACACGTATGCATAAAACATTGCACAACATTCACATAAGCTCCCAAGTTCTCACAAAATTACATAGAAAAGGTGCACAACATCAAAGAAGCTCTTATTCTCTCAAAATGAGATAGGATAAGTTCACATCACCAAATAAGCTCTCAGATTCTCACAAAATGACATAACATCAAATAAAAATAAGTACACAATTATGTCCTCGTGGAATGACATAGCAATAACATAACATTATTTCTCAATCCCAATTTCTCACAAAATGGCTTAGCACAACATCAAGTAAGCACATGTAAGATCATGCATCATCTCCATTCTTCACCTCAATGTTCTAGGCACCATCTTCTATGCTTCTGTTATATATGTTGGGCTCCTAGCAGAGCTAACATTTCCAGGGCTAACTGCAACAGGGCATTGTGCTCCGTCATGAGAAGCTATTGACCTATACATGAAAAAAAACAATCTTTAGTTTCAGTTAAAGTGAGTCAACATACGTAATGTCTAAATTGTACAGGTTTGGAAATATTGTAATATCTAAATTGTAGTGGATGGTAACTACCAACCTAAATTAAATTTTCTATCTTCTTTTATGGAATAAGATAGACCTTCCAGATTACAAGTTAGATTCTAATGAATCTTAATCATTCACAAGCATATAGATTGAAAATACACTGATGTGGTATAACCTAATTACTAATTAACCTGCATAGCTACAGATCACGTCATCTATCCAAATGATATGTGCTCATTTGGTAACCAACAAAAATTTAACTAACTCTATAAATATCTTCCAGTTACTACTGTAACCTGCAAGAAATAATTAATTTGCAGACATACATGAGAGGTATTCAGGAAACAAAAAATTTACTACTGCTCCAATAATTACTATAAACTGAAAGAAATACAATACTTAATTTTATACATACAAAGAAGGATTCACGGAAAAAAAATCTCCTACTGCTCCAATTACTATTGTATTGAAGAAACATAGAATTTGCAGACATACATGAGAGGGATTCATGAACAATTTTTGTTACTATTGCTCCAAATACTACAGTAAACTAAAATAAATACTTAATTTGCAACATACATGAGAGGGATCCAGGGACCAAGCACAAGTTGCACACCCACATATAGGAACACAAGATGTACATGAGAGAGATTAAGGGAACAAAAGAAACTCACCCTGAACATCGGCTGTTTGTTGTGTTCATCACCTCCTTGGTACGGTCATGGTCCTCTTCTTGGCCTGCGACCATGTCCCGGCACCCCCGTGCTGCTACACTCCTGGTCCTGCGAGCAGCAAAGCTCTTTGTACGTTGTGCCACTCCACATAGGTGCGCTCCGCATCGCAGCTCAAAGACTTGCGCCGACCCGCCACTTTACCTGTGCATGCGAGAAGAAGTCGAGAAGGAGGGGTTGAGGTGATTTTGAGTTGGGCTACCACCGTACAATGCCGTGGGCTATATTTTCATGACGAGATGAGGTATGTGCATCAATTACCAAGTCATTTAAGTTAAAATAACCATTAGACTATCCCCGAAGTTAACTGTATGGAATCATTTAACTTTACACATTGCTACCTTTCAATTGGAAAATATCACATTTTGGTATGCAGATGCATGGGCACTAACAAAACTTCCAATACTATAAGAAGATAAATAGCACGAGGTTATTTTAATTATTTGTGATTCTATCTACCATTCATTTATGATTACTTTCATGATAAATGTTAAGTTTTCTGAATTGTGTAAGAAACACTAATAATTGTTGGTGGTATTCAGATATCTCGCTCCATCGCAATACTTCAGATATTGGGAAAAAACATATTTATAACCATTAAGTACAACTGATATATACTTATCCCAGGTTTAAAATGTGAGTTCGATCAAAGTGTGAGCGTCTACTCTTGGTTTCTTCTAGATTAATAATATGTATGCGACAAACAAGACTGACATATTTTTCAAAAGACAACTAATATTGAGTACTGTATTTGATACTTCCAAATTATGCTAAGTAACCAGACCATGTATAACTACCTAGCTAATGATGATTGCCTACTGTCGTGGTACTAAGTATGAAAGTAAGAATAGTGGGTACGTAGGAGGAGACAAGATCCTATCTACGGTAAGGTTGTACACAAGGTGTTTACGAGTTCAGGCCCTTCTCGGAGGAAGTAACAGCCCTACGTCTCAGTGCCTGGAGGCGGTCGACTAGAATATGAATATGTGTATGTGTTACAGGGGGTGCGAACCCTTGTACCGGAGGAGGGGGGGTGGCTTATATAGAGTGCGCCAGGACCCCAGCCGCCCCACGTTACAGAGGGTTCAATATACATAAAGGCAGGGCGTTACTGATAACGCCTGCAATAAAGGGTAATAAAGGCTATCATTACTGCGGAGTGAATGTCCGACCGTTGCTGGCCTTATGAGACCTTTGACATTCAGGAGTCGAGTGGTTTCTTGTATAGTCGAGTGGCTTCATCCTTCCGAGTGGAATTGGGTTATCCGAGTGAGGTACGCTGCCGAGTGAATTGCTCTCAGGGGCCATATTAGTCAGTAACTTCTATCATCTTTGGAATGTCTTTGAGCTTCTTAGGGCAGTGACCTTGGGTAGGGTACTTAGGTCAGGCCTGTGACCCTATCCTAGGTGTGTGGTATCATCAGTAGGCCCTGAATGGATTGAGGTCCGAGTGAAGAAGAGGGTTGAAGTTGACTCCGATCCAAGTCCGATGCTTCAGGGGCAGCTCCCTCGAACTAGGAGGTCGGGCCGGATCTTCAACCTTAATTCAGTTGCCTTAATCGATTCAGAAACCATCGAGTGAACTTTCGTGTATAGTTTTGAGCGCTGGCGGTGTGCGCAACTTTCGACGCGATTGGCTGCTCTACGGTCCCCGGATTTCGCGTGATTCGAATTTCGGGGAAGCGTGCGGGACCGAGCGCGCCACGGTAATCGGACTGGATATACCTGGACGCCTCGATTTCCATGCCGTCTTTTTCGCCATGTATCAGGCGCGCGTCAGTTGCAGGATTTGACAGGATCTCTTGGGTCCACAAGTTAGTCAATCGACCATCGGGCTATAAGAAAGCGCCACGGCCGGTGCGAGGGCACTGTGCGCCCAACTTCTTCTTCTTCCTCTGCTCCTCCGCTGCATCACTTCCCCTCGCTCACCGCTGCTCTGCCCGCGCGCGGCTCGCTCCTATGGGTGGAATAGAAGGTGGTAGTAGACAAAAGTAGGGAGAAAATCTCACATCGACTAGGCGTATCAATGGGCTATGGAGATGCCAATCAATAGATATCAATGTGAGTGAGTAGGGATTGCCCTGTAACGGATGCACTAGAGCTATAAGTGTATGAAAGCTCAAAGGAAAACTAGTGGGTGTGCATCAACTTTCTTGCTCATGAAGACCTAGGGCAATTTGAGGAAGCCCATCGTTGGAATATACAAGCCAAGTTCTATAACGAAAATTCCCACTAGTATATGGAAGTGACAACACAGGAGACTCTCTATCATGAAGAACATGGTGCTATGATGAATCACAAGTGTGGTAAAAGGATAGTAACATTGTCCCCCTTTTTTCTTTTCCTTTCTCTCTCTTTTTTTCTTTTTTTGGGCCTTCCTTTTTTTATTTGGCCTTTCCTTTTTTTGCCTTTCTCTTTTTTTGGCCTTTTTTTTCCGGGACAATGCTCTAATAATGATGATCATCACACTTTTATTTACTTACAACTCGATATTACAACTCTAGAAAAAAGTATAACTCTGTATGAATGCCTCCGGCGGTGTACCGGGATGTGCAATGATCTAGCGTAGCAATGACATCAGAAATGGACAAGCCATGGAAACATCATGCTAGCTATCTTACGATCATGCAAGGCAATATGACAATGATGGTGCGTGTCATAACAAACGGAACGGTGGAGTTACATGGCAATATATCTCGGAATGGCTATGGAAATGCCATAATAGGTAGGTATGGTGGCTGCTTTGAGGAAGGATAAAAGGTGGTTTGATGCACCGGCGAATATTGCGCGGTACTAGAGAGGCTATCAAGGTGGAAGGGTGAGAGTGCGTATAATCCATGGACTCAACATTAGTGATAAAGAACTCACATACTTATTGTGAAAAAACTATTAGCCCTCGAAGCAAAATACTACGACGCATGCTCCTAGGGGGGGAGGTTGGTAGGAGTTAACCATCGCGCGCCCCCGACCTTCACGCAAAGATAAACAATCAAAATACAATGCGCGCCAATTTGGTTACATAGTTAGGAGACCATACGTGCATGCTTCGGGAATCACAAACCTTAACACCAATATTTTTACTAAACCCCAATCATACACTAGTACCTCCCACATATTAGCATCTCTATATCGCAAAACTATTGCAAGGAATCAAACATATCATATTCAGCGATCTACAAGTTTATGTAGGATTTTATGACTAACCATGTGAATGACCAATTCCTGTCAACTCTCTAAATAGATATAAGTGAAGCTAGAGAGTTTAATTCTTTCTACAAAAGATATTCCCACACTCTAACAAATATAAGTGAAGCAAAAGAGCATTCTACAAATGGCGGTTTTCTATGTGAGGAGAAACATGCAATCCAAACTTCAAATGATATAAGTGAAGCACATGAAGCATTCTATAAAACCATACTCAAAAGATATAAGTGAAGTGCAAAGGGTATTCTATAAATCGACCAAGGACTATCTCATACCATCATGGTGCATTTCTTAAAAGAAAAATAAAAATCACACGACGCTCCAAGAGTTTACGCATAACATGTGAACGAAACGAATCCGAAAACATACCGATACTTGTTGAAGAAAGGTGGGATGCCTTCCGGGGCATCCCCAAGCTTAGACGCTTGAGTCTCCTTGAATATTTAGTTGGGCTGCCTTGGGCATCCCCAAGCTTGAGCTTTTGGCTCTCCTCCTTCTTCTCACATGGAGACCTCCTCGATCTTCGAACACTTCATGCACACAAAACTTAACCGAACTTTTAGTGGCGGGGTTAGTGCATATGATCAATGAAATCCCATCATGTACTGCTCTATCATTATTGTATAATTATGAAAAAACATTACCCACTGTATTCTATCACAATTCTATGGCCCCAAGTCAAGGAGGCTTCAACAAGAGTTCAAACATATGCAAACAATGAAGCTATAGTAACAATGTGTGAAAACAGGACAGTCTGTAGTAATCTGAACATTAACCATACTTCTGTAACTCTAAAAATTCTGGAAAAATTAGGAAAAATCAACAATTTGTATATCAAGACTTTGCAAAGTTTCAGATCCTTTCGACGTTCCAGTAAAAAATGTAAAATCGCGCACTACAGCCAAAGTTTCTGTTTTTGCACCGCACAAACCAACAAGCAGTTTAATCATCCTAAAGGAAACTCTTGGCACATTATTTTTATAATACAATGGAACTGTGCAAGGGATAATTATTTTATTGAAAAGTTTGTGTAATTCAAGATTTAGAAAGTTTCCATGGGCATGAACAAAGTTCAAGGAGCTCCCCCATTTCAACGGTGCTCGTCCTTCTTACTTTCACTTTTCTTTTTGAAAAAGTTTTAGGTTACCCTCTTTATTTTTTGTTTTTAAACTTCATAAAAGCACACAACAGAAATAAACGACTCTCTAAAACTTCCGGGTTGTCTCCCTGGCAGCGCTTTCTTTAAAGCCACTAAGCTAGGCATATAGTGCTCAAGTAATGGATCCACCCGGATTCCAAGGTATATCAAAGCCAATTTTAATTAACAATGATTTGTGATTTAGTAGTGAGCACAAAGTAACATATATCATGCAACAACGAAGTCTAACTCTCTTCCTATGCATCGGCATGTCATAAAAGAACAATCCATGCACACATAGTAAAGGCCAATGCATAGTATAAACAGTTTCTTGCAATTTTATTGTATTGGAAACATAGAGAGGCGGAGATGTAGTTCTTCTCTCATAATAATTGCAAGTAGGAGCAGAAAGCACATGCATATTATATCTATTAAAATCATCATGTGTAGTAGTAAAACACAACCCATCAATATAATCCTTAATAAGTGCAAACTTCTCCGATATAGTGTAGTTTGGAGAATTCAAAAAGATAATAGGACTATCATGTGTGGGTGCAATAGCAACTATCTCATGTTTAACAGAAGGAACTATAACAAGTTCATATCCATAAGCATAATTCATATTAGCATCTTGGCCACAAGCATAGCAAGCATCATCAAAAAGGGATATTTCAAAAGAATCAACGGGATCATAACAATCATCATAGCATTCATCCTTCGGTAAGCACGAAGGGAAATTAAACAATGTATGAGATAAAGAGTTACTCTCATTAGAAGGTGGGCACGGGTGATCAATCCGCTCTTCCTCCTTTTGTTCTTCGCTCTCCTCCTCATCTTTTTCATCCAATGAGCTCACAATGTCACGAATTTCTTCTTCCATAGATTCCTGCAAAATATTAGTCTCTTCTTGGACAGCAGAGACCTTCTCAATAAACGCATCAATATTGGAGTTATATTCATAATTCAAATAGTAATATTTCAATATAGCAAGATTTTTCAGGCCTATAAACATCATCATCAAAAGCATCATACTTCTTAAACAGAGATTCAATTTCATAAGCACCCTTAAAAGCAACGAATTCTTCTATTTGTTCCACATCATAATAATCATATATACCATTAGCATAAGAAGCTAAGGTTTCATTATCATTAAATTGGCATGAAAAGGGAAGGCGTGGAGCCTTCATCCTAGAGCAACAAGTATAATCATATCTCAAGCATAGTTGCCGAGCATACCAATGCAACATATAAATTTGATCCCATAATAGTTTCCCTTTTTGTGTCAAGCGATAATCCCTAAAGTATTAATGTTGATCCAACGTTACTCCCATTATATAGTTGAATGGGGGTTTTCTCAGGATTATCAAAGTAGTACATAATATCTTTCACATAATGAGCATCGAGGGTTTTAGGAGGTTCCCCATCTCCATGAGTAGCAGGTACACCTATTTTATTTGGTATATCATGTTCCATATCCATAACTAAAGATAGAGAACAACTTAGAACAATAAATAAAATCTACTTAGTGATAAAGCAAACAAGCACACACGAGAATATTCACCCCACGCTATTGCTCCCCGGCAACGACGCCAGAAAAAGGTCTCGATAACCCACAAGTGCAGGGGATCAGTTGTAGCCTCTTTCGATAAGTAAGAGTGTCGAACCCAACGAGGAGCTAAAGGTAGAACAAATATTCCCTCAAGTTCTATCGACCACCGATACAACTCTACGCACGCTTGACGTTTACTTTACCTAGAACAAGTATGAAACTAGAAGTACTTTGTAGTTTTTGTGGGATAGGTTTGCAAGAATATAAATGGCACGTAAATAAAACTAGGGGCTGTTTAGGTAAAGAAACAATAAAGTTAGTATAGCGAGTGTGGAAAAGTGGTGGTAGGAGTTGCGAAATTGTCCCTAAGCAATTGACTACGTTACTAGACCGATAGCAAGTTTTATGTGGGAGAGGCCACTGCTAGCATGTCATCCCTGACTTGGAATTCTATGCACTTATGATTGGAACTATTAGCAAGCATCCCCAACTACTAATGTTCATTAAGGTAAAACCCAACCATAGCATTAAGATATATTGGCCCCCCTTCAACCCCGTATGCATCAATTTCTACGCTAGGTTGAAGCTTCTGTCACTCTTGCCCTCCAATACATAGTCCTATCAACATACAACTAACCCTAAGGTGTGATCCATGCGCGCGCTCATATGATGGGCACCAAAGGACAGCAACATAACCACAAGCAATTTAAACCAATCATAGCAATTCACCAATTACCGATATGACAACGAAAATCTACTCAGATATCATAGGATGGAAACACATCATTGGATAATAATATGAAGCATAAAGCACCAAGCTCAAGTAGAGGGTACAACGGGTTGCGGGAGAGTGGACCTCTGTAGATAGATGGGGGAAGGTGATGAAGATGTTGGTGAGGATGACAGAGGTGTTGGTGTAGATCGCCGTCGCACGATGATGGCTCCGGCGGCGTTCCGGTGCCACCGGAAGCGAGGGGGAGAGAGCCCCCTCCTTCTCCTTCTTCCTTGGCCTTCTCCCTAGGTGGGAGAAGGGTTTCCCTTTGGTCCATAGCCTCCATGGCGGCGGAGGGGCAAGAGCCCCTCCGAGGTTGGATCTCTCTCTCTCTCTCTCTCTCTCTCTCTCTCTCTCTCTCTCTCTCTCTCTGTTTCTGCATTCCAGATTCTGGCCTTTCACCGTTTCTTATATTTCCGGAGATCCATAACTCCGATTGGGCTTAATTTTTGACACGATTTTTATCCGGATATTAGCTTTCTTGCGGCAAAAGAAGGACACCAACTACCTTAAGGGGTGGCCATGAGGGTCAGGGGCGTGCCCCCCTGCCTCGTGCCCCACTCGAGCATCATCTCGCGTTGATTCTTCTTCCCAAAATTCATAAATATTCCAAAAAAAAATCCCTGCCCGTTTTTATCGCGTTTGGACTCCGTTTGATATGGATATTCTGCGAAACAAAAAACATGCAACAAACAGGAACTGGCACTGGGCACTGGATCAATATGTTAGTCCCAAAAATAATATAAAAAGTTGCCAAAAGTATGTAAAAGTTGTATAATATTGGCATGGAACAATAAAAAATTATGGATACGATGGAGACGTATCAGGAAGGAGGGGTCGGAAGACGCCCGCTGGCTCGGATGCCCAGCAACAAGGAGACACAGCTCGGGCCGCGGTCTCTTTTTCCGTTCCCGTGTCGACTGTTCGTCCGTCTGCGTTGACTGTCCATGTTGCGGATCCTCTAGCTGCTCCGACTGCCCCGCCGTCTGTGGTCTTTGCTACTCATCATGTCCCGGAGGACCCTATGAGCGCGGCTAAGGAAGCCGTTCGTCAAGCAGGGCTGATGATGGAGCGGACGAAGGCAACATATGAGGCCAGCATGGCTGCTTATAATGCTAGTTCAGCCCTTCGGACCAACCTCCAGGTAAGTCCTTTCCGACTGACTGTTATTCTTTTGGGATCCTCAATCTGAAAACCACTGCTTTGTTTGTAAGATGATACCACACCCACTGGGTGTTCTTAATCTTGTAACGTAGCTCTTGTAATCCAATTGGTCCGGCTGTGGTGATTGGACCAGTGGGGGTACACTGAGTGCACCCACTGGGTGTAGTCCCCAAGGCCATGGTCTACTGAGGGAAGTTGGCTATGGTCTTCGAACTGATGTTTTTGTCTGGTTTTAAACTCTTTCCACTCGTGCGGGATGGATCCAGTCGAATGGGAACTGGTGGGGGCACTCTGAGTGCACCCACTGGGTGTAGTCCCCGAGGCTACTGTTGAGTGTTTGACTCGACAGTAGTCTTAGAACTCTCTTGTCGTAACACTTTGCTCTCTGCACTTCTCCGAGTGTAAATGACTGTCTTAATTTTTATTGGCTGGTTTGTCCTCTTTGCCGATTGTAGAAATCTTGTGAGTTTGGCGCTCAATTCACGGATCTTGAGAAGAAGCAAATCCAACTCAATCTTGATCTGGGGCTGGCCAGGGAGAACTTGCAGAAAGCCAAATATGAAGCACATGGTATGAAAAGTATAGATCTCATCGACTGTATTTAAATGAGTGTGTCTGACGGACGTGGATATCCTCGGGTTCATCTGTCTGGCACTGTCTCTTGTAGATCAAATGAAGGCAACTTTGGAGCAGAATGATCTTGACTTGGTGGCAGCACAGCAGAAAGCGCAGGAGAAAACTGAACTTGCCGAACAGAAGCTTGCTTCAGTCAGCAAGCTAGAAGAGGAGAATGCCAAGCTAAAGACCTCCATTGACGAGGCCAACAAAGTGGTAACGCAACTGAAAAAGGACAATCTTGCTCTGGACGACAAGGTAGGGGATCTCTCACAGAAGAAAGACGGACTGGAGACTTATCTAGGCGACCTCGCCAGAAAGATGTTCGTCATGCTTGAAGGTATCTTATTTTGTCCGACTGAATCAGAGCTGTCGACTCATATCCCGACTGTTGGCTCATCATATCTTTGTATGTGTAGAATTCTGCTAGAACTTTGAGGAGGAAACTGGGCGGATCGAGACGGGTCTGGATTCCGCCAATTCCCTTATCAAGGATGATGTTGCGATGAACGTCTTGCGACTGGAGTCTCGCCTTACCAGTGCCACTGGCTACCTTGCCCGGCTGAAGGCGGTGATGTCCCGGATCGACACAGCGCTCTGGCGGGTAATGGTGCTTGAGAACGACCTCGAGTCTCTGATGACTCGGCTCAATGAGATCCCCGGTCGAGTGCAAGAGTGGAAGAAGTCGTCCGCCCGGTGTGGCGCTGACGTTGCGCTGTCTCTGGTCCGTGTGCACTGCAAGGAGGTGAAGGAAGAAAGGCTTGCCGCTCTTAAGGTTGCCAACACCAAAAAGCTCCAGTTCCAATCATGCATGGAGACTTTCCTGGAAGCCGCCACTCGCATCGCCGACGGAATCGACGTGGATGAGTATGTCACGCCTGTAAGTCCCCCTCCTCCCAGCGAGTGAACAAACTTTATACCCCGACTCAATTTGCTTCGCAATGCCGAGTGATTTTGTAACCGTTAAACTCTTTCGGGCTCGATGCCCGAGTACTTCTGCCCGAATCTTGCGGATCTTTATTTGAACTTGATTTCCTTTGGAATATGCTTGCCTTGCTTCTGATGCCTTTAGATCTTTTGGTTCCGAGTGGACATTGTACTTATGGCGCAGCTCAGAAGACCAAGGTACGTTGTATTTGTGGCGTAGCTCGGAGAGCTGAGCCACATTGTATTTGTGGCGTAGCTCGGAGAGCCAAGGTACGTTGTACTTGTAGCGTAGCTTGGAGATCCGAGCCACATTGTATTTGTGGCGTAGCTCGGAGAGCCAAGGTACGTTGTACTTACGGCGTAGCTCGGAGAGCCAAGATACATTGTACTTGTAGCGTAGCTTGGACATAGGCATGTAGAGACGTTTTTGTTTTGACGTTTGTATCTGCGTCTCATTATTCAAAATAGGCATGTAGAGACGTTTTTGTTTTGACGTTTGTATCTGCGTCTCATTATTCAAAATCACTTGGCACATAGGGACGTTTTATGAGGCGCAAAGGACATCGTCTCTTGATTTACCATTAAAAAAAATTCTAGGTGGTTCAAAATATATTCGTCAGCCACCATCCACCCTTATCCCCCATCGTGCGAGGTGGGCTAAGAAAGTAACTCCATGAACGGATAAGTCCGGCGAGTCGATTATGGTGCTGCAGTGGTCGGACGGCGGAGTTAGGGGCTTGAGCATCATCTAGGAGCTGTAGTGGTTCCATTCCCGTGCCTAACTTAGCAGGGGAGGGGGAGTTACGGGCTGTCCCCGACGGAACGGCCGCGCGGCGCGTCGGCGGCAGAAACCACGCTCTGCGCGTGCCAGGCCACGGCGACGGTGCGGCAGGCGTGCGTTGGTAGTGGAGACGGACACGCGGAGCGCTGGGGTGGTTTGGTGATACGTCCAAAACGTATCTATAATTTCTGCTTGCTCCATGCCACTTTTGGGTGATATTGCTATGATATTCATACACTTCCATACACTTTTGATCATATTTGGACTAACTTACTAATCCAGTGCACCCCAGTGCCAGTTTCTGTTTTCGGCTGTTTTTGTATTTCAGGTTTTCACGTTTCGAGAACTGCCCAGAAAAATCCAGAAAATATATATAAAAAATCAGCGATCCGGAAACAACACTGCCTCAGAAGGGCAGCCTGGGGGGGGGCACAGGGGCTCCAGGCGCCCTGTGGGCGCGCCCCCCCCTGGGCCGCGCCGGGGGGGGGGGCGCCTCGGCCCCCCGAGAGCCCCCCGGTGCCCTACTTTGGCATATATTTAAAGGACTCTCCGAAACCCTCGAAACAGGACTTCTTTTCGCGATCCCATCTCTGTTCCGCCGCCGTCGCCGCTTCCAAGATCGGGAGCACCAGGAGAACTCTTCCCGGCACCCTGCCGGAGGGGAGGATCACCACCGGGAGCTTCTCCACCACCATGGACGCCTCCCGGATGACTCGTGAGTAGTCTCCCTTGGACCATGAGTCCATGACCAGTAGCTATGTGATGTTCTCCTCCCGTTCTTGTGCTTCACTAATTAGTCCTCGTGAGCTGCCCTACATGATCGAGGCACCTATGTAATCCTTATGCTGTTGCTATGTTGAGTTTGCTGGGATCCGATGGATTATGAGATTATGTTCAGATTGATCTTGAGTAATATATTTGATTCACCTCTTTTATATTTTAGTTCATAAGTAATTCTTGCATGTTCTCCATTGTTATTTATTGCTTTGGCCGAGTAATAGGTAGTGACTCCAAGAGGGAACGTTATGCTCGATTGTGGGTTCATGCCCCTCGATGACTAGCTTGAGTGACAGAAACATGAGTCTAGGGGATGTGCTGTTGCCACAAGGGGGAAAACAACGGTGCTTGTGCCCGCGGGTGCAAGGATTGTTTACTTTACGCAAAGTTCTTTTAATGCAGTTGTCCGTTGCATTGAGTTTACACTATGGGTGGGACTCGCAACTTAATACCAGCGAGATGTTCTGGATAGATATTTCAAGGTGGATGATTAGTAGTAGATATTGATGGATTTCGGTCTACTTACTTTGGCGTACCGCCCATGCTTTGAACCCCAACCTTTCTTGCAATGTAATCAGCATTGGTTTGCGTTCGTGGTCCTGTCAATTGTCCAGCTGTAATTTGTTTACCTCACATAGCTGTTTTATCGTCTTTTGGGAGAGAGACATCACTAGTGAACATCATGAGACTCCGGTCCATATTACCATCATTGATCACATCCACTATTTACTTTTTGCTATTTTACTTACTATTGCAAAACACTATTTATCACTACTATCATATTGCTTTTAACCCTTTGTGAACTACAAGGCCGGAGAGATTGACAACCTCTCTGTACTCGTTGGGAGCAAAGTTATTTGTATCTGTGTGCAGGTCCACGTTGATTGCTAATTGCGCCGTTAGCAATTGACACCTACTTGTTGAACCTAGGAGTCTCTGGGGATTCGATCCTTGGCATCTTTGCTAAGGGAAAACACTTCTACATACTGCATCTTACACCTTCCACTTGGGGTAACCAACGAGGGGTTCGAGGCCCATCAAGGAGTATTTTCTGGCGCCGTTGCCGGGGACTCCACTCTTCAGGATAGGGGAGTTGCATGCTATCTTTTACCTTTGCTTTTTAGTCTTGTTAGTTTACTTTTCATTTTTGCTTTAGTTCCTTTTATCGAAAATCACAAAAATAGTTATCTTGCTTGCTTGCTACTATGGGTTCTACCAAAAAACACTAAATGGGAGGAGTACACCCCTACTTCCATTGCCCCACTTATCTCTGACGGGGTTTACAAAAAAGATAAACCTTGTGACTACACTAGTTATGACGGAGAGTTATGCCCATGGCATGGACTTCCAGGAAAAAAGTATGAGCCTCAGTTTAAAATTGCTCCTAAGCTTCCCGAAACTTGGGAAGATGTTCAAACTCTTATAATAGAGAGCGAATTAAACAAAGAGGATGACACTACAATTCTGCCCATTAATGACAAAATTGATTTTGATAATTGTAGTATTTCAGAAGTTGTCACCTTCCTACAAGGAATGGCTAAGGATCCCAACACTAGCACGCTTAATCTTGCCTTCACAGAGCATATCACTAATGCTCTTATCAAAGCTAGGGAGGAGAAACTTAGAGTAGAAGCCTCCATACCTAGAAAGCTAGGAGATGGTTGGGATTCTATGATCAAAACTAGGATAAACAACTTCTCATGCTTTGCTTTATGTGATATTGTAGCTAGTACTTCCATTATGCCCAAAAGACTATATGATATGCTTAAATTAAAATCTTTTGATTCTTGTTCTTTTGGTAATGCTCTCGTTGATTCTTCCATAAAGAAACCTTTGGGGAGGATCGACGATTTTCTTATTATTGTCAATGATAATTATGTGCCCGTTGATTTTACTATTATGGATATTGAATGTGATCCTTCATGTCCAATTATTTTGGGACGTCCCTTTTTGCGCACCGTTGGTGCTGTTATTGACATGAAAGAGGGTAATATAAAATTTCAGTTTCCTCTCAAGAAAGGGATGGAACACTTCCCTCGTAAGAAGGTCAAGTTACCTTTTGAGTCCGTTGTTCGGGCTAGCTATTCTTTTACTCTTGATAAAACTTGATCTATGCATTATGCCTAGCTTAAAGGCATAAAAGAAAGCGCTTTTGGGAGGCAGCCCACATGAATAAATTTTTTGCTTTTGTTGTGTCTTGATGTTGTTTACTGCTGTAGCATCATCATTGTATCTTTGCTTTTCATATTTGTGCCAAGTATAGCCTCTGATTGCTAGAAAGTTCAAAAGTTGTGAGGTGCTGTCCAGGAAACAGATTCTGTCCTTGGATAGAAAAATTCGTATAAAATCACCAGATCATCTTTTTGGTCTGAATTTTTTCGACAGCGTTCTCTATATAATTGTCTTTCGTGCGTCAGTTCTGAGTTTTTTGATTTGAGTTGCAGAAGTATCCCGAACAGGTCAATTACTGCCTGCTGTTCTGTTTTTCACAGATTCTGTCCTGTTTTGCCTTACCTTCACTTTGCAAATTGAGAACTTGCTTTTTCTTTGCAAAAACCTTTTGGCAATCTTGAGAAACAGTAGAACTTCAAGAATATCCTTATTTCCAGCAAGGTATAATTATTTTATTAAGGGTACTAACCTCGCTAATCAGATTATGATGAGTTATGTATGAAGGGAGTTTTCAAGTGTGCGAAGGAAGATGATAAAAAGATTCAGGAGTGTCAAGCGCTCAAGCTTGGGGATGCCCCCGTGCACCCCCAAGAAATATTCAAGGAGACTCAAGCGTCTAAGCTTGGGGATGCCCCCCGTGCATCCCCTTCTGCATCAACATTATAAGTTCGTCTTTCGTTCCGCTATATTTTTATCACTTCATGTGTTATGTGCTATGCTTGGAGCGTCTTGCTTTTAGTTTTCTTTTTAGTTTTTCATAAAGAGTCGGAACCCAGCATTCATTTATGTGGGAGAGAAACACACTCCACCTCTACCTAGAACATTACATAGAATTTTCATGTCTATCTATGCTGTGTGTGTTCTTTATCTTTTAATAGCTACTATCATACTCTGCTCTTAGTATTCATGCTTATCTTTTCAAGAGCTTTTATTTAGTTGGTTGCTTGAACTCTTTTTAATTACCATGCTCACCTTATTAAGAGAGTTTGCTTCCGTTGCATGGGTTAATGTGTCTATGATAAAGATGCTACTTTCATGATGGTGCTTAGTAGTTCAGGTTTTCTTTTGGTTAATCTCAAATAGCTGGGGGGTTCCCAATGTGTTATTGGAGTACCAACTTGGTTTGTTTGCCTATGATGTGGTATGGTTTAGTAATATCTTCCTCCGAGAATTTATTTTGATTGACTTGGCGTATGCTCACGCATATTCAAGACTGTAAAGAAAGTCTGTCAAGCCTTGATGATCTTTTGTTTCTAAGTAGCGATATAACTACCATGCCTGATTCAATATTGCTTTGTCGCTCTGCATGATTATGACCGTCATTGCTCTCTTAGTTGGTCGCTCCCAGTCTTTTGCTAACCTCCACCTGCACTAAGCAAATTAACCATGCAATACATAGCTCATGGGAAAGTAGCCTAAAAACTATTGTGGTAAAGAATATGTTGCCTATGTATCTTATTTCTTATGAGTTGCTTGCTGAGCGGTAACCATGTTTCTGGGGACGCCATCAACTGTCACACTTTTGTTGAATATCATGTGAGTTGCTATGCATGTTCGTCTTGTCTGAAGTAAGGGTGATTTACCGTGGGTTGAATTAATATGCATATTGTTAGAGAAGAACATTGGGCCGCCAACAAAAGCCATGCATCATGGTGGAAGTTTTAGCTTGGACCTTAATCCTCAATCTCTCATGAGAATATGCTTATGCATTAAAGAGGAGTCCATCATCTATTTTCTATGTTGTCCCGGTATGGATGTCCTCAAGTTGAGATCTATCAAAAACGAGAAATCAAATGCGATCTATCTCCTTGGACCTTTGTACAGGTGGCATAGAGGTACCCCTTTGTGACACTTGGTTAAAACATATGCAATGCAATGATAACCCATGGGGATCCGAGCTAATTAGGACAAGGAGCGAGCACTATTGGTATTCGATGCATGAGGCTTGCAACTTATAAGATGTTTTATACATGTCACATATGAAGTACTACTACCGTTGACACAATTGCTTCCATGTTTCAAAATAAAAAGCTCTAGCACTTTAAGCACCAACTACTGAGAGCATGATTGTCATTCTGAGTGTAATGTGCATTGTCCCAAAGTAGCATTGTCTTTTGCATGATTGTGATATCGTTTATTCTGAAATGATTGTATCTAGTCATCACTTAAACCTTGAAGGTGCCCTTGCATTTATGTTTTGCATCACTAAAGGGGGCAAGCTAGATATCACTTGATCATATTTGCACATCATGTTCATTGCAAATCTTTTTGATGTTTCAGTTTCATGTTGAAAAACTTTCAGTCATTTGTGATTTTCTCTTGAGACAACTTAATTACTATAGAATCATTGTCTCAGTAAGCTTTTGTCATATGACTATGAGAAAGTCCTATATGGTTAATAGCATGTCACCACAGAAATTATTCTTGTTATCATTTACCTACTCGAGGACGAGCAGGAATTAAGCTTGGGGATGTTGATACGTCCAAAACGTATCTATAATTTCTGCTTGCTCCATGCCACTTTTGGGTGATATTGCTATGATATTCATACACTTCCATACACTTTTGATCATATTTGGACTAACTTACTAATCCAGTGCACCCCAGTGCCAGTTTCTGTTTTCGGCTGTTTTTGTATTTCAGGTTTTCACGTTTCGAGAACTGCCCAGAAAAATTATATAAAAAATCAGCGATCCGGAAACAACACTGCGTCCGAAGGGCAGCCTGGGGGGGGCACAGGGGCTCCAGGCGCCCTGTGGGTGCGCCCCCCCTGGGCCGCGCCGGGGGGGCGCCTGGGCCCCCCGAGGCTCCCCCGGTGCCCTACTTTGGCATATATTTAAAGGGTCCTCCGTAACCCTCAGAACAGGAACTCTTTTCGCGATCCCATCTATGTTCCGCCGCCGCCGCCGCTTCCAAGATCGGGAGCACCAGGAGAACTCTTCCCGGCACCCTGCCGGAGGGGAGGATCACCACCGGGAGCTTCTCCACCACCATGGACGCCTCCCGGATGACTCGTGAGTAGTCTCCGTTGGACCATGAGTCCATGACCAGTAGCTATGTGATGTTCTCCTCCCGTTCTTGTGCTTCACTAATTAGTCCTCGTGAGCTGCCCTACATGATCGAGGCACCTATGTAATCCTTATGCTGTTGCTATGTTGAGTTTGCTGGGATCCGATGGATTATGAGATTATGTTCAGATTGATCTTGAGTAATATATTTGATTCACCTCTTTTATATTTTAGTTCATAAGTAATTCTTGCATGTTCTCCGTTGTTATTTATTGCTTTGGCCGAGTAATAGGTAGTGACTCCAAGAGGGAACGTTATGCTCGATTGTGGGTTCATGCTCCTCGATGACTAGCTTGAGTGACAGAAACATGAGTCTAGGGGATGTGCTGTTGCCACAAGGGGGAAAACAACGGTGCTTGTGCCCGCGGGTGCAAGGATTGTTTACTTTACGCAAAGTTCTTTTAATGCAGTTGTCTGTTGCATTGAGTTTACACTATGGGTGGGACTCGCAACTTAATACCAGCGAGATGTTCTGGATAGATATCTCAAGGTGGATGATTAGTAGTAGATATTGATGGATTTCGGTCTACTTACTTTGGCGTACCGCCCATGCTTTGAACCTCAACCTTTCTTGCAATGTAATCATCATTGGTTTGCGTTCGTGGTCCTGTCAATTGCCCAGCTGTAATTTGTTTACCTCACATAGCTGTTTTATCGTCTTTTGGGAGAGAGACATCACTAGTGAACATCATGAGACTCCGGTCCATATTACCATCATTGATCACATCCACTATTTACTTTTCGCTATTTTACTTACTATTGCAAAACACTATTTATCACTACTATCATATTGCTTTTAACCCTTTGTGAACTACAAGGCCGGAGAGATTGACAACCTCTCTGTACTCGTTGGGAGCAAAGTTATTTGTATCTGTGTGCAGGTCCACGTTGATTGCTAATTGCGCCGTTAGCAATTGACACCTACTTGTTGAACCTAGGAGTCTCTGGGGATTCGATCCTTGGCATCTTTGCTAGGGGAAAACACTTCTACTTACTGCATCTTACACCTTCCACTTGGGGTAACCAACGAGGGGTTCGAGGCCCATCATTTGGGCGGCAGTAAACGGCGTCGAGCTGCGGGGTTGCTTCTGTCAGCCGCCACGGGCGGCGCTGTTGCCGTGGCAGTCGCCGGCGCGGTCGGGCCAGAGCACCACCGACGCCCAGAAGCGGCCAAGCGAGCGTGCGGCGCACTGGATAAGAAGAAGCTGCAGTGCAGCGTCGAGCCAAGGGGGTACTAGCGAGGTTTTGTCGCTGCGCCTGAAGAAACTGACGAAACTGACGAACTGTCGACTGTCTGTCGACTGTTTCAGTTAACAGCTGACAGCACAGTATAAGCTAAGTGTTTGATGAAATGTTTCTGGTATGTGTGCAATGTATCTGGTGCTGATATTTGGTGGAGTGGCCTCTTGATGCATCTAGAGGCTACCTGATTTTTCACAGGATTTTTTGGAAGAAGATAAATATGAATTTCACCAAATTTTGCAAATCTGGTCCAAACTTGCAGCAGGTGAAATTTGAAAATTTTGAACTATGGACCAGTGAAACAAGATGGATCTAGGTTGTGGGTACTAAAGACTATCTAGGAGAGTAGGTTTGGAATCAAACAACAAGCCAGACATGGTGGTTCCTTTGTAAATCACCAAGGTCCACTATAAAAGACAGAATTAGTTTTTGGAGTAAAATAAATAGAAGAAAAATCCCAATAAGGCTAAAACTTACTGGAATTGATGAAAGACTTGCCCTAAGGTGTGAAGAGAGTCTTGGAGAGAAATATTTCTGTTGGGGTCATGGCAAGATGAAGGTTGGAGGGGAGGATACGTCCAAGATCAAACTTGAGAGGCAAAAATCAAGAAGGGGAGGATTCAAACAACTTCTTTGAAACTCAACTTGGGCTTGAGCCAACCCAAGAGAAGATCTTCAAGTTCAAAAACCAAGCTTGAGAAATCTCCAAAAGCATTGGCCAAAAAGATTTTTAGAAGAGGTTCAAGGAAAGATAAAATAACCCTCTTCCAAAAGGCCAAAATTTTGGAAGAAAACCAACTCAAAAATTTGGGGTGTTACACCCGGTGACGTCTCCCACGCCTTGAACCAGCAAGGAGAGAGGGAGAGCTTGGGGAAGACTCCGTCCGATAGTAGCACGACGGTGTGGTGGTGGTGGAGGAGCATGGTTCTCCAGCAGGGCTTCGCCAAGCGCTACGAGAGACAAGGAGGAGGAGAAGCAAGGCTGCGCCAAGAGGGAGAAAGACTCATGTTTTGAGCAGCCCAAAAACCCCCACTATTTATAGGGGAAGGGGAGAGGGGGCCAGCCCCCTCTAGATGGGATCTAGAGGTGGGGCGGCGGCCAGGAGGGGAGGCTTGCCCCCAAGCCAAGGGGGGCGCCCCCCTTAGGGTTTCCCCCAAACCCTATGCGCATGGGCCCTAGGGGGGAGGTGCCCAGCCCACTTAGGGGCTGGTCCCCTTCCATATACATCCCATAGGGCCCTCCGGAGCAGGTGGACCCTCCCGGTGGACCCCCGGAACCGCTTCGGTGGTCCCGGTACAATACCGGCACCCTCCCAAACCTTTCCGGTGACCGTATAATGTCTTCCCATATATAAATCTTCACCTCCGGACCATTCCGGAACTCCTCATGACGTCCGGGATCGCATCCGGGACTCCGAACAACGTTCAATATCCATGTACATACATTCCCTATAACCCTAGCGTCATCAAACCTTAAGTGTGTAGACCCTACGGGTTCGGGAACCATGCAGACATGACCGAGACATCTCTCTGGCCAATTACCAACAGCGGGATATGGATACCCATGTTGGCTCCCACATGTTCCACGATGATCTTATCGGATGAACCACGATGTCGGGGATTCAAACAATCCCGTATGCAATTCCCTTTGTCTACCAGTATGATACTTGCTCGAGATTCGATCGTTGGTATCCCTATACCTTGTTCAATCTCCTTACCGGCAAGTCTCTTTACTCGTTCCATAACACATCATCCCGTGACCAACTCCTTAGTCACATTGAGCTCATTATGATGATGTATTACCGAGTGGGCCCAGAGAAACCTCTCCGTCATACGGAGTGACAAATCCCAGTCTCGATTCATGCCAACCCAACAGATAATTTCAGGGATACCCGTAGTGTACCTTTATAGCCACCCAGTTACGTTGTGATGTTTGGCACACCCAAAGCACTCCTACGGTTTCCGGGAGTTTCACAATCTCATGGTCTAAGGAAATGATACTTGGCATTAGAAAAGCTTTAGCAAACGAACTACACGATCTAGTGCTATGCTTACGATTGGGTCTTGTCCATCACATCATTTTCCTAATGATGTGATCCCATTATCAACGACATCCAATGTCCATGGTCAGGAAACTGTAACCATCTATTGATCAACGAGCTAGTCAACTAGAGGCTCACTAGGGACATGTTGTGGTCTATGTATTCACACATGTATTACGATTTTCGGATAATACAATTATAGCATGAACAGTAGACAATTATCATGAACAAGGAAATATAATAATAAACATTTTATTATTACCTCTAGGGCATATTTCCAACAGTCTCCCACTTGCACTAAAGTCAGTAATCTAGTTACATTGTGATGAATCGAAGACCCATAGAGTTCTAGTGTTGATCATGTTTTGCTCGTGGAAGAGGTTTAGTCAACGGATCTGCGACATTCAGATCCGTATGCACTTTACAAATATCTATGTCTCCATCTTGAATATGACCACGAATGGAGTTGAAACGGTGCTTGATGTCCTTGGTCTTCTTGTGAAACCTGGGCTCCTTGGCAATGGCAATAGCTCGAGTGTTGTCATAAAAGAGAGTCATCGGGCCCGACGCGCTTGGAATAACTCCTAGGTCGGTGATGAACTCCTTCATCTAGACTCCTTCCTGTGCTGCTTCGGAAGCAGCTATGTACTCCGCTTCACATGTAGATGCCGCCACAACGCTTTCCTTGCAATTGCACCAGCTAACTGCCCCACCATTCAAAATATACACGTATCCGGTTTGTGACTTGGAGTCATCCGGATCTGTGTCGAAGCTAGCATCGACATAACCCTTTACGACGAGCTCTTCGTCACCTCCATAAACGAGAAACATATCCTTAGTCCTTTTCAGGTACTTCAGGATGTTCTTGACCGCTGTCCAGTGTTCCATTCCGGGATCACATTGGTACCTCCCTACCAAACTTATGGCAAGGTTCACCTCAGGTCTGGTACATAGCATGGCATACATAATAGAACCTATGGCTGAGGCATAGAAGATGACACTCATCTTTTCTCTATCGTCTGCCGAGGTCAGGCATTGAGCTGTGCTCAATCTCACACCATGCAAGAACCCTTTCCTGGACTGATCCATATTGAACTTCTTCAATATCTTGTAAGGTATGCGCTTTGTGAAAGACCAATGAGGCGTCTCGATCTATCTCTATAGATCTTGATGCCTAATATGTAAGCAGCTTCTCCAAGGTCCTTCATTGAAAAACACTTATTCAAGTAGGCCTTTATGCTTTCCAAAAGTTCTATATCATTTCCCATCAATAATATGCCAAATACATATAATATGAGAAATGCTACAGAGCTTCCACTCACTTTCTTGTAAATACAGGCTTCTCCATAAGTCTGTATGAACCCAAACACTTTGATCACTTCATCAAAGCGAATGTTCCAACTCGAGATGCTTGCACCAGCCCATAGATGGAGCGCTGGAGCTTGCATACCTTGTTAGCATTCTTAGGATCGACAAAATCGTCCGGCTGCATCATATACAATTTTTCCTTAAGGAAACCGTTAAGGAATGCCGTTTTGACGTCAATTTGCCATATCTCATAATCATAGAATGCGGCAATTGCTAACATGATTTGGACGGACTTCAGCATCGCTACGGGAGAGAAAGTCTCATTGTAGTCAATTCCTTGAACTTGTCGATAACCCTTAGCGACAAGCCGAGCCTTATAGATGGTCACATTTCCATCCGCGTCAGTCTTCTTCTTAAAGATCCATTTATTTTCTATGGCTTGCCGATCATCGAGCAAGTCAACCAAAGTCCATACTTTGTTATCATACATGGATCCTATCTCGGATTTCATGGCTTCAAGCCATTTGTTGGAATCCGGGCCCACCATCGCTTCTTCATAGTTCGAAGGTTCACCATTGTCTAACAACATGATTTCCAGGACAGGGTTGCCGTACCACTCTGGTGTGGAACGTGTCCTCGTGGACCTACAAAGTTCAGCAGTAACTTGATCCGAAGTTTCATGATCATTATCATTAAACTCTTCTCTAGTCGGTGCAGGCACCACAGAAACATCTTCCTGTGCTGTGCTACTTTCCGGTTCAAGAGGGGTTACAACCACCTCATCAAGTTCTACTTTCCTCTCACTTACTTCTTTCGAGAGAAACTCTTTCTCCAGAAAGGATCCATTCTTGGCAACAAAGACCTTGCCTTCGGATCTAAGGTAGAAGGTATACCCAATAGTTTCCTTAGGGTATCCTATGAAGACGCATTTTTCTGATTTGGGTTCGAGCTTTTCAGGTTGAAGTTTCTTGGCATAAGCATCGCATCCCCAAACTTTTAGAAACGACAACTTAGGTTTCTTCCCAAACCATAATTCATACGGTGTCGTCTCAACGGATTTAGACGGTGCCCTATTTAAAGTGAATGCGGCAGTCTCTAAAGCATAACCCCAAAAAGATAGCGGTAAATCGGTAAGAGAAATCATAGATCGCACCATGTCCAACAGAGTACGATTACGACGTTCAGATACACCATTACGCTGAGGTGTTCCAGGCAGCGTTAGTTGTGAAACAATTTCACATTTCCTTAGGTGCGTACCAAATTCGTGACTCAAATATTCTCCTCCACGATCTGATCGTAAGAACTTTATTTTCCTGTCACGTTGATTCTCTACCTCATTCTGAAATTCCTTGAACTTTTCAAAGGTCTCAGACAGGTGTTTCATTAGGTAGACATACCCGTATCTACTTAAGTCATCAGTGAGGGTGAGAACATAACGATAACCACCGCGAGCCTCAACGCTCATTGGACCGCACACATCAGTATGTATGATTTCCAACAAGTTGGTTGCTAGCTTCATTGTTTCGGAGAACGGAGTCTTGGTAATCTTGCCCAAGAGGCATGGTTCACATGTGTCAAATGATTCATAATCAAGAGACTCCAAAAGTCCATCTGCATGGAGTTTCTTCATGCGTTTGACACCAATATGACCAAGGCGGCAGTGCCACAAGTATGTGGGACTATCATTATCAACCTTACATCTTTTGGCATTCACACTATGAATATGTGTAACATCATGTTCGAGATTCAATAAAAATAAACCATTGACCAACGGGGCATGACCATAAAACATTTCTCTCATATAAATAGAACAACCATTATTCTCAGATTTAAACGAGTAGCCATCTTGCATTAAACGAGATCCAGATACAATGTTCATGCTCAAAGCTGGTACTAAATAACAATTATTGAGGTTTAAAACTAATCCCGAAGGTAGATGTAGAGGCAGCGTGCCGACGGCGATCACATCGACCTTGGAACCATTCCCGACGCGCATCGTCACCTCGTCCTTCGCCAGTCTCCGCTTATTCCGCAGCTCCTGCTTTGAGTTACAAATGTGAGCAACTGCACCGGTATGAAATACCCAGGAGCTACAACGAGCGCTTGTAAGGTACACATCAATAACATGTATATCACATACCTTTGACGTTGCTGGCCTTCTTATCCGCTAAGTATTTGGGGCAATTCCGCTTCCAGTGACCCGTCCCCTTGCAGTGAAAGCACTCAGTCTCAGGCTTGGGTCCATTCTTTGGCTTCTTCCCGGCAACTGGCTTACCGGGCATGGCAACTCCTTTGCCGTCCTTCTTGAAGTTCTTCTTACCCTTGCCTTTCTTGAACTTAGTGGTTTTATTCACCATCAACACTTGATGTTCCTTTTTGATCTCCACTTCCGCTGATTTCAGCATTGAATATAACTCGGGAATGGACTTCTCCATCCCTTGCATATTGTAGCTCATCACAAATCTCTTGTAGCTAGGTGGGAGCGACCGGCGGATTTGGTCAACGACCGTATCATCTGGGAGATTAACTCCCAGCTGAGACAAGCGGTTGTGCAACCCAGACATTCTGAGTATATGCTCGCCGACAGAATTGTTTTCCTCCATCTTACAACTGTAGAACTTGTCAGAGACTTCATATCTCTCGACCCGGGCATGAGCTTGGAAAATCATTTTCAGCTCTTGGAACATCTCATATGCTTCGTGTTGCTCAAAACGCTTTTGGAGCCCCGATTCTAAGCTGTAAAGCATGCCGCACTGAACCAGGAAGTAATCATCACTACGCGACCGCCTGATGTCTACACACGCTTCTACTCTTGTAGACTATGTTGGGCCTCCAAGCGCAGAGGTTTGTAGGACAGCAGCAATTTCCCTCAAGTGGATGACCTAAGGTTTATCGAACTCAGGGAAGTAGAGGTTGAAGATGGTCTCTCTCAAGCAACCCTGCAACTAAGATACAAGAAGTCTCTTGTGTCCCCTACACACCTAATACACTTGTTAGATGTATAGGTGCACTAGTTCGGCGAAGAGATGTTAAATGGCAAGTGATATGGATGACAAAACAAAGTAATATAAATCTGTAATAAAAAGTGCAGCAAGCAAACAAGTGGTAAACGTGAGCACAAATGGTATTGCAATGGTGGAAACAAGGCCTAGGGTTCATACTTTCACTAGTGGCAACTCCCAACAACATTAACATAATGGAATCACATGATATTTCCCATAAAACATGCAAAGGGGACACACTCGGAGGTCATTCCTTCGTGGTCAAGAGAGGACGAGAATTATGTAGGGCTACAAAAGCACACCTCAAAGTTCGTAGTTCTCAATCTAAGGATTTCCCAATGTCACCGCGGCCATCCAAAGAGAGTCCCACAATCACCACAACATATCTAAAGGATAGTCAAAGACAAGCACCAAGAGACTCTCAATCTTCAATCAACACACAAGAGAGGAAATCACTCATGAAAATATTGTTCTAATCCATGTCCAATAGACCGCTGTCACCTTGGTCTCGGGGATTATACTAGATAAAGACAAGTGAGTACATCAATCCAATACATAGAGGAAGGGGAAATATCATGGGATCACCCTAGATTAACATAGCCTATGATCACAACGAAGATCACATCATGGGAGATAGAATTGACCACATAGCTACTGGTAAGAACCTCAGCCCCGAGGAGGAACTACTCCCGCATCATGGAGGGAGGAAGCAACGTCGATGGAGATGAATCCGGGGGCACTTCCCCGTCCCGGCAGGGTGCCGGCGTAGGAATTCTGGTCCCCCGAAGCTTGATGGCGATGGCAGCGGAGATCGGAATCGCGTCTGGAGAAAAGGGGTCTGGAATCAGGGTTTCCTCGACACGCTTTAAATATATGCCAAAGGGGGGCATCGGAGGTGCCTCGGGGGGCCCAGGCGCCCCCCGGCGCGGCCCAGGGGGGGGGGGGCGCCGCCAGGGCGCCTGGAGCCCTGGTGGCCCCCCCGGCTGTCCTTCGGGCGCACGGTAGTTTCTGGAACGCTGATTTTTTATATAATTTTTCTGGATTTTTCCTGGCAGTTCTCGTAATGTGAAAACCTGAAATACAAAAACAGCCGAAAACAGAAACTGGCACTGGGGTGCACTGAGTTAATAGGTTAGTCCAAATATGATCAAAATTGTATGGAAGTGTATAAATATCATAGCAATATCACCCAAAAGAGGCATGGAGCAAGCAGAAATTATAGATACGTTTTGGACGTATCGCCGCCAGGCATTCATAACGTCTTGAGTTGCTGGGAAAATGGGTGCGTCACCTAGCGGTGCTTCAAGGACATATGCTTTCTTGGCAGCTATGAGGATGATCCTCAAGTTACGGACCCAATCTGTATAGTTGCTACCATCGTCTTTCAGCTTGGTTTTCTCTAGGAACGCGTTGAAGTTGAGGGCAACATTAGCGTGAGCCATTTGATCTACAAGACATATTGTAAAGATTTTTAGACTATGTTCATGATAATTAAGTTCATCTAATCAAATTTAATGAACTCCCACTCAGATAGACATCTCTCTAGTCATCTAAGTAATACATGATCCAAATCGACTAGGCCGTGTCCGATCATCACGTGAGACGGACTAGTCATCAACGGTGAACATCTCCATGTTGATCGTATCTTCTATACGACTCATGTTCGACCTTTCGGTCTTCCATGTTCCGAGGCCATGTCTGTACATGCTAGGCTCGTCAAGTCAACCTAAGTGTATTGCGTGTGTAAATCTGGCTTACACCCGTTGTATGTGAACGTTAGAGCCTATCACACCCGATCGTCACATGGTGCTTTGGAACAACGAACCTTAGCAACGATGCACCGTTAGGGGGAACACAATTCTTGAAATTTTAGTGAGAGATCATCTTATTTAATCTACCATCGTTCTAAGCAGATAAGATGTAAAACACGATAAACATCACATGCAATCAGATAGTGACATGATATGGCCAATATCATTTTGCTCCTTTTGATCTCCATCTTCGGGGCTCCATGATCATCATCGTCTCCAGCATGACACCATGATTTCCATCATCGTGTCTTCATGACGTTTTCTCGCCAACTGTTACTTCTACTACTATGGCTAACAGTTAGCAATAAAGTAAAGTAATTACATGGAGTTTTCATTGACACACAGGTCATATAATAAAATAAGACAACTCCTATGGCTCCTGCCGGTTGTCATACTCATCAACATGCAAGTCATGATTCCTATTACAAGAACATGATCAATCTCATACATCACATATATCATTCATCACATCCTTTTGGCCATATCACATCACACGACATATGCTGCAAGAACAAGTTAGACGTCCTCTAATTGTTGTTGCAAGTTTTTACGTGGCTGCTATAGGTTTCTAGCAAGAACGTTTCTTACCTATGCCGAAACCACAATGTGATATGCCAATTACTATTTACCCTTCATAAGGACCCTATTAATCGAATCCGATCCGACTAAAGTGGGAGAGACAGACACCCGCTAGCCACCTTATGCAACAAGTGCATGTCAGTTGGTGGAACCTGTCTCACGTAAGCGTACGTGTAAGTTCGGTCCGGGCCGCTTCATCCCACGATGCCTCCGAATCAAGATAAGACTAGTAACAGCAAGTAAACTGACAAAATCGACGCCCACAACAACTTGTGTTCTACTCGTGCAAAGAAACTACGCATAGACCTAGCTCATGATGCCACTGTTGGGGATCGTTGCAAAAGTTTTAAAAAATTCTACGCATCACCAAGATCAATCTATGGAGTGACTAGCAACGAGAGAGGGGAGTGCATCTTCATACCTATGAAGATCGCGATGCGGAAGCGTTGCAAGAACGCGGTTGGTGGAGTCGTACATGAAGCGATTCAGATCGCGGCCGAATCCGATCTAAGCGCCGAACAACGGCGCCTCCGCGTTCAACACGCATACAGCTCGGTGACGTCTCCCACGCCTTGATCCAGCAAGGAGAGAGGGAGAGGTTGGGGAAGACTCCGTCCAACAGCAGCACGACGGTGTGGTGGTGGTGGAGGAGCGTGGTTCTCCAGCAGGGCTTCGCCAACCGCTATGAGAGACGAGGAGGAGGAGAAGCAGGGCTGCGCCAAGAGGGAGAAAGACTCATGTGTTGAGCAGCCCCAAAACCCCCACTATTTATACGGGAAGGGGAGAGGGGGCCGGCCCCCTCTAGATGGGATCTAGAGGGGGGGCAAGAGGGGAGGCTTGCCCCCCAAGCCAAGGGGGGCGCCCCCTTAGGTTTTCCCCCCAAACCCTAGGTGCATGGGCCCTAAGGGGGAGGCACCCAACCCACTTAGGGGCTGGTCCCCTTCCATATACATCCCATAGGGCCCTCCGGAGCAGATGGACCGTCCCGGTGGACCCCCGGAAGCCCTTCAGTGGTCCCGGTACAATACCGACACCCCCCCGAACCTTTCCGTTGACCGTATAATGACTTCCCATATATAAATCTTCACCTCTGGACCCTTCTAGAACTCCTCGTGACTTCCGGGATCTCATCCGGGACGCCGGACAACATTCGGTATCCACATACATACATTCCCTATAACCCTAGTGTCATCGAACCTTAAGTGTGTAGACACTATAGGTTCGGGAACCATGGAGACATGACCGAGACATCTCCTGGCCAATAACCAACAGCGGGATTTGGATACGCATGTTGGCTCCCACATGTTCCACGATGAACTTATCGGATATGAACAACGATGTCGGGGATTCAAACAATCCCGTATGCAATTCCCTTTGTCTACCGGTATGATACTAGCCCGAGATTTGATCGTCGGTATCCCTATACCTTGTTCAATCTTGTTGCCGGCAAGTCTCTTTACTCGTTCCGTAACACATCATCCCGCGACCAACTCCTTAGTCACATTGATCTCATTACGACGATGTCTTACCGAGTGGGCCCAGAGATACCTCTCCGTTATACGGAGTGACTGATACGTCCAAAACGTATCTATAATTTCTGCTTGCTCCATGCCTCTTTTGGGTGATATTGCTATGATATTTATACACTTCCATACACTTTTGATCATATTTGGACTAACCTATTAACCCAGTGCACCCTAGTGCCAGTTTTTGTTTTCTGCTGTTTTTGTATTTCAGGTTTTCCCATCACGTAAACTGCCAGAAAAATCCCGGAAAAATTATATAAAAAATCAGCGTTCCGGAAGCTTCCATGCGGCCAAAGTAGGGCCAGAGGGGGGCCACAGGGGCTCCAGGCGGCCTGCCCACGCGGCCCCCCTCCTGGCCGCGCCGGGGGGGGGGGGCGCCTGGGCCCCCCAGACCTCCGCTGATGCCCCCCTTTGGCATATATTTAACACCCGTCGCAGAAACCCTGATTCCAGACCCCTTTTCTCCAGACGCAATTCCGATCTCCGCCGCCATCGCCATCAAGCTTCGGGGGACCAGAATTCCTGTGCCGGCACCCTGCCGGGAAGGGGAAGTGCCCGTGGATTCATCTCCATCGACGTTGCTTCCTCCCTCCATGATGCGGGAGTAGTTCCTCCTCGGGGCTGAGGTTTCTACCAGTAGCTATGTGGTCAATTCTCTCTCCCATGATGTGATCTTCGTTGTGATCATAGGCTATGTTAATCTAGGGTGATCCCATGATATTTCCCCTTCCTCTATGTATTGGATTGATGTACTCACTTGTCTTTATCTAGTATAATCCCCGAGACCAAGGTGACAGTAGTCTATTGGACATGGATTAGAAAAATATTTTCATGAGTGATTTCCTCTCTTGTGTGTTGATTGAAGATTGAGAGTCTCTTGGTGCTTGTCTTTGACTATCCTTGAGATATGTTGTGGTGATTGTGGGACTCTCTTTGGATGGCCGCGGTGACATTGGGAAATCCTTAGATTGAGAACTACGAACTTTGAGGTGTGCTTTTGTAGCCCTACATAATTCTCGTCCTCTCTTGACCACGAAGGAATGACCTCCGGGTGTGTCTCCATTGCATGTTTTATGGGAAATATCATGTGATTCAATTATGTTAATGTTGTTGGGAGTTGCCACTAGTGAAAGTATGATCCCTAGGCCTTGTTTCCACCATTGCAATACCATTTGTGCTCACGTTTACCACTTGTTTGCTTGCTGCACTTTTTATTACAGATTTATATTACTTTGTTTTGCCATCCATATCACTTGCCATTTAACATCTCTTCGCCAAACTAGTGCACCTATACATCTAACAAGTGTATTAGGTGTGTTGGGGACACAAGAGACTTCTTGTATCTTAGTTGCAGGGTTGCTTGACAGAGACCATCTTCAACCTCTACTTCCCTGAGTTCGATAAACCTTAGGTCATCCACTTGAGGGAAATTGCTGCTCTCCTACAAACCTCTGCGCTTGGAGGCCCAACATAGTCTACAAGAGTAGAAGCGTGTGTAGACATCAAGCTATTTCTGGCGCCGTTGCCGGGGAGGTGAGTGCTTGAAGGTATATCTTTAGATCTTGCAATTAAATCTTTTTGTTTCTTGTTTTTATTTCACTAGTTATGCTTATGGACAACCTTGTTATTGGATCGTTGCTTGCGGGAAGACGCCCCACAGCTGTGGTGGTTGCTCCTCCCCCTACTGAAATTGTGCCCTATAAAATATCAGCTGGTATTATCGATTATGTCTTGGCTAATCGTTATGCAGGAGACAGACATCCCGGTGAACACTTGCTATATCTGTCACAATTATGTTCATTATTTAAGCTTGCAAGTGTATCAAGGGAGTTTGTCATGAGGAAATTGTTCGCCGTATCACTTATAGATAAGGCTTCAGATTGGTATAAGCTTCTCGATAACTCGCACTTGCTTGATTGGCAAGAGCTTATGTCTCTCTTTTATACTAAGTTTTATCCTCTTCATGAAGTCCATAAGAATAGGAATTATGTTTATAATTTCTATCCTCATGACGGAGAGAGCATAGCTCAAGCTTGGGGGAGACTGAAAACGTTAATGCTAAAAAGTCCTAACCATGGGCTCCCCAAAGATATGATTATTACTAATTTCTATGCGAGGCTCTCTCGACAGGATAAAGATTTGCTCGATGCTTCCTCTATGGGATCTTTCACAAACGAAAAGACTGATGCTAAATGGGAACTCCTTGAAAGAATTCAACGCAACACTGAAGATTGGGAGATCGACAAAGGTAAAGAGTCAGGTATAATTTATGAGTATGATTGCATTAAGTCCTTTGTTGAAACTACAAGTTTTAATAAGTTTAGTGCTAAGTTTGGACTTGATTCTCAACTCCTTGTTGATTTCCTCAAATCTTTTGCTTCACATCTTAATATGCCTAAGGAGGATTGGATCAAGTATCATAAACCTTTTAAAAAGACTTGCAAAGAAAATGAAATTGTTCATGATGATTGCAACATGCATGATCCAATTCCTAAAAATGAAGTTTTATATAAGCATGTTGATTTTTGTGGAGTGGATAGACCTTGTGAAAGGCCTATGATTGAAGAAGAGAAGTATTTTAAGCAACATAAGCATGAAAGAACAATCACTTGGGTCAGAGATTTAAATGAAATTGCTAGAGAATTGTGTGACCTTTATCCTTTTACTTGTGAACTTTGCCGTATAGAGGGTCACTTTAATTTTCAATGCATGAACTTTCAAAACATAACTGTTAACCGGTTGTGTGATAACATGATCACCTCTGATCTTTATGATGAGCTTATGTTATTTTTGATGTGTGAAGAGTTATCAGAAAAGACTTCTTGGCTAGATGTTAATGCCATAGGAATAAAAAACACTTTGCAAAATTGCCATCTCTATTGTGTTGTTAATTGCCATGAAAATGATTACATAAGTAAGATTAGAAAGGAGGGGACTTTACCAAAGTATAAAAATGTCTCTTATATTTCTTCTAATAAAAAGGAGAGTTTCTCCCAAGTTTCCCCTATTATTTCTAATGATAAACTAGGATATGTGGAGAAGCTTCATCTCCAACCACTCCCTCCTAAGGTTAAGAAGAAGAAAAAGAAGAGGAGGAGGAAGAGGAGCAAGAAAGAAGAAGAATGGGTATCAACCTGGCCTGAGCATATTCCTCCCATCAACTTTATCCTAACGTTGTAAGTTTAAAGAAGAAGGTGAAGTTTATTGCCTTAATTATCATCTTGATGATACGTCCGTAGGTACTATTGAAGATGATTTTGATTATGATATGCATGTTACTTATTGTGATTGGGAAAATGATGATAATGCTACTTATGATCTTGAAAATCTTTTTGGTACCAACTCTGAAAGTGATGATATGGGAAGCTCTAAGCTTGGGGATGATAGGATTGCAAATCCTTTACCCACTAGTGATGTGATAATTGATAATTCTTTTGCTAGTAAGAATAAAGACAACATGTTTACAAATATAGTTGCTAGCAATGATAATTCTCTTCTCTACCATGATGATGTTATAACTCCAATCTATAGTGTTCAAGTTGTTTATGATAGTCCTACTCCCACTATTACCAATGAGAAAGATTATGCTTATGTGGAGAGTAAGAGTACCTTTTTGCATGTGGATCATGGTAACAATGCTTTATGTGATGCTTATATTGTTGAGTTCATCCATGATGCCACTGAAATTTATAATGAGAGAGGGAGACTTGGTTCTAAATATCTTAATAATAAGAAGTTTCCTCTCTTTATGGTGAATATTTTGAAGTTACACTTGTTTTGTCTTCCTATGCTTATTGCTTTGTGCTTCAATGAATTATTCTATTGCAATATTCCTATGCATAGGAAGCATGTTAGGCTTAAATGTGTTTGGTATTTGCTTCTTGATGCTCTCTTTTGTTCTTCAACTCTTATTCCTACGAGAGCATCATTAAAGTCTTATGCCTAGCTTAAAGGCATAAAAGAAAGCGCTTTTGGGAGGCAGCCCACAATGAATAAAAATTTTATTTTGCTTTTGTTGTGTCTTGATGTTGTTACTACAGTAGCATCATCATTGTATCTTCACTTTTCAACTTTGTGCCAAGTGTAGCCTCTGATTGCAAGAAAGTTCAAAAGTTGTGACGTGCTGTCCAGGAAACAGATTCTGTCCTTGGATAGAAAAATTCGTATAAAATCACCAGATCATCTTTTTGGTCTGAATTTTTTCGACAGCGTGCTCTATACAATTGTCTTTCGTGCGTCTGTTCTGATTTTTTTGATTAGAGTTGCAAAAGTGCCCCGAAAAAAATCATTTACTACCTGCTGTTCTGTTTTTCACAGATTCTGTCCTGTTTTGCCTTTTCTTCATTTTGCAAACCTTGAGCTTGCTTTTTCTTTGCAAAAACCTTTTGGCAATCTTGAGAAATAGTAGACCTTCAAGAATATCCTTATTTCCAGCAAGGAACAATTATTTTATTATGGGTACTAACCTCGCTAATCAGATTATGATGAGTTATGTATGAAGGGAGTTTTCAAGTGTGCGAGGGAAGATGATAAAAAGATTCAGGAGTGTCAAACGCTCAAGCTTGGGGATGCCCCCATGCACCCCCAAGAAATATTCAAGAAGACTCAAGCGTCTAAGCTTGGGGATGCCCCCGTGCATCCCCTTCTCCATCAACATTATCAGTTCGTCTTTCGTTCCACTATATTTTTATCACTTCATGTGTTATGTGCTATGCTTGGAGCGTCTTGCTTTTAGTTTTCCTTTTTGGTTTTCTTTAGCTTTTCATAACGAGTCAGAACTCAGCTTTCTTTGTGTGGGAGAGAAACACGCTCCACTTCAACCTAGAACACAACATAGAATTTTCATGTCTATCTTTGCTGTGTGTGTTCTTGGTCTTTCAATAGCTACTATCATGTTCAGCTCTTAGTATTCATGCTTATCTTTTTAAAGAGCTTTTGTTTAGTTGGTTGCTTGAACTCTCTTTAGTTATCATGCTTATCTTATTAAGAGAGTTTGCTTCTGTTGCATTGGTTGATATGTCTATGATAAAAATGCTACGTGCATAATGGTGCTTAGTAGTTCATGTTTTCTTATGGTTAGTCTCAAATAGCTGGGGGGTTCCCAATGTGTTATTGGAGTACCAATATGATTTGTTTGCCTATGATGTGGTATGGTTTAGTAATATCTTCCTTCAAGAATTTATTTTGATTGACTTGGCGTATGCTCACGCATATTTAAGACTGTAAAGAAAGTCTGTCAAGTCTTGATGATCTTTAGTTTCTGAGTAGCGATATAACTTCCATGCCTGATTCAATGTTGCTTTGTCGCTCTGCATGATTATGACCGTCATTGCTCTTTTAGTTGGTCGCTCCCAGTCTTTTGCTAACCTTCGCCTGTACTAAGCGGACTGACTGCTTGTGCATCCCAAATCCTTTAAACCAGTTATGCCATATGAGTCCACCATACCTTCCTATACATGGTATTTACCTGCCATTCCTAACGAAGACTTTCATGTACCATCTCGAAATTATTCAAAAAAGCATTTCTATTTTGTGCCTCTGTTTTAGCTCATGAGGAAGTAGTAGTTAATTCATGATCTTTTTAAGTTGGACAAGCTTCACCTCGGGATTGCATGTCTAATGTGCAAACCCATAATACGAGAAGGAACTGGCAAAGAGTGCGCCCGGCTCAAAAATAATATAACAAACAAACCCTCCTTCACGCTTTGTTCATGAGAAATCAGAAAACTTTGGCAGTGATAAACAAAGGAGATTAAGAGGATGTGATCGTCCTCATTCGGGAGCCGTTCCTCGAAACTTGTCCATCTCAAGAAGTGATTGAGTTGTCTGCTAGCATTCGTTGACGAAACATGCATAATCTAAAAAAATATTATTACCTCTGTTTTTAAAACCAAGAGCTCTGGTACATGTTTTGTCTTTGTTTCCGACCACGGGTTTTCAACCTTGCCAACAAAAGCCACGGTTCGAGAGTCTCCACCTTCTTTAAAGCACCAACTATTGAGAGCATGATTGTCATTCTGAGTGTAATGTGCATTGTCCCAAAGTACCATTGTCTTTTGCATGATTATGATATCGTTTATTCTGAAATCATTGTATCTAGTCGTCACTTAAACTTTGGAGGTGCCCCTGCATTTATGTTTTGCTTCACTAAAGGGGGCAAGCGAGATATCACTTTGTCATATTTGCACACCATGCTCACTACAAATCTATTGAGTGTTTCAGTATCATATTGTAAAACTTTCAGTTCTTTGTGATTTTCTCATGAGGCAACTTAATTACTACAGATTCATTGTCTCAGTAAGCACTTGTCATGTGACTGTGAAAAGTTCTTATATGGTTAATAGCATGTCACCACAGAAATTATACTTGTTATCATTTACCTACTCGAGGACGAGCAGGAATTAAGCTTGGGGATGTTGATACGTCCAAAACGTATCTATAATTTCTGCTTGCTCCATGCCTCTTTTGGGTGATATTGCTATGATATTTATACACTTCCATACACTTTTGATCATATTTGGACTAACCTATTAACCCAGTGCACCCCAGTGCCAGTTTCTGTTTTCTGCTGTTTATGTTTTTCAGGTTTTCCCATCACGTAAACTGCCAGAAAAATCCCGGAAAAATTATATAAAAAATCAGCGTTCCGGAAGCTTCCATGCGGCCAAAGTAGGGCCAGAGGGGGGCTACAGGGGCTCCAGGCGGCCTGCCCAAGTGGCCCCCCTCCTGGCCGCGCCGGGGGGGGGGGGGCGCCTGGGCCCCCCAGACCTCCGCTGATGCCCCCCTTTGGCATATATTTAACACCCGTCGCAGAAACCCTGATTCCAGACCCCTTTTCTCCAGACGCAATTCTGATCTCCGCCACCATCGCCATCAAGCTTCGGGGGACCAGAATTCCTGTGCCGGCACCCTGCCGGGACGGGGAAGTGCCCCCGGATTCATCTCCATTATCGTTGCTTCCTCCCTCCATGATGCGGGGGTAGTTCCTCCTCGGGGCTGAGGTTTCTACCAGTAGCTATGTGGTCAATTCTCTCTCCCATGATGTGATCTTCGTTGTGATCATAGGCTATGTTAATCTAGGGTGATCCCATGATATTTCCCCTTCCTCTATGTATTGGATTGATGTACTCACTTGTCTTTATCTAGTATAATCCCCGAGACCAAGGTGACAGCGGTCTATTGGACATGGATTAGAAAAATATTTTCATGAGTGATTTCCTCTCTTGTGTGTTGATTGAAGATTGAGAGTCTCTTGGTGCTTGTCTTTGACTATCCTTTAGATATGTTGTGGTGATTGTGGGACTCTCTTTGGATGGCCGCGGTGACATTGGGAAATCCTTAGATTGAGAACTACAAACTTTGAGGTGTGCTTTTGTAGCCCTACATAATTCTCGTCCTCTCTTGACCACGAAGGAATGACCTCCGGGTGTGTCTCCATTGCATGTTTTATGGGAAATATCATGTGATTCGATTATGTTAATGTTGTTGGGAGTTGCCACTAGTGAAAGTATGATCCCTAGGCCTTGTTTCCACCATTGCAATACCATTTGTGCTCACGTTTACCACTTGTTTGCTTGCTGCACTTTTTATTACAGATTTATATTACTTTGTTTTGCCATCCATATCACTTGCCATTTAACATCTCTTCGCCGAACTAGTGCACCTATACATCTAACAAGTGTATTAGGTGTGTTGGGGACACAAGAGACTACTTGTATCTTAGTTGCAGGGTTTCTTGACAGAGACCATCTTCAACCTCTACTTCCCTGAGTTCGATAAACCTTAGGTCATCCACTTGAGGGAAATTGCTGCTGTCCTACAAACCTCTGCGCTTGGAGGCCCAACATAGTCTACAAGAGTAGAAGCGTGTGTAGACATCAGTGACAAATCCCAATCTCGATTCATGTCAACCCAACAGATACTTTCGGGGATACCCGTAGTGTACCTTTATAGCTACCTAGTTACGTTGTGACGTTTGGCACACCCAAAGCACTCCTACGGTATCTGGGAGTTTCACAATCTCATGGTCTAAGGAAATGATACTTGACATTAGAAAAGCTTTAGCAAACGAACTACACGATCTAGTGCTATGCTTAGGATTGGGTCTTGTCCATCACATCATTCTCCTAATGATGTGATCCTTTTATCAATGACATCCAATGTCCATGGTCAAGAAACCGTAACCATCTATTGATCAATGAGCTAGTCAACTAGAGGCTCACTAGGGACATGTTGTGGTATATGTATTCACACATGTATTACGATTTCCGGATAATACAATTATAGCATGAACAATAGACAATTATCATGAACAAGGAAATATAATAATAACCATTTTATTATTGCCTCTAGGGCATATTTCCAACAGGCAGCTCAGTCACCCAAGCACCAGCAGCGTGTTCAAGGTCACACATCAGTCGTGGCATCAACCCTTGAAGGATCAAGCCATTTGCTCTTTCTTCCTGTCCATTCGACTGCAGATGTGCTACGGATGCATAGTCGACTCGAGTTCCTTGGGAAGCATAGAATGCTCTGAACTCGTTTCAAAATTGGAGCCATTATCCGTGATGATGATGTGAGGGACTCCATATTTGAATATCAGTTCTTTGATGAAGCTGACGGCGGTGCTCGCGCCGAGGTTCTTGATGGGCTTGGCTTCGGTCCATTTGGTAAACTTGTCGACTTCCACGAGCAGATGAGTGAAGCCACTCCTGCCTGTCTTGAAGGGCCCAACCATGTCTAATCCCCAAACAGCAAACGACCAAACCAATGTGATAGTCTTCAAGGCAGACGCGGGTTTGTGGGACATGTTTGAGTAGAACTGACATCCCTCGCATTTGTCGACAATATCCTTCACCATCTCGTTCACACGGGGCCAGTAAAACCCGGCTCGATCGGTATGCTTTGGACACAATGGTCCGAGAGGAAGCATGGTGGCCGCAGGTTCCCGAGTGAATCTCATTCAGGATCATTCGACCTTCCTCAGGGGTGATGCAACGCTGAGTGATTCCCATGACACTTTCTCTGTAAAGCTGACCCTGTATCACAGTGAAAGCTTTGGATCGACGGACAATTTGATGAGCCTCATCCTCATCTTCTGGGAGTTCCTGCCTGAGCAAGTACGCAATGTATGGCACTGTCCAGTTGGGTGTGATCACTAAGACTTCCATGATCAAGTCGACCACGGCTGGGACTTCAATTTCAGTCAGATTGGACACACTTAACGGTTCCGGGGGCTCTTCTATTAAGGGGTCTTCCTTGACTGACGGGGTGTGTAGATGCTCTAAGAACACATTTTTGGGGATAGGTTTCCGGGTGGAGCCTATCTTAGCGAGATCGTCAGCAAACTGATTCTTGATTCTGGGCACGTGGTGGAGCTCCAAACCTTCGAACTTCTTTTCCAGCTTCCGTACTACGCTACAATAACTAGTCATCACCAGGCTCCTGATGTCCCATTCCTTCATTACTTGATTGACCACTAAGTCCGAGTCGCCGTACACCATTAGGCTAAGGACGTTGAGTGAAATGGCCATACACAACCCATACAAAAGCGCCTCATATTCAGCTTCGTTGTTCGAAGAATCAAAGTGAATTTGTAGGACATAACAGAGCTTGTCACCTCTGGGGGACACCAAAACCACACCTGCACCGGATCCGTTCAGCATCTTGGACCCATCGAAGAACATAGTCCAATGATCCGACTGGACCTGAGTCGGTTGCTCCTGTTCGATCCACTCGGCAACGAAATCTGCTATTGCCTGAGACTTGATAGCTTTCTTTGCTTCAAACTTGATATCCAACGGAAGGAGTTCAATCGCCCATTTAGCCACTCGACAGGTTGCATCCCAATTGTTCAGAATTTTAGATAATGGAGCGTGGCTGACGACTGAAATTGAATGATCTGACAAGTAGTGTGCAACTTTCTTGGCGATCAAGTAGATCCCATACACAAGTTTCTGATAATGCAGATATCTCTGCTTGGATGGAGTCAATACTTCAGAAATGTAATAGACTGGGTGTTGGACTATGTTGGCTTTGCCTTCTTCTTCCCGCTCGACCGTTAGTACTGTGCTGACAACTTGTCCAGTGGCTGCGATGTACAATAATAGAGGCTCTTTGCTAATTGGGGCAGCAAGCACCGGCTGGGTGGAAAGCAGGGCTTTGAGTTCCTCGAACGCTGCTTCAGCTTCAGAATTCCACTCGAACTTTTCAGATTTCTTCATCAGTCAGTAGAGAGGTAATGCCTTCTCACCGAGACGAGAGATGAATCGACTCAATGCGGCCAAACAACCAGTAAGCTTTTGAACATCGTGTATACGCACAGGGTGTTTCATTCAGAGGATAGCGCTGACCTTTTCTGGGTTGGCGTCGATCCCTCGCTCGTAAACGAGGAAACCGAGTAACTTGCCGCCTGGGACTCCAAATGTGCACTTTGACGGGTTGAGCTTGATATCATAACTTCTCAGGTTTGCGAATGTTTCAGCGAGGTCAGTCAGTAGGTCGGAACCTTTACGTAACTTGACCACGATGTCATCCATGTACGCTTCCACATTCGACTGATTGCTTCAGCAGACACTTTTGGATCATGCGCATGAAAGTCGCGTCGGTATTCGTGAGATGAAAAGTCATGGTAACATAACAAAAACACCCGAATGGGGTGATGAAGGCTGTCTTTATTTCATCGGGCCCAAACAGTCGGATCTGATGGTACCCGGAATATGCATCCAGAAAAGACAAGCGCTCACACCCCGCAGTCGAGTCGATGATTTGATCGGTGCGATGGAGAGGAAAATGACATTTCGGGCAGGCCCGATTGATATGTTTGAAATCGATGCAGATGCAGAGCGACTTGTCCTTCTTGGGGACCATAACTACATTGGCGAGCCACTCGGAGTGGTAAATCTCGTGGATGAACTCAGCTGCCAGAAACTGAGCCACCTCTTCGCCAATTGCTTTCCTCTTCTCCGCGGCAGACCGCCGGAGATGTTCCTTCACATGTTTCACTTTCGGGTCGACCCGCAAATGGTGCTCAGCCAGTCCCCTGGGTACACCTGCATGTCATATGGTTTCCATGCAAAGATGTCCCAGTTCTCACGGAGGAACTGGAAGAACGCTTCTTCCTATTTTCTGTCGAGTGTGGTTGAGATGTGAGTCGGAGTGGCATTGGGGTCGGTGGGATGAATAGGCACAGGCTTCGTCTCTCCTGCCGACTGGAATGCTGACTCGGAAGCAGGCTTCTTAGCTCGCAACAAATCACTCGGATCCACATTCTTCTGGTATTCTTCCATTTCTACTGATGCCATCTGCTCATCAGCAATTTTTGAGCCTTTCTAGAAGCATTCTTCTGCTTTTGCCGATCTCCATTAACAGTGATCACGCCCTTGGGTCCTTGCTTCTTCAATTTGAGGTATACGTAACACGGTCGAGCCATGAAACGAGCATAGTGGGCCTGCCCAGAATTGCATGGTAAGCACTGTGGAAGTCCACCACCTCGAATGTCAACTTTTCTTTGCGGTAGTGAGTTGAGTCGCCGAAAAGCACATCAAGGGTGATTTGACCAAGTGAGTCGGCCTTCTTCCCGGGGATGACTCCGTGAAATCTCATGTTTCTCTCACTTAGTTTGGACATCGGAATGCCCATTCCCCGGAGGGTTTCGACGTACAGGATATTCAGATCACTGCCGCCATCCATCAGAACTTTAGTTAACCGTGTACCGTCGACAACTGGGTCGACCACCAACACTTGCCGCCCGGGGTAGGGATGTGCGTGGGGTGGTCAGATTGGTCGAATGTAATGGGAGTCTTAGACCACTTTAAGTACGTCATTGTTGCCGGAGCAACCATGTTGACTTCTCTGTCGATAACTTTCAGTCGACTCTTGCTTTCAACATCAGCAAAAATCATCAAGGTGGAGTTGATCTAGGGGTAACCTCCATCTCCTTCTTTGTCTTCAGTCTCCTCAGATTCTTTCTCCTTCTTAGCGGGCTGGTCCTTCTGGAAGTTCTGAATCAGGAGCCGACATTGTCGAGTGGTATGTTTGGGGTAAATCAAATTCCCCTCGTCATCCTTCTTCATGTGAATAGGACACGGTAAATCAAGTACATCATTCTTTGCTTGGTCTTTCACTTTCTTGGGGATCCAAGGACCTTTAGGTTTCCCTTTACCTTTCCCCTGGGTAACAACTGTAGCCTCTCATGGAACTATAGGCTCTGCTTTACGCTTCGATTTCCGATTGGAATTCTTGTCATCTTGGCCGACTGGTTTCTTGCCACAACAGAGTCGATCTGCTTCTTCTCCGTTAGCATACCGTCGAGCTATCTCCATCATCTGAGTCAAAGACATATCTCCTGTCCGACCAAACTTTAGGTTGATCTCTCTGTACCATACGCCCTCTTTAAAGGTGCAGACTGCCTGATGCTCGGACACGTTCTCCATCGTATGATGCAGAGTGGTCCACCTCTGGATGTAATCCCTCAAAGTCTCATTCGGTTTATGGACACAATGTTGTAACTCCGCCAGTCCGGCGGGCCGCTTGCAAGTGCCCTCGAAGGTCCTGACAAACACTCAGGCCAACTCCTCCCAGCTGAAAATGCTCCCAGGGGCCAACTGATTCAGCCAAGCTCTGGCTGAGCCTCCCAACATCAGGGGGAGGTGCTTCATAGCCACATCATCATTGCCACCACCAATCTATACAGCCACTCGATAATCTTCCAGCCAAGTATCTGGCTTCGACTCGCCTGTGAACTTGCTCACTCCTGCTGCTAATATGAAGTTGGGGGGGATCTTGGCGGCCCTGATGGCATTGCAGAAACACTCGGGCCCAGAAACGGACGCTCTACTGCCACTCGAACGATCTCTATCTTATCCTTCTTGGTGCGCCCGGTTCCTATCGACCATGCCTTGCACAAGAATCGATCTTGCATCAAAGCCAGGTCTTCAGGGATCCACGGGGATCCTTCGCTCGTCACCATGTAGACGCCTGCCGTCATGTCGCCAGGGCGAGTATGATCCACTTCCCGGAGGAGGCGTAGGCACTCGGCGGTGATCATTGTGATCGAGTCGACGGTCATACTGATTATAGTTCCGACCCAGGCGTTGCTCTTGATGAGGTCCACGGCCCTCACGCCGCGGAGGCGATCTTGGGCTATGGGCCGACCAGACGGTGTTCGCCGTCACCGATCTGCTATGAATCCTGCCGCACGACTGGGAAACGGCTGCATTCTGCTCTCCAGCCGTTCGAAGCAGTGCCTGAATCTGCTGCAGGCCTCTTCCAGCCTCTGACTGAGACGGCTGGATTGATTCTGCAATGCGGGCCGCAGCTGCGAGGTTCAGAATCGGTATACGAAATACCCGAGGTTCGTGCGGGAACAACTGTCACGGCCGTCGACTGGATTCAGGAATCAATCGACGGGCTCGATCGTCGAGCGAACGCTGAAGGTTTTCCAGCCACGCGTGCTCGGCCACAGTGGCAAGGCGCGTGGCTTCCAGAGCTCGAGTTTCTCCCAAGATGGGGGTATAGAGTGCATCTTCATTACGGCGGCAAAGCTCTTCCCTTTACTCGGCGGTGAGGGGCTCGGGTATGTACCCGTCGTGGTCGTACGACTGACCATCATCGCTGCTGCCGTTTCCTCCACGAGTGTACCCCGGTGGACTGCGCCATGAGTCGACCATGAGGACCACTGCTCCCGCATTCGAAAAGCGTGTCTACGGAGCCAGTCGACTGGCCCATAGCGGTACTCGTCAGGATCGATGGCCACGACTTGGGGGGTGGCCGATTGGCGAGCCACTGCATGCTTCACCCACCGCTGGAGCCGCGACCGATCGGATCGCTTGCGGCGGCGACCAGCGAGGACAGCAAACGACGAAGGAGCCGACCGATACTGGGTCGACGGCTGCCGGAGAAGGATGCCACAAGCACTCGCGCAGAAGTGCGCTGCTCCATGGACGGGCAGTGCCTCGACGTCGAGGGGGGCCTCTTGGAGCCAGGCGGAGTCGTCGGCGATGAAGACAAGCGCGCCGAGTCGGATCTCGTGGCCCAACGCCAGACCACCACCGGAAACCATGATGATGGAGAGCGGGAAAAAACTTGCAACCTCACCGGAAGTGGCTAAGACACCCGCCCCATGGTGGGTGCCAACTGTCGTGGTACTAAGTCTGACAGTAAGAATAGGGGGTACGTAGAAGAAGGCAAGATCCTAGCTACGGTAAGTTTGTACACAAGGTGTTTACGAGTTCAGGCCCTTCTCGGAGGAAGTAACAGCACTACGTCTCGGTGCCTGGAGGCGGTCAACTAGAATATGTATATGTGTATGTGTTACAGGGGGTGCGAACCCTTGTACCGGAGGAGGGGGTGGCTTATATAGAGTGCGCCAGGACCCCAGCCGTCCCATGTTATAGAGGTTTCAATGTACATAAAGGCAGGATGTTACTGATAACGCCTGTAATAAAGGGTAATAAAGGCTATCATTACTGCAGAGTGAATGTCCGACCGTTGCTGGCCTTATGAGACCTCTGACATTCAGGAGTCGAGTGGTTTCTTGTACGGTCGAGTGGAATTGGGTTATCCGAATGAGGTACGATGTCGAGTGAATTGCTCTCTTGGGCCATATCAGTCGGCAGCTTCTATCATTTTTGGAATGTCTTTGAGCTTCTTAGGGCGGTGACCTTGGGTAGGGTACTTAGGTCAGGTCTGTGACCCTACCCTAGGTCTGTGGTATCATCACCTACCTTCAGGCTTTTCCTTTTACCTTGAGTTCACACCAAGATTAGTACCTACAAAACAACAGGCATACAATTCGATGTTAAGCAAAGACAAAGAAAATGAAAATGAAAGAAGAAGAAGAAGAGAAAGAAAATGGGATAGCTAGAATCCAAACACCCCACCAAAAGTGAAATAAGATGTAAAAAAGATGAAAAAATCCGAGCTAAAATAATCCGGATCAGATCCATGGTACAATCCCACACCCCAACCAAATCCAAATGGGACCAAGTATGATGTGTAAAATATGAACCCATCAAAATAAACTATACCGTACCTGCACACGCAAGCCAACCGAGGGAAATCGTGAGGCAGCAAATCAAATGATAAGTACCTGCAAAACAATAAGTAGTAGAAAAACAAACATTAACAATTAGGTCAAGAGAAGGATGAGGAAGAGACAAAGGGGAAACTGGATCAGATCCATGGTGCATCCCCTCTCACAAACCCACAACAACCAGGGGATAAATGGCGGAGGGGGCGACCGAAGGGAACAGACATCGAGAATGGCGAGGGCGTGGAGTTATGGCCATTATGAAAAGAGAAAGAATGAGCATATGGTCCTGAGAAGAAGAAACACCACAACACCTTATTCAATGGCAACACCTGGACAACCAAGGAAGTAACTAATGCAACAATTGAACATAGTAATGCACCATCTTGCTACCTTGCTATCAACAATATCCATGTCAATGAACCCATCGAATACTCTTTGTTCTATATCAAAATGTGCATTGATCTTCCCTGCAGTCTTCCGATGCACATAAATGAAGTTTCACCAGTTTAGCAAGCTTCAAGGATTATTTTTTTGAGGAAAAGCTTCAAGGATTTAATATAATGAACTGGAAGCAAGTAGAGAGAACATGTCCAGCAACCTGAATACATCAAATAGCAGAACAGAAAATCGATTAGCTATTTAGGACAACAATTAGGGTAAACCAAGATAATGGTTCAATAGGAAAACACCAGGTCAAATGGTAGAAGACCAGATCATGTACTATTTTCATAATACAATAACCTATGCATCGTACAAACACAAGCTATGTTGATACAGAATTGCAAAAACGAGGGAGAACTTGGGAGTAATTTGGCAAGAACTTAAAGAAGAGAAAGCTTCTCACTTTATATGGCCAGGTATGAGCCATAAACCCATATCTCATATAGTACATATAAAACAAACAATATGTACAAAGAAATTTATGGGGCTAGGTAGCAGAATCCCTTCAGTTATTAAATAAAACAAAGCTATTCAGTTTTTGTGTATCTCCTATACAGTAAATAACCACTGTCATGGATCAAGAGGCCGTACGTACTTAAAAACAGAAATCCATCCAATGAGTTCTACCAGAGACAGGTCAACTGAAACTCCACCACGCAAATACAACAAACAATTCGACTTGTTTTCCACATATGGGCACATCCAAAATGATCAACTCAATGAGTTCATTCATCAAATAGTAGCAACCCCAAAATTAACATAGAGTTGTGAGACTCACCATAAGAAGATTAGCTTTTGGTTGTAAACACGAACACAAGCATCCTGACAGTAAAGAGATTACACAAATATATCCTACAATGCATGTTTGACATCATCAGCACATGAATTAAAAAGTTTTGCTGCCACTATCAACATCACTTTTTGCTTTCGGTTCATACAAAGAAATTTAATCCCCTCTAAAAATAACGAACCATAAAAAATGCAGCCCCACAAAAAGATGCCACTCTCCAGCTTTAATAGTTTCAGAATAAATTAACTCTTTCATAGCTCTTATCTGAAGCAAAAGGAACCTGAACCACAGCAACACAAGCAAGATCGTTAACTAAACAGCTCACTCCCACCGCCATGCATCGAACGTAGGTTAATAAAGAATAAATTTATCTTTCCTATACGCAAATATCCATCCAACACAAAATATAACCTCTCATGGGAACAATTTATGTCTCGAATATTTTGACTGATGTCATATTTACGCATTCATGATCAAAACTTAAGTGCCAATCCACATCTACATACAACAAACTGGAACGATGCAATATAATTACATAGAAACAGAACCATGGTGCATGAAGATAGCGAGATGAAACTATTTTACCTTCTCATAGGTGTTGGCTGAGACTTGACCCAAAAAACCTAGGGAAGAGATAGCTCGCTACTACAATTCCATAACCGAAAAGAATAGGCTAATAATTATAGGAACAAACAAAGCCGCACAATCCAAGTTTTTCGATGGCCCAGTAAATGATGCCTGCAGTAGGAAATACAGTCAGGTCCCTAGTGTAGAAAAACATCAGCTTTCCTACTAAATGAACAACGAAACTGTAGTAAATAGCACAACAAGAGAACCAACGCCATCAACTAGGCAAAGAGCTGAATGGGAAGTGCAAAACTAAAGTATCATTCGACAATGGCGACTAATGGAGCACCAAAATAATTAATTAATCTGCACACAAGAGGCAACCATGAGATAAAATAAAGCAACACGAAGCCCACCTTACTCATTCCGATTGTACGCCTACCCATGCCAAATTGATCACCTCTGAAGGAGAGGGGGGGGGGGATAACTGGAGAACATGTGAGAAAGAGAGGAGCTTCAGGTTTAGAGGCAAATGAGGATGAACTGAGCATGTCAACCACTATATTCACATAATCAGATGAAGTGGATGTGGCACCAAGCGCTCCTGTTGTGTTAACAACATGATTTCCTGATACATGCATACATATATTGATGTTAGTTGCAACCAGAGGCCTATAAATCTACATAGAAACTACTCGTAGGCAATAGCAAGTATAGCCTCATGTGCCCCTAAAATAATTAGGGTCAACACTACTTTAATGATAAAATCGCCTAGTGGAACCAGAATTTCACCAAAGCCTCACAATGTTAACCAGAATTAAAACAACTATTCATATTTGACCATATGATACATTCTGCATCCGAAATAAAAAAATAGTCTAAGTATCAAGTTATATCATGACGCAATCAGTATGTAAATTAGGACTAAGGATAGCTGATGAGACAATTTCCAACAATAGGGCCCATCCATAGTCCATCTCATCCCCTTCACTTGGTAAGCTCCAATCAAGCACCTAATAATGGCTTCCTAAACCCCACTGAACCACAACCACGATAGATGCACAATCCCTACAATAACAAGGCATGTGATTAACACAACCAATCTTTAAGACAAAAAAACCCAGAACGGCCAAAAAACTGCGCCATACTTTAACTTAATGTAATCCAACAAATTAATCCTCAAGAGTGACACCTAAAACTTGGACTGACCCAAACCAACAGCCAAACCAGTGAAATATCCTAAACCAGCAGAATCTAACAACGACGACCCACACCAAACTCATAAGTCAAGATGGCAACGGGGACAAAACCCATTGGGTTTTTCCTTCCCAAACTCATCCTCGCGAGAAAATCGTAAACCCGTCCCCGTCCCCATCACCATGCGCGGGGCTAGTTTTTCGCCCGTCCCCTAAACCCATCGGGTTTTCGGGGAACCCACGAGAAAATCAAAATATTTAAACATTCATAGTGGCGACAAAGAATAACATTTCAGCAGTAAAACAAGCACATTTCAGCAGCATAGCTTGAGAAAAATTTAATAAGAAACAATGGTAGATGGTTCAACAGCTATATATAGTGTATTTCAGCAGCATGATACCACATTTCAGCAACAAAGATGATCAGATTTCAGCAAGAAAGACGATCAGATTTCAGCAACAAAGATGATCAGATTTGCACCCAAACATGGTTCAACAAGATGTGCAATTACACAAGTTCTAAAATAGAATTCTTGGTTCACAAATCACGGGCACAAATGAGATGAAATGGTCCAATTCATAAGTTTTGAAATAGAATTCATCGTTCACAAATCACTTTAAAGTTGGAATCATCATGGCATCTTTCACATCTCCAAGCCTCCAAAAGACCATCTTTAGATCTTCCAATAGCAAATCAAAGTGCCAAGTCCTAGGGAAGATCAAAATTCACTGAAGCTAAAGTTAAACATGAAAAAGATATGCATATTGGTATATGAAATTTGCAAGTACTTGTACTTCACCTGCATTCCCTCTTGAATGTCTTGAAGACAACTCCAAAAGCTTTGTCCATCTTCATTGTCAGCATCTATAAGAATGAAATAAGTATTAATGAACATCTAACGAAACATCGCAGCAAGATAAGATAAACTATATGATGATATGTAAAGAAAGACACACCTTTATATTTGTTTCTTATCCAATCTTGTGAACACATCAAGGCCTCTAAGATTTCAGGGGTAAGATGACTATGGTGGCCACTTAGAACTCTACCACTTGTGCTGAATGCTGATTCTGAGGCAACCATGCTGAGCGGAATTACAAAAACATCATGTGCTAGCAGCCTCAAAGTTGGATAACGTGTTCCAGAAACTTTCCACCAATCCAAAACACTGAATTTATCTTTGGACAATGGAACTAGCTCATATTCCAAGTAATGGTCTAGTTCAGATTTCATCCTAAAAGATGCTGGCCTCTTTTGAGCAACACGTGCATTGAAGAGTGACATAAGGGTTGGAGCTTCCAAAGAAGAGAATGAGGTAGATGGCTGTCCATGATCATCATCACTCTCAAGATTGTACTCCTCCAACAATGTGCATATCTTGGCAATTATTCCATTAACATGATCCTCACATTCTGGACTAGAAGGACTAATACCATGCAACATAGCAAAGCAAACACGCAACATTTCATTTTTGTACCGAGGATCAAGAAGTGTAGCCATTCCCATTAGAGCTTGAATATCAGTCCAATACTTGTTAAATTTCTCTTCCATGCTAAATGTCATGGCTTCTATCACCTCATTACCGCAAGTTGACCATTGCCTCATATTCATTTTAATTTCACAAATCTTGGGAAGATAGATGTTGGCAGTTACATAATATGTCCCGGAAAGCATTTCAGTGATTTCAAAGAACAACCGTAGCCTTTCTACAACATCAATAGCAAATGCCCATTCTTCCTTAGTAGGTAGAGTCTCGTATTGCTTCTCAACCTTCTGTAATCGCTCAAAAACAACCTTATTTGGTAGAGCCACACTAAGCATTGTGAAAGTTGAATTCCACCTAGTCTTACAATCAAGTATTAATATTCTTGTTATTTTGACTTTTTGAAACTTAGCAATTTCCTCAAACTTCTCTACTTGTTTTGGTGAGGCAATCCAAAAAGCTACACTATCTCTAATCTTTTCTATTGCTGGTTTCAAAGCAACTAAGCCATCTTTGACAATTAAATTCAGAATGTGGGCACAAGAACGCATGTGAGTCAAGGTACCTTGCAACATGAGCTTGTCCTTCCCTTGCAACTTCGGCGGTACATAAATAAACCTACAGATGCATTGAATATATGTTATACAATAGCAAATATATGTTATACAACATCAAACAATGTACTACAACAACTAATAATGATAGAAACAATATCAAACTAAGTACTACATCAACTAATAATGATAAAAACAATATCAAAAAATGTACTGCAACAACTAATAATGATAAAAACTATATCAAACAATGTACTACAGCAGCTAATAATGATAAAAACAACTTCAAACAATGTAATATAGCGGCACCTATCGATACAAATATCATCATATATTCATATACCTCATGATAACACTCCTAAGTTTCCATGAGTCGTCAATGAAATGGCCTGTGATTGCCATGTATCCTTTCTTTTGATTGTCATCCGTCCATAAATCACTAGTGATAGCCACTCTTGATCGATTTGCAGCCATGTACTCGATAGCTTTCTTCCTTTCAAATTTGTAAGCGCCCGTGTGGTGTGCGTCTGTGAGTCCAGGCTCCCGTGTGGTGTGAGCCCCGCTAGGTCTCGCACAGCCTAGGTGCGTCGAGTGGAGGTTGGGGACTCGGAAGCTGCAGATTATTGGGCCGACGTGAGTCCAGGCTGCGTGGCCCAATACATTGTGTAGTATTTCGCGGGTAGGCCGGGTTTCGGTTTCGGGTAGTGATGAAACGGGTGTGAACCCACGAAGCATGCCAGGTTTTACATTTTACCCAATAGCAGCCCCACGGGGTTAGGAAAATGCCCATCCCCGTCCCCTAATAGGGTAAAAACCCGTGGAGACATGGGTTTCGGGGCCCCGTTTCCATCTTGACTCATAAGCACCTAACATATTAAGGAAGGTAACAGAAAAATGTATGAATCAGTTCACTTGCTTCACCAAAAGAAGAAGCAAACAATAAAAAATAACACAAACTTGCAGCAGTAGAGGTGGTAGGCTGGCTTATGACCCTGGATGTGTAGAAGCGAATTGGGCTTGTTGTTTCGGGTCTTCACACGATCTGCAAGGCGAGCTCGTCTGGCTCCATGATGACTGAGGACCAACAAGCCAAGATGATGGGAGGAACAATAGTCAGTGAGAGAGGTTGACGAGCATGTGGATGGGAAGGGAGGGAGGGGGTCTCACCATGGTTACGATCTCGCGAGGAGGCCGCAACCGCATCCGCATCAGCTCACCGCCGCCGCTCCTCATGCCCACGAGGGGCCGCAACTTGAACCTCCATGGAGTGGAGCTAGAGCCGGCAGAGCTCCGACTCGATCTACCGATGCTCCTCGCCAACCTGCAAAGGAAGAGCGCCAACCGGCGGGTCAGGAGGATATTCGTTTGGCACGACGAACCATCCTACTGTTGTGAGGGGTGACCTTGAAGGGGAGAGCAGCGGCAGCGGCTGCAGGGCATGGCGGCTAGGGTTTCATGGGAGGGGGCGGGGAAGAGAGAAGAGAGGGGGAGGGGAACGACCAGGAGCTCGCTCTCCACGGTCTCACCCCTATCGGTATTGGCCACTTTTGCAACCATGTGAAGTCTCAAAAATGCCCTTGGCGGGGCATGGAAATTACAGGCGGTGGCAGCAGATCTATAACTGGAGAGGAAACTATTCATTGCAATAGCACTCTTTTCTAATCCGGTGGCCGAGATCTTTTCATCGCGAGATCAAACGGCTGCCATGCACGTGGAAAATCAAATGGATGGCCAGATGTGGCTAAGCTCTGAGAGAGCTTGTAGGTCGCCTAGATTCTTGTTTCTAGATGGGGCTGGATAGGTGAGGATCTCGCTACTCTTGTACGATTTTTTTTATCAAACGGGCATTCTACCTCCTCACATTAGTGATAAGAATATTTCACTTATTCCTAAGAAGTTGGTGCCTCAAGTTCCTAGCGATTATAGACCTATTAGTCTTTGTAATGTTATCTACACAATTATTGCAAAAACTCTTGCTAATAAACTTAAACACCATCTCCCAGATTACATCGATCCGATGTAACAAGCTTTTATCAAAGGTAGAAGAATCAGTGATAACAATATTATAGGTCAAGAAATCACCCACTCTTTTGCACTCAGATCCTGGAACCATGAGGCCATTCTTACTTAAAATTGACCTTGCAAATGCTTTCAATCGCATCGAATGGAACTTTATTGTATCTACTCTTGTTCATAAAGGGTGGCATGGTCATTTTATTAATCTTATGTATGTCTGCATTTCCATGCCTATTTTTCTGTTATCATTAATGGCGAGCAGTTTCAACGCTTTAGGAGCAACAAAGGAATTAGACAGGGTTGCCCCTTCCCACTATCTCTCCATCTTCGCTAAAAATGAGCTCTCTCTCGGCAGCCCTTATCCTTTCCTTCCCACGGCGAGCACATCGGTTCCGATGGAATTCATAGTCCACTCGACTGGTGATGGGGAGGAGTGATTTTCCGGCTGCCGGGACCGCGATGATCGATCCCCAGAGGATCCGAGCGCCCGTTGAGCCGACGCTATGGAGTCGCGCCGGACAGATCTTGTCGTCGGTCGGTGTCGTCCTCCCGGGAGCGGCGGAGTGCAATGCGGACTAGTCGGAGTCAGATCCACTGCCCGCCATGCCGAAGACGGCCGGAGAGGTGAGATTGGATGGCGGAGTGGAGTGGAGTGAAGTGGTTAGGGTTTGGTCCGGCGAGCGGATTGGGAGAAATATATGTGAAGTCGGGTGGGCCAGTGTGGGCCGGATCCGACGTGGCGGACGTGCCCGGGCGCGTCCGGACGCCCCTATATCCGCCCCATATTTTGACTAGATATGAGGGGTGTTGGTCAGCCCGAGCATTTGAGACCTGTTAAAACTCTCGTCTGGGTCGAAATTTCGTGACCGATCAGTGACCAGGCCATCCGCCCCAACATTTGAGGCGGGTTTGGAGCGTCTGGTTGTAAATGCTATTAGGAAGCATGGGAGGCGATACAAGTGCCATGGGAGGTGGTGGCATGGAAGGTGTGGGACACTTGGTACAATCCATGGCAAAAATAACAATCGGTATACCATATCAGATAATTCATATCCATTGAATATTACAGATACCATATCTATCGGATATCTAGTTGATCGAAAATTCATATCCGCATTCATATCCGTTGGAATTATCCGTACTATTTACATTCCTGCTGCTAGCGAGCTAGCAAGCGGTCGGTTGAAGCGAGCGAACCAGTTAAATTGTTAATTTCGTTGCGGCCGACTTAGGGTATGATTGATTTTCAGCGCCTCAAGCGCCGAATAGAACTGTAGTGATGTTCATCTCGGCTTGGGTGGTTCTCGTCAACAACAACTCGTTGGGGTTAAGGGTTATTATTTTTCTGTCTTACAAAGCTCGTTATGTAAAACTACACGTGCATATTTCTTATATGAATAAAGCAGTTTGCTTGAGTTGGGCGTTTTGGAGGCCGACCTTCATGGAAGGCGAAATTTCAAATTTCAAATTTCTCAGTTTAAAAAAATCTGAAAAAACATGTACTAGAATTTGAATTTCAAATTCTGAAGTGCATATCTGTAAAATCTTAGGATGAAATACCTTGAAATGCGAGTGTGCAAAAAAAATTATGGACTTTTAGGATGAATAGTGCATATATACTAAAAAGCCGCAAACTTGTGTTTTTTATGCAACAATCATTTTAATGTATTTCGTCCTGCAAATTTACACGCTTTTACGTTATGTATCAAAGTATATGTGTATATTTTAAAAATATTTATGAATTTACACATATGAATTTTGATCATTTCAAATTCAGGCCGAGCTCCATTCAGCATTTTCAAGTTTATTTGTGTTTTAAAGAAGAAGAGAAAAACACCACACTCACATAAAACGTGACACCACACCAGACCACACCAGAGGCCACCACCATCCCTCGTCTTTAATGGCCTCCTCATCAGCCGCGGCCGCGCCCTGCAGATTCCTGTCCCCGCTAGCCACAACCACCCGCACTCTGCTATCATCTATCCTACCCACACCCGCGACAGCGAGGAGGAGGCTGCTCCTCTCCTCCACCACCGCCATTTGCGCCGCCGCCATGGCCGCCTCCGGCAAGGCCGGCTCCGCTCCGTGCAAGGTCGTGGACTCCCACCTCCACGTCTGGGCCTCGCCGCTGCAGGTAAAAAAAAGGGCACCCCCACGGACGGACGTACATCAATTCCCAATTGTTGGCGCCTTCCCTTGATGAGATTTATGTGGTTGTGCAGGCTGCCGAGAATTACCCCTTTTTCCCGGGCCAGGAGCCGACTCTTCGGGGTGATGTGGACTTCTTGCTCGAGGTCTCCACTGTTCTTCTTTGCTTATGGAAGTAGCTTTGGAGGGTTCATCGAAACAAAGTAGTCAGTAGATGGATATGATGATAGTCCTGGCATGATTTGTTTTTCTCTGATAATCGGGGCAGGATTGCGGTGGACGGTGGTACTGGTTGTTTGGCTGAACAAATGTATAGGCCATAGGGTGTTAAGGTGCCCTCTTTTTCTGGTTCCATAGGTTGTTTGTGGGTTGAGTGCTGCATTGTAAATGTTTGATGGAACGCGTGAACCAAATGTAAGCTATAGGGAGTTAAATTTGAGGATTCGGTTCAGTCCAGCCGCCGTATAAGTACAACCCCTCAAATTATAAGGAGTTAAGTATAAGGAGGCATATACAGAGTTAAATTATAAATGATCGACTAGCTGCCATAAATTAGCTATTTAGAGTTTGAGGATTTAATGACGAAAAGAAACACCTAATGCTCCCTTTCCTATTTCCGTGTATCGACAGGACCTCTGTTTCTTAGCTGCTAACTGTATTGCGAATATTAGTTCCGACATGCGTTTCATGTTTCTTTATCGGGGCACTTCTTTTTTATTAAACTGATGAGACTTGAGACTAGTATGTTGGTCAGATTATTAGTTTAAATTTTGTTTCTCTTTCCCCTAGTGTATGGATGAAGCTGGAGTTGACGGCGCACTCATTGTTCAACCTATTAATCATATGTTTGACCACTCTTTAGTGACTAGGTAAACTTTTCTTGCATCCAAATGAACTGAACTAGTCATAGGATTTGTATCTATATGAAAAGTTCAGTGTAATTCCCGCTTTGATATGTCTCAGCCTTATAATTTTTCTCTGTAGTGTGTTGAAGAAGTATCCATCAAAATTTATTGGTTGCTGCCTTGCAAATCCTGCAGATGATGGGAGCGGCATTAAACAGCTTGAACATCTGATTGTGCAAGTACAATCTTTTTGAACTTTCTGAGCATAAAAAAAATGTCCATCCTGCTTTCTAACATGCATTTCATTTGCTTCTCTCCAGGAAAAATACCGCGCTGTCCGTTTCAACCCGAACTTATGGCCTTCAGGTCAAAAGGTTTGCAAATGTGCAACTGTGCATCATTGTAGAAGCAGCTTTCTTGTACTTCTGAATTTTGCTTTACGAGCATAGATGACTCTGAACTCAAAATTTATCATATAATAGATGACTAATGAGGTCGGGAGGTCATTGTTTGCTAAGGCTGGAGAACTTGGAGCACCTGTTGGAATAATGGTGATGAAGGTAAAAGAAGCATTCCTATACTATATGCATGTGCACTCAAAATATGTAATGGCTGCAATTGAATTTTAGGCTTCATGTTATGCGTTTCTGCTGCAGATTTGTTAGTGGTAATAAACTTTGTAACTACAAAAAACAATTAACAGCTTGACAGAAGATAAGTTCACATCATGAGCTCCAATGAGGTTCCAGGCAGAAAAATTGCATGCTTGAGATCATTGTTGTGTCACTAAGCAGCTACTCCCTCCGTTCGGAATTACTTGTCTCGGAAATGGATGTATCTAGAACTAAAATATGTCTAGATACATCCATTTCTGCGACAAGTAATTCCGAACGGAGGGAGTAGAACTGATGCAATATTAAAAGTTAGTTACGGTTATGTATTACTCCCTCCGTTCCTAAATATTTGTCTTTCTAGACATTTCAAATGGACTACAAATACGGATGTATGTAGACATATTTTAGAGTGTGGATTCACTCATTTTCCTTCGTATGTAGTCACTTGTTGAAATCTCTAGAAAGACAAATATTTAGGAACGGAGGGAGTAGTATCCAGTGAAATGTAAATCCCCTGCTACTTCGTAAAAAAATACATATTTTCTGTTCCGTGAACTTGATGTTTTCCTATTCTTTTTTGTTGTTTGTTCATCCAGGGGATCAGTTCATACATTCAGGAAATAGAGGAGCTGTGTACGGATTATCCTGCAACTACGGTTATATTTGACCATATGGCTTTCTGCAAGCCACCAACGTAAGCTTGTTCACAAACTGGAAAAATGTAATTCTTACCATGTTGTTGTCTATATTAACTTCTTCTGCATTGACATGAAGGAATGATGATGAAGAAAAGGCATTCTCTTCATTTCTAAACTTATCCAGATTCCCACAGGTACCTTCCTTAATTCTGTTCCCTTGTACAGTCAGCTCAACTAACTCTGGTTCATATTCTTGCATGAATATTAATAGTTTCTGAAAAAGAAATCTTGTGCAAGTTAGCCCTTTCCAGTATTTATCTATTTTTTTATGCGGGAATATTTCCAGTATATGTCAAAGCTAGTATTGGTAGTTTTTTTTTTGAGAATCAAGAGTAAATGAATTACTCAAGAGTGGTCACGACAATCCCTGATCATCATGTCTTGTAGTCTGTCTGGTACTCCATCAATGATCAGTAGATCACCCTTCTGCCGAGCCTCGGCTGCTAGTTCGTGGGCAAATGCGTTGCATTCCCGCCCAATCGAGGAGAGTCTGTGGCTGGTGAACAACACCAGTGCCTCCTTTATGTCACAGGTTACTCCAAAGCACAGGGACAGGCAGGGGCCGACAGCAGTCAGGTCCTTAATTACCGATTTGCAGTCCATTTCCACTTCGACCGAGCCCTTGTACACTGCGGCCAGAGAATGCAAACCAATCAGAGCCGCTCTTGCTTCAGCCTCTTCCACGCTGCCCGATACCTGCATATGTTTCCCAACCGACAGAACTACCCGGCCAATGTGATCTCTGGCGACGGCACCCGCCCAGCATTCGCCTCTGTCTGGCCAGTAAGCCGCATCTGAATTTAGTTTGACAGTCCACTGAATGCACCTCTGAACCGGCTGTTTGGGCACTTGGTTGGTCACGGCCACAAGCCCCTTTCCCAGGTCTGCAGAGAGTTAACCGCTGCATTTCTCAGATCTTCCTCGTACTGCAGCAGGAACATGACTGATTGTTTAATAGATTCCTTTCCTCTCGCATGCACCACGTCGTCACGGAGATGCCAGCACCTTTAAAATAACATAAGAACCCTCGCTCTCATCTCTTCAGTTTCAGAGCTCAGCAACAACTGAAGCCAATCAGGGCCAGTACGCCAGAATGCATATTCTGGAGGTATCTCCCAACTTTCTCTGAGTGCATCTCGTAATGCTCTGCTTTTGTGCACTCCACAACAGCATGAAACTCATCTTCATCAGTCATCACTGCATCCGCAGATAGTGCAAGTGGCATCCAACTCTAGAGTCCGTCTGAATTTGTTCTTTTTCGTTGCTAGAGAGTTTGTAGCAATTCTCCAGCCAAAGATTCTAACTTTTGGGGGAACTTTGGCCTTCCATGCGAGATCCCAAATGCTCCGGTCTTGTGCCTTGCTTGAAGAACTCGAAGGTTTCAGGGACACTTGGCCCTGACAAGACGCGGCCAGCTTATACGCACTCCTCACCGAGAAAATCAGCATTTGATCTCGGTATGGTCCACTGCATTTGATCTCGGTATGGCAATCTTGCAGGTTTCTTCCGCATCAAAATCATGGAAGATTTGTTTAATAAGATCAGTGTTCCACTCTTTTCTGTCCTCATACATTAACTGATTGACCCATATAAGCCTCGTGCGCCTTATGAACGCTGCCGTTCGTAGGCCCTCTCTTCGAGGGATTCATTGATCCCTTTGGATTTGGATGCTCTTGCAATTGCCCACTCTCCATATGATGCTTTTTTTAAGCAGTTCAAGGCCAGCCTCGATGCCTCTCCAAACAGGTGACGCATCCGACGCGAACACCATATCAAGCAAATTTCCGTGCGGGTAGTATTTGGACTTGATCACTCTCGCACAAAGACTATCCGGCTTCTGCAGCAGTCTCCAGCCTTGTTTCGCAAGGAGAGCAATGTTGAAAATATGCATATCCCTGAACCCAATACCCCCTGCCTGCTTAGGTAGTTTCTAGTACCAGAACAAAGGGATCAGGGATTAACAAAAACATTTTGCGAGGTGGAGTACCTGGTGATAATCAAGTGACTGTACTAAGAATTAAGCCAAAGAGATAGAATGATGTCTGGTGCCTGAATGAGCAGAAGTTGCTTGGCTACAGTACTGTGTTCGGTTCTTCTGTTCAGTGTCACCCTGTTAACACTGATGCAATGCTGCATTACTTGACTTCAACAGGTTTACGTCAAATACAGCGCTCTGTTCCGGATCACAAGAGAAGCTTATCCGTATGAGGACACGTCTCAGCTTCTTTCTCGGGTGATCTCCAGCTATGGAGCTAACCGAATAATGTGGGGAAGGTGAGTTCAATCAGCGCATCAATGGGATTTTCATTGCATCAGACTATTTTCACTCTACGTCTATACCTCCATGAATGTCAGTGTGATGGTATATTCTGGGATTCTTCTTTGCAGTGACTTCCCCTACGTCGTTCCCGAATGCGGCTACAAAGGAGCAAAGGAGGCAATCTCTCATGTGGCTGGCAAGGTCGCCGTTTCATCTTCAGATCTGGAGTGGATTTTAGGCAAAACAGTAAGCCAACTATTTCAAGGTGCGTGGGTTACTCCATGAGGGAGATGTAGCATGGCAGGCATGACAGTGTTGCGGCTCAGTTTGGTATGGTTCAGTTTAGACATCCTTGTTGAAAGGGGGAAGGGTCTATCTAGTTTGGTATTGTGCAGTTTGACAGTCATGTTCAAGTGTGTATCCCTTCTTCAGAGGTTTAATAAATTCAAATAGTACACAGTACATGAAAAATAATGACTTGTATCACAAAATTGAGCAGATTTTTTTTTTAATGAAACCGGTGATGGGTATAGTTTAAAAAAAAACCCATGTAAGAAGCTGTGGGAAGCTTTAGTTTTAGTGCCGAGTACTTGTGTCTGAACACTGCTGGTTTTGCGGTGATAAGTCTGACATGGTTGTGTGAAGACGTGTGCTACTGCAACATGAATATCATGTTTCCATTACAGCATTATTGGTACTTTGATGAGATTGATGATTAGTATTGCGACTCTAATTGCAAAGTTTATGACACAATTCATGGAGATTGATGATTAGTACTCCCTCCGTTCCCAAATATGAGTCTTTCTAGAGATTCTACCAAGTGACTACATACGGAACAAAATGAGTGAATCTACATTCTAAAATATGTCTACATACATCCGTATGTTGTATTCAATTTAAAATGTCTAAAACGACTTATATTTAGGAACGGAGGGAGTATTAGTTTATGACTTCGATACTAGTGAAGTAAAATTTGAAAAGAACGATGCTATACACACGACACCATGTGCACGATTTATGAGCGATGTAGTTAGTCAAGCCGTTGATGTGTGGGAGCAAACTGCAGGCCACCGTCTGATTTTGATCGTGCATGAATCGGCCAGGCAGTCGTCGTGCACAGAGTAGTTTCGATTTGAAAATGAACATGCGCCCCGGTACAACATTGGAGATAGTTATTTCTACACAAGTGTTTACAACATTTGGAAATGACCATGCACCCCAGGCAGCACCACGTGGTTGAATGGTTATCGCATCGAGGAGCTGGCCCCTTTGACCTTGATGATCACTGGCCCCATTGTATACATCAGCGTGTTTGCGTTATACAAATGGCATTGTATACTGAGTGCAAGTGATCATCATTTATTAGTCACTGAGTGCAAGTGATCATCATTTATTAGTCACTGAGTGCAAGTGATCATCATTTATTAGTCACTTAGAGCATCTCTAAGGCGGACCTGCAAACCTCCTGCAACCGTCAGGACCGCGCTGGGCCCGGATCTGCTCTGGGCCGACATGAACGCGACATAATTTGGAGTGTCGCTAACCGCTTCGGGCGGGAAAGCACGCGGGCGAGGGAGAGGGTTTTGGGTGGTTCAGGATTATCGGACGTGTGTGTGGTAGCGGTCCGGATGCCCGCAAAGTCTCCCTCTCCCTCCGGTTTGCAGTAAAAAGGACACCCGGACGAGTCGAAGGATATATGTGGGACTGTATTGGATGGCAAAACATGTCCAAATAGTGTTGTGCGGACGTATACGTGCGATTTAAGGGTCTGCGTCGAAGATATCCTAACTGACTGGAAAAATTATAATCACTTGCCCTCAGTATACAATGCCATTTGTATAACGCAAACATGTTTGTACTGTTAACTGACTGAACTAATGGTTGAAAACGAGCTGAAAAACTAATGTTTGTTTCGGCTGTGCTGTGCTGGATAGACCGAGCGTGTAAAGTGTGGGGTGTTTTTGTTTTGGATGGCTGCTGTCCGTTGGATGGTGTTTAAATGGCTGATGTATAGCCGCAAGTTGCAGCGTGACTTGCTATGAACAAGTTACCTGATCTCTGTCCCGTGCAGGGAGGACGGTGTTTGAATGGCTGATGTATAGCCGCAAGTTGCAGCGTGACTTGCTATGAACAAGTCACCTGATCTCTGTCCCGTGCAGGGAGGACGGTGGCGTCTGGCCTCCAAAACAATGTCTGGGCTTTGGATATTGGACCGAGCCTCAACTACGGGGAGCTACTTGCAACTATGGTCAGCGTTGCTTATCGTGCAGCTCAATCATGGGGTCGCTGATGTGGTCAGATGGACTTGAGAGCTTGATGGAAACTTCTTGGCAAGGAAGTGTTACGCCCAGACAGTTGTGGTTTGCCGTTATCTTGGCGTTGGGAAGCCGGACACATCTCGGCGTTGGGAAGCCGGACTAGGTGTCGATGCCGACTGACGGGCCTGTTTAGTTTGCAGCCTAAGCTTGCCACGCCTAACTTTAATCGTGCCACAATAGCTTAGGCATATGTTTGGTTTTTGTCACACTTGTGGCTTGCCACACTTTTCTAGTCATTTGGTCCACATGTCATAGGCTCAACTTTTTCCCAAATCTTGCCACACTTGTGGTGGCCATTTTGTGAGCCACACTTTTTGTGGCAGCCACACTTTGCCTAAGCTTAGTTGTGGCAAAGTTAGCCATGAACCAAACAGACCCGAGTTGAGTGGCGCAGCAACACAAGTGTTGGCCACGAGCAGCAGAACCAGAAGAATCTTCGATCCATCATTATACCCGTGCTTTGGGAGCTATGGAAGAGAAACACCATCGTTTTGTATGGAATCCTTCCATCGGCACATTTGGTTCTTCAGAAGGTTGACCAGGAGATCTCGGCTTGGTCGGCAGCAGGACTGCTCAGGGGAGATTTTAGTGTGTTCTTGGTTACTCTTAGCTGTAAAATGTGACATATTTGGGTTGATTGTCAGGGTGCCTCGAGGCCAAGTTGTAACTAGGTGGTTGTACCCGGACCTTCTTTGTCCTTTTCTTCTAGAAAAAATAAAGGTGTAGTAGCATTGCTCCATTTTACCTGCTGGTTAAGCATTAATGTTGAATCACCTCACGGAGTACCTGCTCTTTATTTGGTGTAAATACATGGATGTTGCCCCTTCGTCATGAACCTAACATATGTTTTGGTAATGCTTCAAACTTTTTCTTAGGGCACCAGTATATAAGTCAAAAGTCAGAAACCTAATAAGCATCTAAAGTAATATGTCAACTTATGTTTTTCTTTTCATGTACCATATATCGACTTATGTTTAGAGATATATATTGTATATAAGACCGATGTATGCAATCAAGGCGACGAGCTAGAGCTGGGGACGTCTCGTTTGCGGGTGAGGCCGGGAGAGAAGCACAATGAGAAGTACAAGTTGCCCATGCATGCAGAGGTGGAACCCACCTCGACGGCAGCGCTTCGGCTTTCCAGTGTCCCCACTAGAGCGTGCAACCGTAGGATTAGGTGCGCGTACGTATGACAGACAGTACCAAATCATCCCCCTTGCCTTCTTTTTCTCTCTCTACCCTTCTTTTGGCTCCACTCTTTCTCCTTTTACCAAACCAAAACAATCTTCAAACTGGGTAACTGGCTGGCTGGCAGTTGCATCTTGCATGTACTGCCACTACACAACAAGGTCAAAAGCCTGTAGCCCAGCTAATCTGACATGGTTCGAGGGAAGACGCGGAGAGCTTGAGCTACATGCTCGTGATATTTCCGTTAATCCATTAATTATTGCTACAATTTAGTAACGTGCATCCTCTGCGTCAGTTATTACATGCATGATCATACATAGTGCGTCCCCGCCATTGATCACTATTGCAGGAGGTGGGAATCCGTCTCTCTAACCGCACTGGATTGCCCCCACTCGACTCCTTCGCCCCTCTCTCTCTCACCGCATCATCACCATCCATCCCGCGCACCCCCCGAAGCACACCCTTGCCTTTCAAATCGCTTATAAATACCCCCTCGCCCCTGTGGTTAGGCCCACTAGTTCTGTGCAAAGCGCGAATTCTCCTCTCCTCCCACACCAAACCGATGGAGTTCGTTTCCAAAGCTGGTCCAAATGATTTTGGGGCCTGAGGCGATGTAAAATAAATATTTTTATACTAAAATTTTATACTTATTTAAACAATGTGTACATATTATAATTTAAATTAATATGGTTCTTATTACTTAGTCACATAAAAATGTTTCTAAATAATAGTTATATTATCCATTGTTACACAATTGTAATGTATATCATTTAATGTTTTTATTATACAAAATTTAAATTGCACGATTAACCAAAAATTCTCTTTCTTGTTAAAAATCATTTAAATTACTTTTCTAATATTGCATAAACTATATAGTGTATACACATATATTTGCATATATATGTGTGTGTTTATATATCTTTTAATATTATTGAAGAACATGTTAGATATTTATAAATTATACATACTAACAAATATATTAGTGGTGGTTTCAAGTACCATATTCATAAAAACTTCTAGCATATAGCGAATGTAACTTGTAAGTTGAGTTTTGTGATACAATCATCAAAGAACCAAGAATGTTGTGGATTGTACTTCTGCGCATCATTTGATTATTTGACATGCTATCTAGATTCACTTGGTTTGATTTGGTGCAAATGAGATCTCCTACCATTTCCCAAATGAAAAAATTGTGCATCGATTTAAACATTGAAATCTTGTTATCATATATTTCATTGTGATACTAATACATCCATAATAAAGCGAGACTAGCATATTTAAACTCAACTTCGCTAGTCGGTTTGGTTTTTCTCCGCATGGTATAAAGTATTACTATGTGGTGTGTATTTGCGCTCCTTTAAATTGAGGCTCTATTTCATGCATTGAATAATCTTCAAATGCAATGTATAATTGTATAGTGTTTAGAAGTTTTTCTTTAAGGGTATATAGTGTTTAGGAGTATAATTTGAAGTTGCGGCCCTCCCCTCTTTGGGGCCTGGGATGGTCGCCCCTTTGGCCCGAGGAAAGATCATGGATGTCGCCTAGAGACGGGGGGAGGTGAATAGGCGTTTTAAAATAATTACGATTTATGCTTGAACAAATGCGGAATAAACCTAGCGATTAATTTGTCAAGCATAAAACCTAGAACAACTAGGCTTACCTGTTTGCACCAATAACTTATGCTAAGCAAGATAAACTACTTGGTGATAGCAAGATATATAGCAAGAAATAATATGACTAACACAAAGTAAAGTGCATATGTAAAAGGCTCGGGTAATAGATAACCGAGGCATGCAGAGGCGATGATGTATCCCGAAGTTCACATCCTTGCGGATGCTAATCTCCGTTTGGAGCGGTGTGGAGGTACAGTGCTCCCAAGAAGCCACTAGGGCCACCATAATCTACTCACGCCCTCGCACAATACAAGATGCCTTGGTTCCACTAAGGGACACTTGAGGGCGGTCACCGAACCCGTACAAATGGCAACCCTCGGGGGCGGTCACCGAACCCGTACTTTTGGCAACCCTTGGGGGCGGTCACCGAAATCCATCAAATTGCTCAAGGCGATCTCCACAACCTAATTGGAGACCTCGACGCTTGCCCAGAGCTTTACACCGCGATGATTTAGCTCCGAACACAACCAACCGTCTAGGGCACTAAGGCACCCAAGAGGAACAAGCACCCAAGAGTAATAAGCTTCTCAACTAGAAACTTCCACGTATCACCATGGATAACTCAAACCGATGCACCAAATGCAATGGCAAGGGCACACGGAGTGCCCAAGTCCTTCTCTCCCAAATCCCACCAAAGCAACTAATGCTAGGGAGGAAAATGAGAGAAAGAACAAAGAAGAGAACACGAAGAACTCCAAGATCTAGATCCAAGGGGTTCCCCTCACATAGAGGAGAAAGTGATTGGTGGAAATATGGATCTAGATCTCCTCTCCCCCT
>LR738711.1:924163950-924175139 GCA_902687465.1 Secale cereale | reverse complement strand
CAAAAAAAAACTAGCAAGAATCCATGGAGGGATTGAGAGATAGCAAGCTCGAAGAAGGTCAAGAATGGGGGAAGAACACAAGCTCAAGGGATAAGGTTCATTGGGGAAGAAGACCTCCTTTTATAGGTGGGGGAAAATCCAACTATTATGCTCAAAGCCCGCACGGAGCGGTACTACCGCTCATAGGAGCGGTACTACCGCTAGGCCGGCGGAAGCCCTTTGAAAAACAACAGCGAGGAGGCAAAAGGCCAGTAGAACCGCCGGAGCGGTACTACTGCTCGTCCTCACGGTACTACCACTAGGGGTAGCGGTACTACAGCTAAGGGTAGCGATACTACTGCTTGCGAGCGGTACTAAAAAATACATTCGTGCCTACCACCGCTGGACTTAAAACGATATTTTGGTCCAAAGCGGAAGTAGCCATGGTTGTAGCCGCGGTAGTAGCGCTCTAGACCGGTAGTAAAACATTGCATCCGCTCCAAGCAGTAGTAGCCGCGGTAGTATCGCTGCAGCCTTTTTAGGACACCAAAAGTGCCACAACTTCTGCAAACGGACTCCGAATTGAACGAAACCAAGTTTGTTGGAAAGCTCACGACAAGGCTAACACAATCTTGATAGAAATAACAGTAAGAAGCAAATGAGAAAAGGCCAATAAGAAAATGGTGAGAACCCTTCCTCGAATAAGATCGGTAAAACCTACAACACCAAAAACGCAATAGAAGAAGCATATGAAATCCGATTTCGATATACTAGAGCTTGTCACAAAGATAACCAGAAGCTCTAAAACCTCAGAAAGAGAAAATGCAAATAAGAAACAAGAAAGATGATGCAAGGATGCAGTGGTTTGAGCTCTCGACGAACAATACGATCAAGCTACTCACTTAAGAGCCCCCTTGATAGTACGGCTATCGATCATATAACCCGGTGTCCAAACTATCACCATGAGACCGGTAAAATAGAAAACCTATCAAGGCCAAACCATTGCCTTGCACGAAGTCCACTTGAGCTAGATGATGACGATCTTGAGTTACTCAAGTTGGACCACCTTTCGTGATTGCATTGGCACGATGAAGGCTAGTTGATTGCTCCCCCATACCCCACTATGGGTGAGTCACTCTTCGGCACACCTTCACAAGTCCATTGTCACCATAATGGACGGCAAGCTAGAAGCATGATTTCTTCGTGATGCTCCACTTGAACTTGCACAACACAATCTTGATTTGATGTCATCTTCCATGGGTTGTATGTGATGTTCCTCTTGACGCAAGCCCATGAAAGCAAACCTAACCTCACATAGAACTCTCACGAAGACCATGGGTTAGTACACAAAGCGCAATAGACAATGCTTACCAAACCGTGAGATCACTTCATCCCACTCGGTGTATCTTCTACGCTTTGTGTGATGATCAACTTGAATCACTCTCTGTATTTAGTCTTGATCAACCTTGACTCTTTCCACCTCTCTTCATTTGGATGATGTCTTGAAGGTAAACATGAATGATTACACAATCTTCTTCTTCAAGACATGCTTGCAATAAGCTCAATACTCACATGACCAATCTTTGGATAATTCCTTAATAGCACCTTGGTCAACTCATAAACTCCTTGAAACCAACACATGGACTTCAAGAAATGCCTATGGAAAAATTCTTCAAATATAACTCAATGCAACCATTAGTCCATAGAGAATGTCATCAATTACCAAAACCACACATGGGGCACCGCATGTACTTTCACCCGGCCTATGGGCCAGCCTTGTTCATTTCCGGCAGCGCGTCCCTCGTCGGCAAGGCTGCCCTGGTGGCTAAGGGAGGGGTCACCGTGACCCGCGCCAGTGGTGGAGCTAGCATTTGACAACAGGGTGGTCCGCCTAAAAAACAATTGACAACAAATATGATGTGTGTACGTCGTAACTAATTGCCAATACCACATAGAAATATATCAATATATGGCCTTACAAACACACTAAAATTCACATTCAAGTCTCAGTTTTGCATAAAAGAAGCCTAAAAAATTATACATACTTTGAGAAGTTAAAAGATGACTATGTTTCTGGCCTAGGCTTTTGCATGGCCATGAAAGTATCAATTATATCATCTTAATTGACCACGAGCAAATTGGTTGATGGGTTAATTTGGGGAGGTTGATCTCAAAGCAAGACTGGAGGGTTGAGGATAAGAGGTTCCGTGTAGCCTGAGCTACAAAGAAACTTTGTGATTTGTTAATGGTAATAAACTTTGTAATTACAAAGAACAGTTAACAGCTTGACAGAAGATTAGTTCACATCATGGTTTTGTCACTGAGCAGCTAGAGCTGATGCAATATTAAAAGCTAGTTACAGTTACGCATTACTATCCGCTGGAATGTAGATCCCCCACTACTTCGTAAAGGGAAAGTAGTGGCTGCACCCTTCGGTGCATCAACGCAAAAAAAAAAAACATAGTAATTTTAAAAAAAATCTGAAACATTATGGGAATGATCGTCAACAAATGCTATATGGGCTTGCAAAATTTGGTGGTCAAATAACATCTGAGGAGCTCTCTACCAAAAAGAAAATTTTGTCTTTTCTTTTTGGTAGAGAGCTCCTCAGATGTTATTTGACCACCAAACTTTGCAAGCCTCTCTAACATTTGTTGATGATCATTTCCATAAAATTTCAGATTTTTTCAAATTGTTTTGATATGTTTTCTTGCATGGGTGCACCGAGAGTGGGTGTACAAGAACCACTCTCCTTCGTAAAAGAATACATACATTCTGTTCCATGAACATCCTTTTTTTTTGCATGTTCATGCAGGGGATCAGTTCATATATTCAGGAAATAGAGGAGCTGTGTACGGATTATCCTGCGAATACTGTTATATTTGATCATATGCCTTTTTGCAAGCCACCAACGTAAGCTTGTGTGTCTGCTTGTTCATAAACTGGAAGAATGTAATTCTGACCAAGTTGTCAGCTAGATTAACTTCTTCTGCGTCGACAAGCAGGAATGATAATGAAGAAAGGCATTATCTTCATTTCTAAACTTATCCAGATTCCCACAGGTACCTTAATTCCGTTCCTTTGTACAGGTAACTTAACTAACTCTGGTTTATATATTCTTCCATGATTATAAATAGTTTCTAAAAATTAAATTTTGCGTAGGTTAACTATTTCCAGTATTTATCTCTTTTTATGCGGGAATATTTCCAGTATATGTCAAAGCTAGTATTCGTAGTTTCTACCAGAACAAAGGGATCAGGGGTTAACAAAAAACATTTCGTGAGGTAGAGCACATGTTGATAGTCAAGTGACTGCACTAATAATTAAGCCGAAATAGAATGATGTCATGTGCCTGATTGAAAAGGAGTTGTTTGGCCACAGTACCGTATTCAGTTCTGCTTTTCAGTGTCACCCTGTTAACACTGGTGCAATGACGCATTGCTTCAACAAGTTTACGTCAAATACAATGCTCTTTTCTGGATCACAAGAGAAGTTTATCCATATGAGGACACGTCTCAGCTTCTTTCTCGCGTGATCTCCAGCTATGGAGCCAACCGAATAATGTGGGGAAGGTGAATACGAACAGTGTATCAATGGGAGTTCCATTGCATCAGAGAATATATTTTTCACCATGCCCCCATGCCAATGCTATGTTCTGGGATTCTTCTTTGCAGTGATACATTTTTTGAGTGTAGGCTTTTCCTTGCTCAAACCTGCCTACTAGAATCGCCAGTGCTTGAAAGGAAAAGTGAAGGAAAAACGTAGAAATTGGAAAGTTTCCTATGGTACTACTATTCATGAATTTGGTTCAAAGTAATGAAGCAAAGGAAAACTGTAGGATTTGTTACTTTAGTGTCTCCTTGAATGAAATACCGTAGGAATTTTAATTTCCACTTGTCCTCATTTTCAAATTCCTATTCATGAAGCACAAGACTAAGCGATAGTAGCATAATAGCATTATAACCGTACATTTTCTTGTGGTTTGACTTAATCTCACCTTGATTCTTTGCATCATGTGATCTTTCAATTCTTGTGAATCAAATACCCAGATTGGCAATAAATCCCGTGTTTTTAAATTCTCTGTTTTGCACGTGCACTCCTATCCTATTCCTGTCTATTTCCTATCCCTGCATTGTTAGAATCCTCAAATTCAAACAAGCCCTTACACAATTACTTCTGTTACACATATGTATCAAAGAAAACCTTGTGTGGTTTTTCTTGCTCCTGCTGCATTGTGTTCCACCACAGCTCAGCTGCTCCAACGATGGAAGGGTTCACCATAGCAGGGATCCGCTCTACAGACTGTCTTTCGCCGCCTCGGATCTTCTTCCCTGCCGCCGGAAGCCACGACAACTGCATTACGATCATCAACTGAGCAGATGACCTTGAGGACTACACGGGTCCGCAAGAGAGGTCGCACTCTTCCATGTCTGCTTATGTTATGCATCGCTTAATATGATGACATGCTACTTTACCGTCGTGTTCACCTATTAGACTCCGAGTGAGGTCCAAACTAATGCTGAAACTTGAGTTTTTAAATGGTTGTGGGGTACATATTGGGGTAGCAATCAGTACTATCTGTCTACTATCTGGTTAATCTCGGGTCTCTACTATGAGTTTCATGTTGGGTGCAAACAAACATCAAAGGAGCCATTATCTATATTTTTTTAACTAAAGCTATTATCAGCCTACTATCATTGGTTTTGGGTCTATCCACAATTTGCTACCATCACTCTGGATTTGTGCATGCACTCCTTACATAATCTCATTATGTTTTATTCCTATGCATGTCAGTTATTGTACACAATGGAACTGAACATGTAGAGCAAAAGAGACGAGCCTTGCGTGGCAATAAAATTTCATGCAGACGTCGCTCCATGGTGGGCGCAAAGACAACCCCCCTCCACCCATTTCGGATCGCAATCAAGAGGAAGATAACTGTTCTGAGGGGGATTCAGAAGGAGAAGACCACTCTTATTTACCCCATGAGGTCTTCCCTCTAACTTGGCATGCTGATATTGGTAATATCATGCATATGGTGCCTTGCATTGCTTACTGGATACATCAAATATGTCATCTGCTTAGTTTAGACATGCTTTGTGTCAATGCCATCTGTTTAGTTTCTTTATCGTATATGTGAATCGTGCAATGCCATCTTGTTTAGCTAGGCATCATATATGTGAATTTTGCAATGACACCCTGGTTAGCCAGTCATTTTATATGTGAATTATATCATGCCATCAATTTTTATTACGTGTTAAATTTGCCAATAATTTTAGTACATTCAATTACTCTTCCTGTGCATCAGCCATTCGACACGGTCATGGAAAAAATCTAAAGTGGAAACAAGGTCTTCAGAGTAGACAATGCTATCTGAAGGAGCGCATGTCTTGCTGGTTACGAATAGCTCCTACGAGGAGGATTCAGATACAGATGACCAGTCCTATTCCCCCCCCCCCGAGGTGCATGCTCTAACTTGGCAGGGTTATGTTGCTCATATCGTGCGTATGGCATCTTGCATTGCTATGTCATTTGCTTAGTTTAGACATGCTTTGTGTGAATGCCACCTGTTTAGTGTTTAATTACCGTATATGTGAATTATGCGATGCCATCTTGTTGCAAGACATTATATATGTGAATTATGCAATGCTATCTTGTTGCAAGGCATTATATATGTGAATTATGCAATGCCATGTTGTTTAGCCAAGCGTCATATATGTGAATTATATCATATCGTACTTTTTTTGTATTTCTCATTGCATTTGTTGACAATGTTTTTATATTCAACTGCTCTTCCTATGCATCAGCCGTGTGAATTGGTGATGGAGAAATCTAGAGTGAAAACAAGGTGTTCAGAGCAGACAATGCTACCTGCTGAAGCAGATATCTTGCTGGTTACAGATATCTCTTCATAGGAGGATTCAGAGGTAGATGACCAGTCCTATTATCCTCCTGAGGTGTATGCTCAAACTTGGCAGGGTTATATTACTCATATCATGCATATGTTGTATTGCAAGGCTTAGTTTTTACATCACATGCACAATATTGAATGCCATCCCCTTAGTTGACACATCATATATGCGATTGCCCTCTGCTCACTTGCTTAGTATATAAATCATATATTTGAATTACATCATGCCAAGATGTTTACATAGACATCATGTATCTGAATTATGGCATGCCAACCCATTTTCTAAAGACATGATATAGTTATATCATCTCATCCTATTTACATAGTCATCATATTTTGAATTATGTCATTATATCATGTTTAGTTAGCCATCATACATTTCAAATTGTGTCATGATATCCTGTTTAATTAGCCATCATATATGTGAAATTATGTCCTGCTATTCTGTTTGGTTAGGCAACAGAAATGTGAATTATTTCATGCCCTGTTTTCTTCCCTACTATCCACTGCACCTGTCTATCTTACAATGTCTGTACATTCAATTACTTTTCTTGTTTATCAACCATTTCCATTGGAGGGGGTGATGGCAGTATCTGTGGGAGTAAAAATACGGTCTTCAGAAAAGATTGTGCTACCTGTCGATGCAGATAGAAACACTGTTGTACTTGCCCAAGAACCAGCCCCACCACACATAATTCAGACTCACGCAGATTGTACCCCTACCCAGTTGGACAGAAAACCAGCTACACCCCTTCTAACCCCAACCCGAGAAGATAGTAACCCAGTTCTAGTTGACACAACACTGTCTCCACCACAGAGCACCCAAACACGAGCAGTTAGTAAGGCAACTGCAGTGCCCAAAGCATGAGGACCACCACTCCGAACCCCAAGTCAACGCTTAAAGCAGAAGAAGAATTGTTCTCAGGTCAGGTTCCGTAGCTATGGTTCATACTACTTTGCTCTTGCATCACTGTATTTACTCATACCAACTAATTTCAAATTGAAGGATGCAATTGAAACTCCAATGATGCAACATGTATGTTTTAAACACGTTTCTTTAACATGTTTGCTGTTGTAACTTGCTCTAAGTTGATTTTAATTAGTTTCAATTGAATAAACAGTTATGTTCTCATGCCATGCACATTACAAGTGTTGTTATTGCTGTGTAGTTTCCCACACTTATATTCTGTCTATGTTGCTTTGTCTTAAATAGATATGATTCAAACTGTATCTATCTTGATTTGCCAACATAAACTAGAATGATATAGACCATACAGTGACCATACTACATAGATATATGTTTGTTTCATGATGTTATCCCGTCCACCTTACTACTGAACTGGTTTACCAAAATGAGTTTCATATGCTACATTGTAAACCTATGATGTGTTTGTTTGTTTCTTTGTTAGAACGCGGATAAAATATTGGAGAAGAGTACCCCGTTATGCAATGGTAAAGGAAGTAATGCAGATAAGGTTCAAGATAGTGAGACATCCCTGTTGGTCTCCAAGAAAGCTGATAAAAACTATATTGAAGACACTGAGACAACCCCCTCCTGTTGTATGTTTCTCTGTTAGAACGGGGATAAAATATTGGAGAAGAGTACCCCGTTATGCAATGGTAAAGGAAGTAATGCAGATAAGGTTCAAGATAGTGAGACATCCCTGTTGGTCTCCAAGAAAGCTGCTCAAAACTATATTGAAGACACCGAGACAACCCCAAAGTCCTATCTTGATGTAGTTTTCGAGTTACTGGCTACTACTGTTGGCACCAGCTCTTCAAACTCGTTGCTTGAATCAGTTCGGCTTCTTGAGTCTCAACTTCAAGTTGAAAGACATCGATCAGATGTTATGCGACAGGAAGCCGAAGGAATGAGGAAATCCCTGTAGAATTCAGATGCATACTTTCTGGTGCAACAGCAAGTGCTGGAGGATTTAAGCGCCAAACAATAGAAAGTTAATAAGCTCTTCTGAAGTGGTTTTAGTTCTGGACATGTTTTGTTGCGATGTTTATTTGCACTGGTCGCCAACTTTGACAACCTGTGTATATGATATGCTGCTTTGTTCCCTATATTTGCACTGGTGGCGAACTTTGATACCCAATGGATGTAATATATATAATAGTCGTGATAGCCTAGCGTAAGTTGCTTGTTTATTTTTTTCTTGTTGTCTTGTTTATTTGTTTGCTTGTAGTCAGTGTAGTTCTTTTTCCGCGGTTTGCTAGTGGCCGCAATAACCGATTTTTTTAAAACTAGGCCACAATAACTATGGGCTACATATTTATTGTAGTTACCATGAGCCTCCTACGGGCCGTAGAAACAATGGGCCTTCTTAGGCCGTAGAAAGAATGGGCCTTCTACAAACCGTAGCATCAATGGGCCTTCTACGGGTCGTAGCATCAATGGGCCTTCTACTTGTCGTATGAATGATAAGCCAAACATGGGCCAATAACAGAACACATTATGGGCCGTAAACGGGCTAGATTTGGAATCGTCTGTTCATGGGTCGACAATAACAGGCCGTTGTTAATTGCCCGTATTTGATGACGTTATGAAAATGGCCCAACGGAGTAACGTGCCGCAAATGGGCCGATTTTAATCACGGGCTGAATTTGGCCCACGGGCAGAAAAGGCCAATGACGGGCCGTAAGTAACCGAATGCTGGAAATGAGCCCAAGAATAAATGGGCCCTGAGAAGGCCGAAAGATAACACGGGTTGGAAACGGTCCAATGGAAATAATGGGCCGTTAATGGGTATAAAGGGGTACACTGTTCATTGCGGGCCAGATTCACCATGGGCAGTTAATGGGCCAAGAGTTACAAATGGTCTCGCATGGGCCGAAAGACATCATGGGCCATACATGGGCCGGAAGTTACAATGGGCTGGAATCATATTAGAAGGCCGAGATGAAGCTACTGGGCTTAATTCGCATAGGCCGTAACGGGCAGTGAGTTAGCGGGCCATAAATGGGCTATATACTAACAAGCCGTTAACAGGCTTTCCGTGGGCCGGCTAGTTACGTTTTGACCAAGTCAAACGGGTCGGCCTTTTCACCGGAATGGGCCTTTGTTGGGCCATGCCACGTGTCGACGTATCATAGGCGCTTCCTGTCTAATGAATGGATGACATATGTCCCAACGGTGAGCCAACACGTGTTTCCTCCGGCCAATGAGAATTTTACACATGGAAATCCTCATTGGTACGGGGTGTTAGCGGGTTATCGGATCCAAAACCGGACCTGGTAGCTTAACGGCGTCCCGTTACGGTGGGTGCCACGTGTCGGTCACCCTTGACGAAAGCACTTCCATGACGCGTGATTTATCGTCATGGAAGTAGACACTTCCGTGATGATAATTTTGGTAATGTCATGGAACACTTCTACGACAGCACATGTATGACTATCTTGATTCAGTCATAAATTTGTCATGGATGTACATGCATGACAGAAAACGTGACCTACTGTGACAAACACGTATCATCACGGAAGTGTTTTTTTTTGTAGTGGGTGAACCCCTCCGTGACCATGTCTAGATTGGATCTGGTGGTTCTGGACTCTGCAGCAGCTGGATGAATATTTCGTCGACTCCCCTAGGGTTATGATATTTTGGGGTATTTATAGAGCAAAGAGGCGGTCCGGGGGCACCCGAGGTGGGCACAGCCCACCAGGGCGCGCCTGGGCCTCCTGGCGCGTCCTGGTGGGTTGTGCCCCCCTTGGGGCACCCCCCAGGTGCATCCAGGGCCCATCGCCTTCCTTCTAGCCCATAAAAATTCATCATGGAGTTTCGTGGCATTTGGACTCCGTTTGATATTGATTTCCTGCGATGTAAAAACATGGAAAAAACAGCAACTGGCACTTGGCACTATGTCAATAGGTTAGTACCAAAAATGATATAAAATGATTATGAAACATCCAAGATTGATAATAAAATAGCATGGAACGATAAAAAATTATAGATACGTTGGAGACGTATCAGCATCCCCAAGCTTAACTCCTGCTCGTCCTTGAGTAGGTTAGTGATAAAAATAGAATTTTTGATGTGGAGTGATGTTCATCATGTCATATCATATTCTTTTCTTTATAGCATGGACATTAGGAATTTTATGTGATTCAAAGCAATAGTCTAGTTTTGACATAATAATTTAGATACTCAAGCATATCAACAAGCAACCATGTCTTTCAAAATATCAACGCTAAAATAAGTTATCCCTAGCCCAGCATGTTCAAACATTGATCCATTCATGAAACACACTCGCATATTATTAGCTACACCCAATACTTACTCACGATCATATTGCCTCCTAGTTGGTGCTTTTGTAAGAGAAGATGAAGACTCAAATTCAAAAGTAAAAATTGCATAAATTAAAAGAAAGAGCCTTCGCAGAGGGAAGTAGGGATTTGTACAGGTGCCAGAGCTCAAAGCGAAAAATATAGAGATAAAAACATTTTGAGAGGTGTATCCATCCCACCAACAAAAACAACGTAGATTCCGAACACGTCCCATGCTAGATATGCCATAGGCGGTTCCCAAATAGAAAATAAAAGTTATTCCTTTTTCCACCATCCTTTCACTTTTCATGGCTAGCCGTATCCACGGTTGCCCTCAATACCAACATTTTCCAAGGAATTTATTATTTCACGACATAAAGTAAATTCATTTTTGCATTTCGAGACTGGGAATCCCTAAACCTTTGCTTTACTCTCGTGCAATGACAAGTGAATAAACAATCATCGTGAGAATAACACGTTCAACATGGAAAATATTAGCCACCCATTACCGTTCCGCGAGCGAAACAAACACACAAAAGAGAAAAGTTTATTTTGAAAATTAGAGATGGCACATGCAAATTTGCTTAGAACCGCAAAAGAATACCGCATATAGGTAAATATAGTGGACTCATGTGGCAAAACTGGTTTAAAGGATTTTGGATGCACAAGTAGAGGTCATACTTAGTGAAGAATGAAGGCTAACAAAAAGATTGAGAAACGACCAACCAAAAACGAATAATTTCGTAAAGCAAGCATAACTTTTCATTTGAGAAATGGGTACGAGATCTCATTTGCACCAAATCAAACCAAGTGAATCTGGATAAGCATGTCAGATAATCAAATCATGCACAGAAGTACAATCCACAACATTCTTAGTTGATGATTCTATCATTGAATTCAACTTGCAAGTTACATTTGATATATGCTAGATGTTTTTATGAATATGGTACTAGAAACCACCACTAAAATATTTGTTAGTATGTATAATTTGTAAATATCTAACATGTTATTCAATAATATAAAAAGATATATG
>LR738711.1:924145020-924162213 GCA_902687465.1 Secale cereale | reverse complement strand
CATATATATATATATATATATATAGTCTATGCAATATTAGAAAATTAATTTGATGGATTTTTAACAACAAAGAGAATTTTTGGTTAATCATGCAATTTAAATTCTGGAGAATAAAAAAATTAAATGATATACATTACAATTGTGTAACAATGGATAATATAACTATTATTTAGAAACATTTTTATTTGACTAAGTAATAAGAACCATATTAATTTAAATTATAATATGGTACACACAGTTTAAATAAGTATAAAGTTTAGTATAAAAATATTTATTTTACATCGCCCCGGGCCCCAAAATCATTTGGACAGGCTCTGCAGTGCATGCACGCCACACATGGTGTGGCTGCCCTACATACATAGTCGTGGTCCCTCTCCTCTCTGTGTCAATCGGATCGTCGTTTGGATGCTTGAACCGATATGCATGCAAGAATCGCGTGCTTTCTCCCCATCTTTTCCCTCTCCATTTCTTTTGCTCTCCCATTTTTCTTCTTTAGCGAAAAGGGATCCAAGCGGCAGTTGTGCATGTACAGGCAGGGGAGGGAACGCTTGGCCGTATGCGACTCCATTTCCGGTGCGGCACGCTTCGAGTGGTGGCCAAATATCTTTATTCACCTCGCCATTACTGCCTCTGCCTGGCAGGGAAAGGAGATTGGTGAGGTGGGGCAGCAGAGCACGGCAGGAGAAGAATGCGTTGTGTTTTCTTGTGCGCCAAGCCTCCTCGTGCGCGGATGAAAGGCTCTGCCAATCTCATCTCCGGTTTGAAATTTGAACTGCAGTCCACTTTCCTTTTGATGTGGCGAGACGTAGCGCCACTTTTCTTTTCATCCGGCGCGCGGGAGGTGCTACTGCTGTCGATCTGACCGCCTATGCAAAAGCGCCCATTTCGAAGGGAGGAACGAAACCGTAGAAAGCGGGGATTTGCTTTCTCTTCTACGTACTACTCCCTATTTTATGCCAGAGCCTCTACTATCCATGTGTAAAAAAAGCCTCCTCCGTTCATGTAAAAAAGAAAAGCTTCTACTGCACATTTACATTGACCCCTCTATCCCCTCTCTTCTACAGAATCTTTCAGTCTTTGCATTCATCGTGTTTTGTTCCTCTTCGGACCATTTATACCTTGTCCACCTGTCATTAGTTTCATGAGCTTAACTAGTTAAATGGAATTAATGGAAAAAATAATAATTTCGAATCCCATATTCTTTTTTGCACAATTTCAATTTGATTTAGACTAGTCCTATATTTTTCCCATGAGTGGCTCCAGGCGACTGACCTTTCCCAGCCTCACACCGTCGCCAATCTGATGCAATTTCTATTACTTCTAATGTTCTTTGTATTGTCATGATGTTTGATGAATAGATCGGAAGTTTTTTCCCACAAAATAAGTGTGTCGTGGCTTGACCACTATGTGATTGGTCTGCCAGTTCTGCCAATTACGTGAGCAAGCTTATGTTTCTCAAGGAAAAAATGCTTAATCGGTAGGAGGAGTCACGCTTGTTCGGAAGGAAACCTAACCCTCCCCTTCGTCCCTTCCACTCGATGGTCCTAGAGGCTAGTGGCCAGGCTAAGTCCTCACACTGGTCGATGAAAGCTATAGCAGGGAGGTCTCTGCTCCAGCAGCCCTCTGTGGTATGGCTGTGCCGCAAATAGGTGTTTGGCAGCCGGGTCCTTGGTCTCTACGTTGAGGCCTCGATGGTCGTGATCCCATCTATAGATACACGGACGACATCAGTGACCTTCTGCATTCCAATGAGGCGGTCCTCCCTTTGGGCGCGTGGATGGCGTCGTGGTCCTGCACCGCTAGGCAGCTGTCACAACAGGCCGAAGGGGTTTAGACCTTCATATTTGATGGAAACGCCGAGAATGATCTGCCGACCAATTCTGCCACCATGCGTGAGGATTGTTTAGCATGAAGACAGACAGACTGAGTGTCCCAAATTGGGATTTTGGCGGTGCTGATGACCTTTCTCGCTTGCCAATCTCTTCGTATGTGCAACAACAACCATCATCATTCTAAGCCTTTGGTGGCGACTGGACACCTATTGCGGCTTGACATCTTTATTGCGTAACATCTCATGTCAAACCCGTGCTACAAATGCACTTGCTATGATTGTGGAAAGTGGTGGAACTAGGACATGATGAGTTTAATTTGGTGGTGCTTCTCGAGTGCTCCATCTCGAGCTACGGGGTGAAACCCTAGGTATGACTCTAGTTGGTTATATTTGCCAGTGACAATGTTTTTACATTGTTATTTTGTTGAAGGAACTACACCAATTTGATTGAACATTATCTTCTGGATGAAAAAACTCAGGATTTGACATTTCTTTGTTGGACCTGGCGACAACAACACTTGAGTGATGTTCCCTTCCTCGAAGCATTGCTACTGGAGAACCATTCCCATTGTCATTGTTATGTCAAGAGATGGTTGGTGCCAATGTTCATAGTTGTAGTGCGTCCATCGTTGTTTTGATCGCGTCATAGTTTATTTCTTTTTTTCTCGGTCTAGTCATAACTTTGGTTTTGCTTGACTTTGTTCTTTAATGTGGTCATTCTTTGTGTGTGTGTGTGTTAGTTATTGACTGTGTGTATCCTAGCCATGTTTGTATTCCCTTACACTCCGTTTGGATGTTTGCATTTGGTCCTGGTGTTGGGTATTGGCATTCGTCTGGGCTGAATATCAAGAATACCACCGTTTGGTTGATCTTGGCATTTAGCTATGGCATCCAGGCTCGATATCAAGTGACCCGTCCCAAAGGCAAAAAAAAACCCGACCCAATTTGGAGCGTCTATGCTCAACATTGCTGAGGTATTCAGGATAGCATACATGTTTTTTTTGATAGTACGTACCTTACTTTTATAGAAGAAAATAGCAGAAACGAACAATGTACAAGAGAGTTTTTGATGGAAGCGAGCTTCCATCGGGACACACACCCGAACACACCCTACTATTAACCTATGCCTACCCTCTCAGACAACGTGCCATATCCTCCTCCTCCCAAGCCTGCCAACCTCCACTCTTTGAGTTCCGCAATGATGGCAAGAGCCAACTCTGGTGCCGTCATCTGCTGTTGAGTCCTGTGGAACACTCTAGCGTTGAGTTGCTTCCATAAGGCCGAAGTGGTCGCAGTGACCACCATGTCGAAACCACGCTTGGCGCCCTTCCTGGAAACTGCTCTCCTAGTCAGCCACCACTCCAGTAAACAATCCTCTGGGTCCGATATGCCACCCTACAGGCTGAGTGCCTCGAAAATGAAGTGCCGAACTTCTCTAGCGTAGACGCACTGTGCAAGAATGTGCTCCGCGTTGTCCTCATCTTGAAGGTACATGAAGCAGGCGGAGGGGGCGTCCTGGAGGCCATGCCTCGCTCTTCTATCAGACGTCCAAATCCGGTGTTGAACTGCCAGCCACACAAAGATTTTGCACTTGAGGAGGGCCCAACTCTTCCATATGCAAGATGCGTAAGGGACCCTGATACGTCCAAAATGCATCACTATTTTGTATCATAATTTATCCTTATGCATTGACATATTTCACATTACTATGATGTTCTTATGTTGTTTTGGTCTATTTTACACAGTTTGCAACTTTCCGGTGCCGAAGCAGCAGACGCAGGATTCAGTAGTAAAAAGTGGACGCTGAGTTGCTGAAGAAGAATACCTCCAAATTACCCGAAAATCGACGGAGGATATTTTCCAGATGGATCACGAAGGCACGCGAAAGGGCAACCAGAGGGGGGCCACAGGGTGCCCAGGCGCCCTGTGGGCGCGCCCCCCTGGCCGCGCCGGGGGGGGGGGGCACCTGGAGCCCCTGGCCCACCTCCGGCTGCCCCCTTTTGCCTATATACTCTCTGTTATCCGAAAACCCTAAAAACGAGAGTTTTTACGGAGTTCCGCCGCCGCTCCGTGGCGGAAACCTACAGAGAAGAAAAAGCCATCTTCGGTGGGCAGATTCCGCCGGGGAGATCACCTCCCGGAAGGGGAGATCATCGCCATCGTCATCACCATCATCACGGGCATCATCGAGATCATCATCAACATCATCCCCAACATCAGCACCATCTCCATCTTCATCCAAATCTCATCTCACAATTGCAACTTGTGTTGTAACTTGTACTACCTATCCTCTCTACTCCATTGGTGTTGATTACTACTTTGTGGTGAATGCTATTGAGTTTTGTTGGAGAAATATTATTATGTCCAGATTGTTTATCACCGATTTATCTCCACTGATCATGATCTCTTTTATGTCTTATGAGTAGTTACCCTAGTTCTTGAGGACATGGGGAAGGTCTTGTTGTTAGTAGTCATATGTTGTTGAAGTAATATGTGTTGTTTGATACTTAAGTTGCGTTGTCATTCTACTAGTGGTGTTGTGTGAGTCGAACACTCAACACTTTGCCTTATTAAGGACCTAGGGGAATACATTGTGTACAAAGAATGCTTACGGTGGGTTGCCGGAGTGACAGAAACCTAAACCCCAATTCGCACGCTTTTGCACAAGGGATCAATGGATCATCGGTCGTATTGCTATGGTTAGGCTTTTGCCTTAATTTCTATCTTGTATTTGCGGATGCTTGCAAGGTGTTTAATCATAAGAGTGCACTCATCTTAGTCTAGAGAGTGTACTAGCATAGATTCACCCACTCAACACTTATCAACACATAACATAGTATCGATACAGAATATGGCGAAAGCACATGACCACCTCTCCCGTGTGTCCTCAGGAACGCTTTAGCCTTTATAAGTTCAGTTGCTAGGCCTCTCCTTTGTTCAGAAAGGATTGGGCCACTTGTTACTCTTAGTACCTTTTCTTTTGCTTGCTTTTACTTTCCTGTTGCTTATATCAAGAAAACCCCTAAAAAGTTATCTTTCAGTGCTTGCAGTAATTTCTTGCTCAGAATCGCTTATCAATACCTTCTGCTCCTCGTTGGGTTCGACACTCTTACTTATCGAAAACACTGCAATAGATCCCTTACAGTTGTGGGTCATCAAGTACCGTTTTCTGGCGCCGTTGCCGGGGAGCGTAGCGCCATTGGTAAAGTGAAACTGGTAAGCAAGTTTTTATAATTCTGTTTTTATTTTTGCTATTGCTGCTCTTTGTCCTTATGGACAACCCTGTTATTGGATCGTTGCTTGCGGGAAGACGCCCCACACCTGTGGTGGTTGCTCCTCCCCCTACTGAAATTGTGCCCTATAAAATACCAGCTGGTATTATCGATTATGTTTTGGCTAATCGTTATGCAGGAGACAGACATCCCGGTGAACACTTGCTATATCTGTCACAACTATGTTCATTATTTAAGCTTGCAGGTGTATCAAGGGAGTTTGTCATGAAAAAATTGTTTGCCGTGTCACTTATAGATAAAGCTTCAGATTGGTATAGGCTTCTCGATAACTCACACTTGCTTGACTGGCAAGAGCTTATGTCTCTCTTTTATACTAAGTTTTATCCTCTTCATGAAATTCATCGAGACAGGAACTATATCTATAACTTTAGGTCTCGTGACGGAGAAAGCATTGCTCAAGCTTGGGGGAGATTGAAGTCCCTAATGCTCAAATGCCCTATTCATAAGCTTCCCAAGGAAATTATTCTTACAAATTTTTATGCCAGGCTTTCTCGTCAGGATAAGGAGATGCTGGATGCCTCCTCTAGTGGGGTATTTCAGAAGAAGAGTGTTGAAGAAAGGTGGGATCTCATTGAAAGGATCCAGAGGAATACCGAAGATTGGGAAATCAATAAAGGTATTGAACCCGCTATAAATTATGAACATGATTATATTGAGAGCTATGTGAAAACTGATTACTTCAATACCTTTTGCTTTAAGATTGGTCTTGATTCCCATCTAATGATTGATTTTTGTAAAAATTTTGCCTCTCACGTTGATTCTTTTAAAAAGAAGAGAGACCAGCATCATGAACCTTTTAAAGAGCTACCCGTTGATATTCATGTTGCTGACCCTATTTTGCCTGCAGTTATATATGAAAAGCCTCCTTTTCCCGCAAGGATAAGGGAGCACTCTCTTGTGACAGGCATAATAAATAAAAGTGAGAGAAGAGTTGATGAGCCTGAGGACCAGATCAGGGTCGATCCTCAAGTTGCATTGATTAAAGACCTTGTTACTAATGATGTTTTGGATTCCAATATAAATTTTTGTGCTGTTTCCACTAACCTTGTCACAGCCAAGAATAAAGGCCCAATTTCAGGTACTCCAGTGGTATCTGTTAAAATAGGAGATCAAATTTATTATGGGCTATGCGATTTGGGATCAAGTGCAAGTGCTATCCCCTATTCACTTTATGAAGAGATCATCAGTGAGATTTGCCCTTGTGAACTTGAAGAAGTTGATGTTACCATTCATCTTGCAAACAGAACAACTATCTCTCCTATCGGAATTGTGAGGGATGTTGAAGTCCTATGTGGAAAGGTAAAATACCCTACCGACTTTCTAGTACTTGGTTCAGAGAGGGACAATTTTTGTCCAATTATTTTTGGTAGACCTTTTCTTAGAACTTGCGGAGCTATAATAGATTGCAAGAAAGGTAAAGTTTCTGTTGAATTCAATGGTGAGCCATATGAATTTAATTTTTCTAAGTTCTCTAAGCAGCCTCGTGGTACTGATTTACCTACTGATGATAAAATTATTGAAAGTATTGCTTCTATTGCTATTCCCCCTAATGATCCTTTGCAGCAATATATGGAGGACCACGAGAATGATTTGCATATGCAGGAAAGAAATGAACTAGATGAAATATTCTTGAGGCAACCTGCTATCCTGAAGCACAACCTTCCGGTTGAACCTTTGGGAATTTTACCAAAACCGAAAGAAGACCCGGTGTTCGATATTAAACCTCTTCCCGATACGCTCAAGTATGCTTATTTAGATGAAAAGAAAGTATATCCTGTTATTATCAATTCTAACCTTTCAGGATATGAAGAAGAGAGACTATTGGAAGTACTTCGTAAACACCGAGGCGCAATTGGCTATACCTTTGATGACCTTAAGGGGATTAGTCCATCTATCTGTCAACATACTATCAACCTTGAGCCTGATGCTAAACCAGTTGTTGATCATCAACGACGGTTGAACCCGAAGATGATGGATGTTGTAAGAACTGAGATTCTCAAGCTTCTAGCCGCAGGTATTATCTACCCTATAGCTGATAGTAAGTGGGTAAGGCCGGTACATTGTGTTCCTAAGAAAGGAGGTACAACTGTGGTTCCTAATGATAAAAATGAACTAATACCTCAGAGAATTATTTAGAATGTGTATTGATTACAGGAAGCTGAACAAGGCAACCAGGAAGGATCACTACCCGTTGCCGTTCATCGACCAAATGCTTGAAAGGTTATCCAAAAATACCCACTTTTGTTATCTCGATGGTTATTCTGGCTTCTCTCAAATTCATGTTAACACTGCTGATCAAGAGAAGACCACTTTTACTTGTCCCTTTGGTACTTATGCTTACAGGCGTATGCCTTTTGGTTTATGTAATGCCCCTGCTACTTTTCAAAGGTGTATGTCTGCTATCTTTCATGGTTTCTGTGGGGATATTATGGAAGTCTTCATGGACGATTTCTCCATCTATGGAACCTCCTTTGACCATTGTCTTCACAACCTTAATAAAGTTTTGCAGAGATGCGAGGAGACAAATTTGGTACTCAACTGGGAGAAGTGCCACTTCATGGTTAACGAAGGAATTGTTCTTGGTCACAAGATTTCCGAAAGGGGAATTGAAGTGGACAAGGCCAAGATCGAAGCTATTGAGAGGATGCCATATCCAAGGGACATCAAAGGTATTCGCAGTTTTCTTGGTCATGCTGGTTTCTATAGAAGATTTATTAAAGACTTTTCTAAGACTTCGAGGCCCCTCACTAATCTTCTCCAGAAGGACATTCCTTTTGTATTTGATGAGGATTGTAAGGAAGCTTATGAAGTCCTTAAGAAAGCTTTAATAACCGCTCCTATAGTACAACCACCTGACTGGAATTTACCTTTTGAGATTATGTGCGATGCTAGTGATTTTGCTGTTGGAGCTGTTTTAGGACAAAGAGTTGATAAGAAATTGAATGTTATACATTATGCTAGCAAGACCCTTGATAGTGCTCAAAGAAATTATGCTACTACTGAGAAGGAGTTCTTAGCTGTAGTATTTGCTTGTGATAAGTTTAGGCAGTATATTGTTGATTCCAAGGTTATTATTCATACTGATCATGCTACCATTAAATACCTTATGACAAAGAAGGATGCCAAGCCAAGGCTTATCAGATGGGTACTCCTTCTTCAAGAATTTGATTTGCAGATTGTTGATAGGAAAGGGGAAGACAATCCGGTAGCGGACAATCTTTCAAGGATGGAAGATATACCGCACGATCCCATCCCAGTCAACGATAGTTTTCCAGACGAGCAACTTGCCGTTGTAAAAGTACAATCTCTTCCCGATCCTTGGTATGCAGATTATGCTAATTTTATTGTTGCAAAGTATTTGCCTCCAGGTTTAACATTTCAGCAAAGGAAGAAGTTCTTTCATGATTTGAGGCACTACTTTTCGGATGACCCACATCTTTTCAAAGAAGGTCCCGACGGGATCGTGAGAAGGTGTATACCGGAACATGAGAAGAAGGACATTCTCAGACGGTGTCATGATAGTCCCTATGGGGGACATCATGCCGGTGAGAGGACTGCACATAAGGTTCTTCAATCAGGTTTTTATTGGCCTACTCTCTTTAAGGATGCTAGAAATTATGTTTTAGCCTGTGATAAATGTCAGAGAGTTGGTAACATTAGTAGAAGGAATGAGATGCCTATGAATTACTCACTAGTGATTGAACCTTTTGATTGCTGGGGTTTTGACTTTATGGGTCCTTTTCCTTCTTCGCACAAGTACATGCACATTTTAGTAGCTGTTGATTATGTGACCAAGTGGGTTGAAGCAATCCCCACTGAAAGTGCTGATCACAAGACATCTTTGAAAATGCTCAAGGATGTAATTTTTCCTAGGTTTGGTGTACCTAGGTATCTCATGACTGATGGAGGATCACACTTCACGCACGGAGCTTTTAGAAAAGCTTTAGCAAAATACGATGTCAATCATAGAATTGCTTCACCATATCATCCTCAAACTAGTGGGCAAGTTGAGCTCACCAATAGAGAGATTAAGTTGATCTTGCAGAAGACAGTAAACAGAAATAGAAAGGACTGGTCAAATAAGTTAGGAGATGCTTTGTGGGCATATAGAACTGCTTACAAAAACCCCATGGGCATGTCCCCCTATAAGATGGTGTATGGCAAAGCTTGCCATTTGCCATTAGAGTTAGAGCACAAAGCTTTCTGGGCTGTTAGAGAGCTTAATGCTGACCCAAAATTAGCTGGTGAGAAGCGTCTCATGAACTTGACTTCTCTAGATGAATGGAGAAGTGAAGCTTACGAGAGCGCTAAAATGTTGAAGGAAAAGGTAAAGAAGTGGCATGATAGGAAGATTCTGAAACGTGAATTTAATGTTGGTGATAAAGTTTTGTTGTTTAGATCCCGTTTCAGGTTTTCTCTAGGCAAACTACTTTCCAGGTGGGAAGGACCATTTCATATTGAAGAAGTCTATCGGTCTGGTGCAATTAAGATTAACAATTTTGAAGGCACCAAACCTCAAGTTGTGAATGGGCAAAGACTTAAGCATTACATAGCAGGAGACCCTGTCAATGTTGATGTGAATATAATATACACAACAACTCACGAAGAACATGTTCCAGCCCTGTTTCAGACGCCAGCAGAAGCAGAATAAAGAAAAGGTATATATTACGGTAAGGAAACATCGCGAATCGCCATATAAGTTCCGTATTATAAGTTTTTGCAAAATTAGTAAAATTCTGAGCCTAAGCGGAGCCGGAGACGAGCTCCAGGGGGTCCAGGCGCCCCCCTGGCGCGCCCTACCTCCTGGCCGCGCCGCCAGGGCGCCTGGACACCCGGAAGTCCGTCTCCGACCCCGCTTTAGCCTGTTACCTTCCTTTCTATGCATAAATTTTTGCTATATATTTGTCCGGATTGTTCCGGCAACGTATCTTGCGATTTCGTGTGTTTTCTCTTCGATCTGTTTCTGCCAGGGAATCTTTCAGCTGAATCTAGGTGCCATGGCTTCTCCAAGTTCCCCCAAGGACAAGTTCGTCGTCAACGTCATCAACCCTTACCTCGCTGAGGTGAGGAAGCACCCTCAGGTTGTTCGGATGGAGGACGGTGTCCTTCATCAAAAAGATCTGAAGGGACCTATCAAGGAGGGGAGCATCCAGGCCAGGCTGGAAGAAGTGAAGCAAGAAGTCTTCAAGTACAAGAAGATGATCGAGCATGGTGTTGAAGCTAACTTTGACATCATCAACGAGCTGAAGACCTACTTCCTGAAGGAGATGAAGGAGATGTGGAAAAGAATCACCGCGTCTGAAGAAAGAATTGAAGAGCTCCAAGGGAAAATTTATGATCTACATAACCAGAATTGTGAGTATGAACTAAGGTTTATGCGCATGGGTATGGGTGCTGCATGCAGGATTCAGGAGACGAACTTCTCATATGAGACTGGAGAACCCATTCCATGGAAGCGTTTCACCGAGGACTACGTGATCAACGCCAACAAGGATGAGGAGTGAAATCTCCTTGGGTAACGGCATTCCCTTGGCTTGTTCCAAGCTTGGGGGAGTGCCCGGTATCTTTATCTTTATCTTTTGTCTTTTAGAGTCAAGTAGAGTCATATCATGTTTAGGGAGGTTATTATATGAAATAGGTGTGTGCATTGAGGTCTATCACTCCTTCGGTGGAGAGTGTATCCGTGAGTGTGGAGTCGTCTATGATGGAATATTAATGAGAAGTTTATTGGTTCCTTTTGCTGCACTCGGTATTCTCTTCATGCAATCGACCTTATATGATGATTCTTATGGGGAGTATTGACCTTATATCAGGTATGGCTGTGAAAACTTTATTTAATCTTGGCAAACATAGCTTTGGTCATAACAACAAGCATGATTTTCTTAAAGTATCGACATAGCCAAAACCTTTATGTTATTATGCTTGAAGTGTTATGCTGACAAGGAAGACAACTTGATGTGTTATGCTTATTTCAATGTTCATGCTTTATATTGTTTTGCATCTTATTCATCATCAATTGTCTGCTCTCTCAAAACCTTTGCTAGCCTAACTCTGTACTAAGCGGAATTCTGCTTGTGCATCCATACCCTTAAACCAATACCTTCCATATGAGTCCACCATACCTTCCTACTCGTGGTATTCCACTACCACCTCCTAAAGTACAGAATTTATGTGTTATCCTTAAATGTTCAAAATCTTTTATTTTGTGCCTCTGCTTTAGCTCATGAGGAAGTAATAGTTAATTCATGGTCTTTTTGAGTTGGACAAGCTTCACCCCGGGATTGCATGTCTAATGTGCAAACCCATAATACGAGAAGGAACTGGCAAAGAGTGCGCCCGGCTCAAAAATAATATAACAAACAAACCCTCCTTCACGCTTTGTTCATGAGAAATCAGAAAACTTTGGCAGTGATAAACAAAGGAGATTAAGAGGATGTGATCGTCCTCATGCGGGAGCCGTTCCTCGAAACTTGTCCAGCCCGAGAAGTAATTGAGTTATCTATTAGCATTCGTTGACAAATCATGCACCTCTCAAAACTTGTTTTCATTCTGTTTGATTTAAGGATAGCACATGAGTTTTCCCTACTTCCCTAGAGTAGGGCCTATCTTTTAATTTTAAGTTGAGTCAGTTATTCCTATTTCCTTCTATTCTTAAAGAGAGCAGACATTTGATGTTGACAAGAATTCATTCATATAAAGTTGCATTAAGATTTGTCATATCATATCCTTGTTGACATTATCATTTGATAAGTAAGTTGTTTGTCAAGCCTAGCTAAGGCAAATATCTTCCTTTGTGTTAACACTTTCACTTCTTGCCTTATAACATATTCTTTCCAAAGCTTCAATTAATCTCATCAAAACATAAGAGGAAGAGCAAAAGTTAAATTTATTTGTTGTTCTTTGACCAAAGGACATGTTTGCCATGATTTGATGAGTTTCCTTAGCCCTACTTCCGAATATAAGTGTTACCACTCTTTTATAAGGGCCTTATGAGTTGAAGATTGCTGTTGAAGATATTTGAGTTAGTGAAGAAACTGTGATGCTTCTTGTCCGTATTCTATTTATCGACACTTCACTCTCTAAACTTGTGGTCAGGTTTACCGAGCTCAGTATTCGCTTGGGGACAAGCGAGGTCCAAGCTTGGGGGTGTTGATACGTCCAAAATGCATCACTATTTTGTATCATAATTTATCCTTATACATTGATATATTTCACATTACGATGATGTTCTTATGTTGTTTTGGTCTATTTTACACAGCTTGCAACTTTCCGGTGCCGAAGCAGCAGACGCAGGATTCAGCAGTAAAAAGTGGACGCTGAGTTGCTGAAGAAGAATACCTCCAAATTACCCGAAAATCGACGGAGGATATTTTCCAGACGGATCACGAAGGCACGCGAAAGGGCAACCACAGGGGGGCCACAGGGTGCCCAGGCGCCCTGTGGGCGCCCCCCCTGGCCGCGCCGGGGGGGACGCCTGGAGCCCCTGGCCCACCTCCGGCTGCCCCCTTTTGCCTATATACTCTCGGTTATCCGAAAACCCTAAAAACGAGAGTTTTTACGGAGTTCCGCCGCCGCTCCGTGGCGGAAACCTACAGAGAAGAAAAAGCCATCTCCGGTGGGCAGATTCCACCGGGGAGATCACCTCCCGGAAGGGGAGATCATCACCATCGTCATCACCATCATCACGGGCATCATCGAGATCATCATCAACATCATCCCCGACATCAGCACCATCTCCATCTTCATCCAAATCTCATCTCACAATTGCAACTTGTGTTGTAACTTGTACTACCTATCCTCTCTACTCCATTGGTGTTGATTACTACTTTGTGGTGAATGCTATTGAGTTTTGTTGGAGAAATATTATTATGTCCAGATTGTTTATCACCCATTTATCTCCACTGATCATGATCTCTTTTATGTCTTGTGAGTAGTTACCTTAGTTCTTGAGGGCATGGGGAAGGTCTTGTTGTTAGTAGTCATATGCTGTTGAAGTAATATGTGTTGTTTGATACTTAAGTTGCGTTGTCATTCTACTAGTGGTGTTGTGTGAGTCGAACACTCAACACTTCGCCTTATTAAGGACATAGGGGAATACATTGTGTACAAAGAATGCTTACGGTGGGTTGCCGGAGTGACAGAAACCTGAACCCCAGTTCGCACGCTTTTGCACAAGGGATCAATGGATCATCGGTCGCATTGCTATGGTTAGGCTTTTGCCTTAAATTATATCTTGTATTTGTGATGCTTGCAAGGTGTTTAATCATAAGAGTGCACTCATCTTAGTCTAGAGAGTGTACTAGCATAGATTCACCCACTCAACACTTATCAACACATAACATAGTATCGATACGGAATATGGCGAAAGCACATGACCACCTCTCCCGTGTGTCCTGAGGAACGCTTTAGCCTTTATAAGTTCAGTTGCTAGGCCTCTCCTTTGTTCAAAAAGGATTGGGCCACTTGTTACTCTTAGTACCTTTTATTTTGCTTGCTTTTACGTTCCTGTCGCTTATATCAAGAAAACCCCTAAAAAGTTATCTTTCAGTGCTTGCAGTAATTTCTTGCTCAGAATCGCTTATCAATACCTTCTGCTCCTCGTTGGGTTCGACACTCTTACTTATCGAAAATGCTGCAATAGATCCCTTACGGTTGTGGGTCATCAGACCCTCACCGCACCCAAACATAGCCTGTGATATGTGGACTTGGCAGTGTAACTGCCAGAAGGGTCCGCCGGCCATGAAAAGGTATCTTCACTGGAGGGGTCACGATTGACCGTGCTGATCGCAAGGTTGAGGTGTAATAGTTGCATGTGGCCACCAAAGTTGACTTCACCGGCAATGTCAAGAAACCATCTCGCATTCTCTAAGCCTTCCTCAACCGTACGACGGTTGATCGTTCTCGTGTCCACCAAAGCATGGATGGAGGGTGCAATGTCTTTAATCGCGAAGCCATGTATCCATCTATCTCTCCTAGACAGAACTCTGTTGCCCATCCCAACCACGATGTGCACCATACTATCAAAGACCAAACGAGCCTCTTTGTCCACTCCCATGGGTAGGCCTTGCCATGGTTTTCGGGGTCCGTTCTTCTAAGCCATTCCCACCTCACTCTCAAAGTCAAGCCTTGTTGTTGTAGGTTGCGCACACCCAAACCTCCAAGCCACGTAGGCTTGCAAACCGTGCTCCAAGCCACCAAGCATTGTCCCCCGTTCACTTTCTATTTGCCGGCCCAAAAGAAGGAGCGCATCCATTGATCTAACTCTTCAAACACCCAGGATGGTGCCTCCGTGACCATGGAGTGGTGGATTGGCCTGGCAGCGATCACGGACTTGACCAGCATGAGACGTCCCTGGCGTTGCATCAGACCTCTTTGCCAAGTTGGGGCAAACTTCTTTGCTTGATCGATCATGGGATACCACTCCGCCCTCGAGAGCTGTCTGATAGCCGATTGGAGGCCAAGGTACATGTATGGGAAACTAACCATCCGGCATTGCAATATGGATTGGACCAGCTCCCGATTTTTGTTGCTTCCATGGATCATGATAGCTAGTGACTTATGGTAATTGACCCGTAAACCAGAGGTGGCACCAAAAGCGTGTAGCATAGATCTGACGAACGTGAGGTCCAGCATCCGGGGCTTAATGAACAGAGCCACATCATCAGCATAGATCGACACAGATTGGTGCGCAGCGATTCCAATGAAGCTGCTAAGGACCCCAAAGCTCTCGGCCTTGATCATAATTCTCGATAGCACGTCCATGGCAATCACGAAGAGCAGAGGCGACACCGGGACCCCCTGCCTAAGTCCCTTAGCATGAGTGAGACTTCTTCCCGGAACCCCATTGACAATCATCCTGGTAGTAGCTGTTCTGAGCAGGATCGAGATCCAAGTGCACCACTTATCGCCAAAGCCTTTACTCCTCATCACCTCAAACAGGAACGCCCAGTTTAGCGAGTCGAAGGCTCTGGAGATATCTAGCTTTAGGAATACACTAGCCTCCTTGCGAGCGTGAATCTTCCAGGCCACTTGCCTAACGAGAAGAAAATTGTCATGCAAGTGTCTACCACAGATGAAGGTTGATTGATTTGCCGTGATTAACTCTTTCATCCTTCTGTGGGCTCTATTCGCAAGCAATTTAGCGAAAATCTTGGCCACACTATGGGGAAGACTAATGGGGCGGTAGTCTCTCACTTCCTCTACATCCGGCTTCTTGGGGATAAGCACAATGTGAGTGCCGTCCCCATTCTTGGGGATAACATACATGTTTACAACCGAAACGAGCATCGTCCCTCCCATCCCCATTCAAGACAGGAGGTCTCGCCTGTGCGTGGACTAAGGAACGATGGTGGCGCAGATGGCCCATCCCCTCTCCTCCTCTCCTGTGGCCGCCACCACCCTCCCGCCCCGCCACGGTCCCTTTCCTTTTTTCCATCCCGGCGGAGGAGACCCTCCCATCTCTCTCTTCTCTGCAGATATGGTACTGGCTGGTTCAAGCTTCGGCGCCCCCACGTGCCTCCACCCCGAGCTCCAGCGTCCGATATAGTTGTGTTGCTAACCGCCTCCCTCCCCTCTTCGTAGAGCTCCTTCTCCCCTCTCCCTGTCCAGCGTCCAGCGGGACTCCTCTCTGCTTGACCTATCATCTTTCTGCTATGTGTAGAACGCGCCACTGAGATTAAGAAAACAAACAGTGACCTTCACCCCTGATATATTATTTTGCTTGATGTCGTGGTTAATACAATGTTTTGTTGCGTACATTTTTTTTTTTGGTAATTTTTTTGTGATTTTTTTGGAATTTATAAGATGAAGTGGATTATCCTGTCATAATTATTTTTATGTGATATATAATTATTCAAATATATTCAGATTTTAAGCATAAAAATCAAAGTATCATACAACTCAATTCCACACTTTGACCATCCAAATAACATTGGGCATTGAACCTCAATATCAAGTCTGTGTTTGAAATACCTAAACATCAAAACTGAAATATGGACATTCGATCCCAATACCATATCCTGTGATATCGATATTCCACCCAATGCAAACATACAAACAAAGCGTTAATGTTTCGTTTTGAGTCAGTAAAATCCACTCTTTGGTTATTTTTTTTCTCCGTGCCATATAAACAAATAGACTGACATTGATAAGGCAAATACTACAATTCATAGCAATAAATGTGGGAAGCCTGTAACCCTATGAACAAATGGGCTAAAATTCGATCCAACGGACGTTTTGAGCAACTATTTCAAGGTGCATGGGTTACTCCATGAGGAAGATGTAGCATGGCAGGCATGACAGTGTTGCGGCTCAGTTTGGTATTGTTCAGTTTAGACATCCTTGTTTGAAAGGGGGAAGGATCTATCTAGTTTGGTATTGTGCGGTTTGACAGACATGTTCAAGTGTGTACCCCTTCTCCAGAGGTTTAATAAATTCAATTGTTCTTCCTACTGCGAACCTTTCTGCTCCCCCACAAGAGTACATAGTATATGAAAAATAATGACTTGTATCACAAAAATAGACCAGATTTTTCTTTTTTTTAAAATGAAACCAGTGATGGGTATAATTTCTTTAAAAAAAACCCATGGAAGAAGGTGTGGGAAACATTAGATTTAGTGCCGAGTACTTGTATCTGAACACTCCTGGTTTTGCCGTGATAAGTCTGACATGGTTCGTGTGAAGACGTGTGCTACTGCTACATGAATATCATGTTTCCATTACAGCATTATTAGTACGTTGATGAGATTGATGATTAGTATTGCGACTCTAATTGCAGAGTTTATGACACAATTCCTGTTGCAGCTTAGCATGTGTTCTCCATGATTCCGCTTTTTCCGGACACAATTTAATTAACTTTTCAGGTGCAAGCATACCTTTTTTTTTTTTACTCTGGAGATATTTTCAGTTAACTCAAGCCATATCATTGGCTCGCGCCATGCACTACCTCCGCACGGCCAAGAAGCAATGCCTTGATTTGCCATTTGGACTATTGTCTTTTTCCTGCCATTGATCGCATCTGCAAGGAGCTGTTAGTCCGTCTCCACTTCAATTGATGCCAAGTGTGGGTAT
>LR738711.1:924093784-924144984 GCA_902687465.1 Secale cereale | reverse complement strand
CCCCCCCCCCCCCCCTCAAGTGTCGGGATTGAGGCGTGCACTACGCGTCGGCCGGTGATGATTGGATCAGATTTGCCGCCCCCGCAGCTGTTGGATGGCGCGGACGATAGCCGTATTAAGAGCATGGTTAATAATATAGCCAGCTGCTGGCTATATGATCTTGCCATGTCACATATAGCCAAGCTTATAGTCAACAAGTACAATAGCTAGATATAAATATGTACTACTTTGTTGATATATGACCCACCCCACTCTCTCACAAAGTACCTAGGAGCACGTGATACAGCCGGCTGTTAACTAGTAGCCCGCTTCTCTTCTTTCTCCTCTTCTCTCTCTTCCAAGTAAGCAAAAATATAATATTTAATGTCTTACAGCCCGCCTACATCACCTTATTGTACTTGCTCTAAGAGTTCAGGACGAATATAAAAAAAAGTCACACTTAACAATATATACACTTTACTCTTTAAATGTTTGCTTCACTTATAATGACTGACTCACCACATGAGGATGATCAAGAGTATGACTAGGGGAGGCAAACAAACATCTACACCTGAAATGTTATTATGATCCATCTTTACAGGTGACTTCGTCATGACAAGACTTTCGATGCTAAGGAAGTAAAATTTGAACTATGCGCCTCTTCTTCAGTACAATATTTGAGATGATTATTTCTACACAAGTGTGTACAACATATGAAAATGGCGCGCCAGGCAGCACCACGTGGCTGAATGGTTATCGAGGAGCTGGCCCCTTTGATCCACGCTCGTATTGCTCCTAGGGTTCGTGCAGGGAGGACGGTGGCGTCTGGCCTCCAACACAATGTCTGGGCTTTGGATATTGGACCGAGCCTCAACTACCGGGAGGCGGGAGCTACTCCAATATCTATAGCTATGGTTTTTTTTTGAAACGCGGCCCCTTAGGGCCCGATTCATTAAATAAGCTCGAGAGAATTGCCCGGTTAATAAACGGAAAACCGGGCGAAAACCATCACAACTGGCCCACGGAAACAAGGCACACAGGGCGACCTGGCAACCCACACAAGAACGCACACACGCCGCCGGGGGGAAGCGTCGAGGCTTGCGTCGGCCGATGCCAAACAGTCAACCACACGCGCCGGCGACCAGGCAGCTCCGACTCTGTCGACAAGCATTGCAGGAGAAAAGCGTTGGGCTTGCGCCGAGCCAGCGCCAGAGCGACGACTCCTCGAACACGCCGGAAGAGACCGACTACCAAGAACCAGCAGCAAACCTGACTCCACCCGAAGCCGCCATCGTTGCCACAAACAAGAAGCCGCGCAACATCCGCATTGCCAGACGGGCACCTGCCGACCACAATGCCGCGAGCGTCCAGCCCATGAAGCACGCAACCGGGATCCGAAGCTCTTCAAGGCGACGCCCCAAAGAGGGAAGCGACGATGTCGACGCCGTCGCCTGACCAAACCGGGCCTTAGGCTTTCACCCGAAGAGCAAGATCCGAGGGTGTAAGAGGATGCCGGACTCCACAACAACGCCTCCAAGGAGGTTAAACGACGTCCACAGACGCCGACGCCGCCGGCCGGCAAGACCAGCCAAGCTTTCGCCCGGAGTATCCCCAACACCACCAACATCCTCACGCACTGCACCTTCGCTGACACGCCCAACTCTCGCAGTGCCACTGCGCCAGCAGCACCGGAGAGCCACCAAGCACTTCACCTCCCCGCTTCCACCACCGCAGCACCACCATGGCCACCACCACCGCAGCAACCAGCACCGCATCGCGAAGCGCAGCATCCAGATCGATGCACCTCGCACCAGATCCAATCGGAGCCGCGCGAGCGAAGCAGCAGAGCAACAAGCCGGATCTCCCATCGCAGTGCACCTCGTACTCCAGAGCAGCCCCCGACATGCCAAGCCGGTCACTGCACCCGCCGCACACCAGCCACCACCGCGCCCGGCCGCCGATCTGAACCCCACGCGCACATCCAGATCCGCCCGACGCCGACGCGAACGCGCGCCGTCCACGCCCCGGCCACACCAGGAGCCCGGACCGAGGCCGCCGCCCCGGCCACACCAGGAGCCCGGACCGAGGCCGCCGCCCCGGCGCTCCACCATCCGCCCGCAAGAGGCCTGTCGCCGCTCCAGCCGCCACAGTCCGCCCGACGTCGCCCCGCCGCCGCCTACTCCACGAGAGCTTTGCCTGCGGGAGGCATCGGCGACGGTGAGGGGAAGGATTGGATGGGGCGGCCGGAGGTCTGGGCGACTCGTGTCGCCCCTGGGGAGGGAGCGACGCGAGGGCCGCTGGTTTTTTGACTCCGTTTATCAGAAAAGTATTCGCTCTATAGCTATGGTCAGCGTTGGCGCGTTGCTTATCGTGCAACTCAATATGGGGTCGCCTTGTTAAAAAAAAAATAAAATCATGGGGTCGCTGATGTGGTTAGATGTGCTTGAGAGCTTGATGGAAACTTCTCGGCAAGGACTGCATATGCCATGAAGTTTTTGGGGTCGATTCATTGCCTTGACGTCGGATTTTAGGTGCAAAAGTAGGGCTCCACTGACATGTCGTTTTTTCACATGGCTTGCTCTTCGCGATTGATGCTGGGCTTCCGATAGACTGGCATGCCGCGTACTGCCACCATCCATCTTGCCCCTTTTGTGTCAAGGTCAGGAAACGATCAACCATATTCTCCTTACTCTACACCCCGACATGTGTGGTTTCCTGCTATCTCGGCGTTGGGAAACCGGACTAGGTGTCGATGCCGACTGACTCCATCGTTGAGTGGCGCAACAACAAAAGTGTTGGCCACGAGCAGCAGAAGCAGAAGAATCTTCGATCCATCATTGTACCCGTGCTTTGTGAGCTATCGAAGAGAAACACCGTCGTTTTCGATGGAAACCTTCCATCCGCACATTTGGTTCTTCAGAAGGTTGACCAGGAGATCCGAGCTTGGTCGGTGGCGGGACTGCTCAGGGGAGATTTTAGTGTGTTCTTGGTTACACTTAGCTGTAAAATGTGACATATTTGGGTCGATCGTCGTGGTGCCTCGAGGCCAAGTTGCAACTAGGTGGTTGTAACCGGACCTTCTTTGCCTTTTTTCTCTCTATATAAAACATGATACGCACGTGTGTGTGTGTGCGTACTCTAGAAAAAAGAAAGGTGTGTAGTAGCATTGCTTTGTACCTGGTTAAGCATTGATGTTGAATCACCTCACAGAGTACATACTCTTTAATTCGGTGTGAATGGATGATGTCCCTTCGTCATGAACCTAAACATATGTTCTGGTAATGCTTCAAACTTCTTCTTAGGGACGCCAGTATATAAGTCAAAAGTCAGAAACCTAATAAGCATCTAAAGTAATATGTGAACTTATGTTTTCTTATCACGTATATATCGACTTATGTTTAGAGATATACTATAGTATATAAGATTGATGTATGCAATCAGGGTGGAATGGAATGGAACCGTGCCACGCATAATACATTGTGAAATGACGAGCTGGAGCTGGGGACGTCGCGTTTGCGGGTGAGGCCTGCGGGGAGAGGAGAAGCACAGCGAGAAGTACAAATTGCCCATGCATGCATGCAGAGGTGGAACCCACCCCGACGACAGCGCTTCGGCTTTCCAGTGTCCCCACTAGAGCGTGCAACCGTAGGATCAGGCCGTATGCTGCCACTACACAACAAGAGCAAGAGCATGTAGCCCCAGCAATCTGACATGGTTCGTGTGAGGACGCGAAGATCTTGTGCTATGATCGTGATATTTCCGTTACCCCATTATTGTTGCTAAGTTGATCACATTGACAAATTAGTAGCTGATTTTGTAACAGGTTGCTTTAATGCTCTTTGAAAATTTTATGACACGATTTCCTCCTATAAGCTGTCTGACCTATAGTATGAAAAACTAGGCATTTTCGGTTAACCCAAACGGTTAGCCAAATCAATGGCTCGCGCCATGCACAACTTGCATCCTCTACGCCAGTTATTACAAGCATGGCCATACATAGTGCGGCCCCGCCATTGATCGCCTTTGCAGGAGCGCCTTTATTGATAGTACTTTGGGAGCTGGAGTATTATTTTTGTTTAGCAACATAGACAGTTGTGTAGTACAATTAGTAACATTTTGTTGTGAATCACAGACAACTGCAACTAATTAAATCTTGTGGCCTATGGAACTCTTTTTTTCCGAATAATGGCCTATGTGGAAGTTAAAACCGTAAGTATCAAACGAGTCAAAACAGAATTCAGTGACCCGCGCCTCCCGTCCCGCCCTGCGCCAAACCAATAACTCCGCGTACGGTCGGCCCACGCAATCCTTGGCCGCACACATCAGATTTCCTTTTGGCAGCTAGAGCAGGCAGGCAGGCATCGGATGTCGCGCGGAGACACGTTCATGTCCCGCCCCACACGCTCTCCCCCATCCCTCGTTACACCGGAATAACAACTACATGCACACTATGCATGTGGCTCATGTGGCTGTCCTATACGTAGACGGTCACATGCGTCGACGGCATGCATGTATGCCCGTGCACTTCTCCTTCTAGAGTACTCTATGTTCTACTTGGGGGAGATGGACGAACGGCTCCGTCGATAGGAGATCGCATGAAGTAGGAGAGATTTGCAACCGTGGCCCGGTGCTTCACCGTTGTCTAAACTTAGCTTAGTATGATCATGATGCCTGCCGCATTCGAGTTTGTTTCAAAATTAAAACGAAAAATGCATGCGCGTGCAGCCACAGGCATGACTTTTTTGGGGGTAGCAGTAGACATACAAAAATGCTAGACGCACGTATCATTTCTATGCACCTTAGAGCATCTTTAATAGGACATAGTGTAAGTGCATCTAGTGCCCCTTAGTGATTTTGGTGTATTGAAAGACTTATAGTTAAGGGACTAATGTGTTTATGAGTGTACACAGGTCTATAAGTCTATGAGGAGTTTGATATTTACAGAGAAAGTCGACCCCTAAAAATGAAGTTCTTCGACTGAAAACTTTGGATTTCTGAAGACTTTCTGAAGACTTTGAAAGTGAAGAAATTGGTGTGACCTTGAAGACTTGGTATTCATTTGAGGAACATGAAGCGTGAAGACTTTTGTTTTCGTAGTTTCTTTTTCTCTTTCTTGAGTCATAGGAAACACCGTATTGTTAAAGGGGGTCGAGGAAATACTAAGAAAAAATTTCCATGTGATGCTCAACTCAAAATCCTACACCTACCAATCCCTTCGAGTGAAGCCATTAGAAATCTCATACAGTTCAGTCATATTCTTCAGTGACACAGACGAAGTTCTTCTGGCCTCTGAGGAATTTGTTCTGATTGAGGAGTTAGGAATTCGCCAGTGCGAATTTCCTACACAGTGAGGATCATGATAGCCGTGAGGAGTTTGATACTCAAATTTCCGATCGTTGATGTGCTACGCGACAGCTGTCCCAAAATATCTACCTACCTAACGGTCATATCATTAAAGGGCATTTATGTCTTATCATGTCGGGCTGCTCCCTAGGCTATAAATAGCCGCCCCCTACAACCACTAGCTGGTTGGCTACTCCGAGAGAAACTGACACCTGTCATAAGAGCAACCCATCCTCCGAGGACTTTGAGCGAAAATCATCAAGTGAGGAAAAACCCAAAACCAAACCCAAACACCTACAAACCAAAAAGTGATTGAGCATCACTAAAGAGATTGATCCTGAGTGGATCCGACGCTTGTTACCTTTGAAGGCTATGCTTCTTCCAGACGGTTAGGCGTCATGGTCTAGAGCATCCAAGAGGAATTGTGGATCGCCGAGTGACCGAGTCTGTGAAGGTTCGGAAGTCACCTGAAGACTTACCACGAGTGATTGGGCGAGGTCTGTGTGACCTTAGCTCAAGGGGAATACGGTGAGGACTTGGTGTCTTGGACTGTATGTCCAGGACTGGGTGTCCGGGACTGTGTGTCCTCAGGTTTAAATACCTAGCCGCCCTAACCAGATGTACAACTGAGACAGCAGTTGGAACTGGTCTAACAAATCATTGTCTTCACCAAGATTACTGGTTCTATTTCCTCAACTCTTTCATTTCCTCATATATGTGTTGTGTGCTTGTTCATATCTGTTTGACAACTTTGACTGAAGACTTTCTCAATTTCCTCAGTTCAATTTCTTCAGTCTGTTTTGTCTTCATCCTGTGTTATCCTGTGATTACGCTTTCTGTACTTTGTGTTTATCTTCATTCCTTCATGATGACCATGCTTGTATTCTATTATGCTTACTTATGAGTACTTATTCCGCTGCAAGTAGTTATTTGCTAAGGAATTTCCTCAACAGCAAATTCCTCAGTGAAGAATTCATAAAAATCGCCTATTCACCCCCCTCTAGTCGATATAACACACTTTCAATTGGTATCAGAGCAAGGTACTCCCTTGTTCTGTGTGATTTTGGTTTAACCGCCTGAAGTTTTAGTTATGTCGACCACATGAATGAAGATTGTGTCATGCCCCATCTTTGACGGTCACGAGTATCCCAAGTGGAAGGCCATGATGAAGAAGCGTCTCATGGCAATGAACAGTGATCTGTGGACCGTCACTGAGATTGGTCTTACCGATCTGTGCAAGATGGCAGAAGCTGATGACATTCGCAAGTTCACCCTCCTCAACCTCACAGCGAAGGACGTCATCTGCTCATGTCTGTCTCAAAATCAGTTCAGGAACATCAAGCATCTCGATCATGCGAAGCTTATCTGGGACCGACTCTCTGAGGTCTATGAAGGTCATCGAACTCGTGATGATCCCTGGTTTGAGGATTTCAAAGAATCTCTCAAGACGATGACTTTCGATCTAGAATCATCATCCTCTGCACCAAGTCTTATGGAAAAAGGTGCCAAGGTAACTGAATGCTACCTATCTGAGTCTAGTGATGATGAATCTGGTGATGAATTTGGACCCAACTATGTCAAACTTGCTTCCCTTGCCACTAAACAACAAAAAGCTTTGGAAAAAGCTCATAATATGCTTAATGAGAGCAATGATATGTTGGGTGAAGAAATGGATCGATCTAAAATCTTGACTGAAAATCTTCAGAGACTTCAGTCCAAGTATGATAACCTTCAAGGTCATCATAACACTCTCTTGTCTGATCATGAGAAGCTTTCTTATGAATTTCTTCAAAGAAAGCAAGATCTTGAAAAGCTAAGAGTGAGTTATTAAGATCTTCAGAAGGAGCGCGATTCATTACTTGCTCAACAAATCAGCGCTTCTCAGGAAGAATTCATTCCTCCATGCTTGAAATGCATTGAATGAGAAACTGCTAATTCTTCACCTGAATGTTCAAATGCTTCAAATGCTACAAATTCTTCAACTGTCTCTGCTATCACTAATTCGTCATCTGAGATCATTGCTAGTATCACTGATAATGCATGGCTGAAGGAATTGTACATGACAGGCATGTACAAAAGCCTCAAAGGGCATCACACTCTTTGTGATGTGCTTAAAAAGCAGATCCTCAACAGGAACCCTAGGAAAGAGGGTATTGCCTTTGAGAGGAAACTTAATGCTGATGGTTCATATTGGATGCCTGAGCAGTACCCGAAATCCTCATGGGTTGCTGCAAAGGGACCTCCAGTTGATCCATCCAATTTATCTGGCTTTACATGTGAATCTCCTCATTCTTCTGATGAGTCATTTAACTCAACTATAAACTATAAAAAAAATCAGAATGGGGAAGTATTTGCTAGATATGTTGGAACTAACTGCAGGAATGGTCCCCCTATGAAGAAAATCTCGGTCCCTAAGAGGCCCTTTGAAAATCTTCAAGTGAATGTCCTCATGAATCCTCGTGTGAGGAATAGGAACCCTAGATCCAATTCTTCATATGGATCAAAATCTTCAGATGGATTCAATTCCTCATATGCATTAAATTCCTCAAAAGGATCAAAGTCCTCATATGAATATCATCGTGCTAACAACTTTGTTTCGCTGGGAAGAGCTAAGGGCTATGAATATGAGCATTCTTTTTCTAACCATTATGTTCATAAGTCCTCGAAGAAGTACTCTGCTTATTCATATGCTTATCCTAACTCCTCTTATGTGAAACGAAATGGGCTAGCGTCTATGCCACCTTTTTCATATGGAGCTCGCAGAGTGATGAACTCTTTGCCACCCCTTCAGATGTGGGTGGTGAAAAAAAATAACTAATCTATTCTGCAGGGTCAGGTCTCCAGACGTGCTCAAACGTCTAAAGAATTTACTGGAGACCTGAAGACTGCCTGAAAGGACGCAGGCTAATCATGAAGAAATGAACTCTCATTTCTCACGTCCTCATACTGCTTTATCTGTTGCATTGCTTGATGAAATTGATCTGATGATTTGATGTCATATTCTTCACTGATGAAGTATATGAGTTTGTAAGCTGCACTAATTCATCTGCGGGATGATCAACCCAAAGCCTGTGAGTGGGTCCTCGATAGTGGATGCACAAATCACATGACTGGTGACAAGAATCTTTTGATGGATGCTGCCTTATCAACATCTCATCTGAAGCATATCATCTTCGCTGACAAAGGCAAAAGTCGGGTATTGGGTCTAGGTAAGGTTGCGATCTCAAAGGATCGACACATGGACAAAGTCATGCTTGTCGAGTCCTTAGGATACAACCTCATGTCCATCTCAATGCTTTGCGATCTTGATATGGTTGTAGTCTTCGGCAAATATCATTGTGTTGTGGTCATGGAATCTGACAATTCCAAAGTTTGAAGGCTTTAGGAGAGGAGACTTGTATATTGTTGATTTCTCTACAGGACCTCATCCAGCTGTGTGTCTACTTGCAAAAGCTTCAGAAGGCTGGCTATGGCATCGACGACTAAGTCATGCAGGCATGAGGAATTTGCACACGCTTGCGAAGAAGAAGCATGTCATTGGCATTGAGAATGTCAAATTCCTCAAGGTTCACTTATGCGGTGCCTGTGAAGCTGGAAAGATGACCAAGGCCAAGCATCCAGCGAAGACTATCATGACTACTACTCGACCATTTTAATTACTTCACATGGATCTCTTCGGTCCTAATCATTATTCTACAGTTTCAAATGATGCTTCTGAATAGGGCTTTGTTATTGTTGATGATTACTCTCGATACACATGGGTACACATTGTTACTTACAAACATGAAGTGCAGGAAGTCTTCAAACGATTTTCCTCAAGGGCTTCAACCAACTTTGGTGTGAAGATCAAGCACATCAGAAGTGATAATGGAACTGAGTTCAAGAACTCTGGTCTCGATGACTATCTTGATGAACTTGGTATTACTCATGAGCTATCTGCTCCTTATACTCCTCAGCAGAATGGTGTCGTGGAGCGCAAGAACAAGCCTCTTGCTGAGATGGCTCGCACTATGCTTGATGAATACAAAAAGCCTCGTCGTTTCTGGATTGATGCAATTGATATTGCGTGCCACATCATCAACATAGTATATCTTCACAAATTCTTCAAGAAGACTGCCTATGAACTCCTCACTGACAAGACACCCAATGTGAGTTATTTCAAAGTCTTCGGTGCTAAATGTTGGACTAGAGATCCTCATCATAACTCAAAATTTGCACCGAAAGCACATGAAGGGTTTATGCTTGGTTACAGAAAGGACTCGCACACCTACAGAGTCTTTAACAACGTTCTTCACAAGGTTGTTGAAACTATAAATGTGTGGTTTGATGAAACTATCGGCTCGCAAAGAGAGCACCTACCTACTGTGATAGATGAACCAGCACATGAGAAAACTATCGAAATCAAGGCTACCGAGGATGTCATTCCTGCCAAAGAATCTACTGAAGAATTCATTCCAAAACCTGAAGAACGTCGAGCGAATGCACCTGAGGAAAATGCTGAAGAAAATGGTGTTGAAGAAAATGCTGATCAAATTCCTCGACGACAACCAGCTCATCCTCGCGCTGCGAAAGAAGTGCAGATTGAGAAAATCATCAGCGACATCAATATACCAGGTCCTCTCACACACTCAAAAGCTTCACACTTATCTAACTTTCGTGGGCACTTTGCTTTTGTCTCTATCACAGAGCCCACTAAGTTAGATGAAGCATTTTTGGAGCCTGAGTGGATTCAAGCTATGCAAGAAGAATTACATCAGTTCGAGCTCAACAATGTCTGAGAACTGGTCAAACGTCCAGATCCTCGCAAGCATAATATCATTGGCACAAAGTGGATCTACCGCAACAAGCAAGATGAAAATGGCCTTGTGGTAAGGAATAAGGCACAACTTGTAGCTCAAGGCTACACACAGGTTGAAGGAATTGATTTCGATGAAACTTTTGCACCTGTTGCTAGACTTGAGGCTATTAGCATATTACTTGCTTATGCTAACCATCATGATATTATTCTATATCAAGTGGATGTGAAAAGTGCATTCCTTAATGGTAAGCTTGAGGAAGAAGTATATGTTGCTCAACCCCCAGGTTTTGAAGATCCAAAGAATCCTGACAAAGTCTTCAAACTCAATAAGGCCCTCTATGGCCTCAAGCAGGCCCCTCGGGCTTGGCATGATACTTTGAAGGAATTCCTGATGAAGAAAGGCTTCAAACCTGGTTCACTTGATCCTACTGTTTTCACTAAATCTTATGATGGTGAATTATTTGTGTGCCAAATATATGTTGATGATATTATCTTTGGATGTACTGACCAACGTTATAGTGATGAATTTGCCTATAGGATGAGTGAAGAATATCAAATGTCTATGATGGGAGAGTTGAAATTCTTCTTAGGTCTTCAAATTCGTCAACAACGCAATGGCATATTGATATCTCATGTGAAATACCTCAAGGATGTACTGAGGAAATTCGGCATGCACGATTGCAAAGGCGTCAAAATTCCTATGCCCACAAATGGCCATCTGTGCACTGATGAAAATGGTATTGACTTCGATCATAAGGTATACCGCTCCATGATTGGTTTTTTATTGTACCTATGTGCATCTAGGCCAGATATAATGCTTAGTGTTTGCATGTGTGCCCGATTTCAAGCTACACCGAAGGAATCACACCATAAGGCTGTGAAACATATTCTTCGATATCTAGCTCACACACCAACACTTGGATTATGGTACCCCAAGGGCTCGGCTTTTGATCTCATTGGATATTCAGACTCTAACTATGCTGGTGATCATGTGGATCGCAAATCAACATCTCATACATGTCATTTCCTCAGAAGATCTTTGGTCTGTTGGTCCTCAAAGAAACAGAACTGCGTATCACTGTCTACTGCCGAAGCTGAGTATATTGCTGCTGGCTCTTGTTGTGCTCAATTGTTATGGATGAAGCAAACGCTCAAGGACTATGGCGTCAACGTGAAGAATGTGCCTCTCTTCTGTGACAATGAGAGTGCCATCAAGATTGCTCACAACCTAGTTCAGCACTCGAAGACAAAGCACATTCAGATCCGTCATCATTTTCTTCGTGATCATGTGTTAAAGGGCGACATTTCTATTGAGCATGTGAAGACTGAAGAACAGCTAGCTGATATCTTCACAAAGCCCTTGGATGAGAAGAGATTTAGCAAGTTGCGGTGTGAGCTAAATATCTTAGAATCTTCGAATGTTCTTTGAATTGGACACTCATCCTAACACTTATGCAAAATTGATGACTTAGATGTGCAACACATGAAGAAATTGTTTTTCTTCAATCAATGAAGAATAACACTCTAAATGTGAAGAATTTGATTCTCAGAACCCTACGACAATTGTACGCGGTGTCTGAAATCATCATTCTTATACGGTGGGTCACGCGACCACAAAAGTTGAAAATCTTCAGTTTGAGTTTTTCTGAAATTCCTCGGTTATTCATATTCTTTACTTTGCATTGTCTTCACTGTTTCCATCTCTTTTTCTTCATTGGCTATATATGAGTTTATGTCCTCTATAGCATTCACTTATTGCTATTTCCTCAAGTTGCTTTTTCTACTAAGTGAATGTGATCGGACCCTTCCCCCTCTATGCTAAACTCAACCCATTCTATTCACAAATTCTTCATATGCGTTCTATTTGAAACTTGTTCAAAATCTTCACTTTGTCCTTGTCAGCTGAAGAAATTGCGAACGCAACGTTAAAAATTATCCTTTCCATAATTTTCGGTTTTGCCGCTCGAATCAATCCGCATCCCACGATAATACTTATCTATTAACCCACGATCTCACACGATCTCCACTACATAGTACGTGGGTGACACATGCCGTGCGAATGAGAAGGGTCAGGGGCACGTTCGTCCAAATTCTTCGGGAGAACGGTTATTCATCTCCGCTATAAATACCCCCCCTTCCCTCACTTCACTTTTTACTCCGCTCGTTCTCACTCTCCCGCTCGAGCTTCTCAAACCCTAGCGCCGCCGCTACTTCATCGTCGCCGGTGAGGAAGAGCTTCACTGCCTCGACCTCGTCGCCGTCGTACTCGCGCCGGCCGCATATTTCTTCACTTCGCCGCCACCGTAGCTATCTTCCTTAGCCAAGTTAGGGCATGGAAGATCTGCACAGACGAACTTCACTTCTCCATCTCACAGTTCGTCGTGTTCTTCATCCGGGGTAATTAAAATTTACTTTTACTGCCCTCCTTGATTCGTTTGTTTTCTTCAAAATTTCAAAAGGTGTTTTCTTCTTCAAATCTTCACACACTAAACACCTCACATGTCATCTGTTCTTGATTCGATTTCTCTAAGCTACATTTTTCTTCAAGATTCCTAAATTGTGTGGATTTTCAATCTGTACAACTCTGGAACCTAAGACAAAGAACGCTTAGTAAAATTCTTCAAGATTCATATGGTGAAATTCCTCAAACTTGTTCTTTTTACAAAACCTTCTGAGAACGCATATGACCTCTCCAAATTCCTCGCAACTATACTCTGTTCACAGGTACTCATGTGCGCTGCTGAATCACTAGGTTCTCATCAACTTAACTCATTTGCAGCGTTCCTCGAAGAAAAGTTACATACTTCTTCAGAGAATTCAATTGTTCAAATTCCTCGTCTGCAGAAAATGGCTGATGGAAAGAAGCCACAGAAGGGAGGAATGAGGCCTGAGGTCAATACTGCTTTCGAGATTCCTGAAGACATATATGCTGACTATTGCACTCCTGATGAGGCAAAGTTCGGAAAAGAGGACAAGAATTAGCGCAAAGTGCGCATACAAAGAATAGTGAGGAGATGGTCAAGAGAGTGGAGGGAGTACATGTATGTGACTCCCAAATACAGGAAGAAATTCGCACTCAATCCTCCCTGCCCAAGACCTCCATTGGCACATGGCCAAGTTGCTGATCCCACTAGCCTCAAGCGTGGTGAGGATTATCCTGAAGAATGGGCCAAGCACCAGGCCAAGTTGGCCAAACAACTAAAGAAGCAGTGAGGAAATTCAATGAAGACTCTGGTGCTGCTGCTGCCACTGCTGAGGCCTCGGCCTCCAAGCCTAAGAAGGCCATGGCAAAGAAGCCTGCTCACAAGACAAGTTCTTCTTCCTCAATGCCCTCACGGCCAGATCGTTCAAAGCCCTCATGGCAAATTCCTCAGACTGCTCCTACTCCTCCAAAGTCCTCAGCTCCTCCGCCAAAGTCTTTAGATGCTACAGCAAAATCATCTGCTCCAGTGCATCTTGCCACATGTCAAAGGACTGCGGGCATATCCATTGCCTCAGGAGCCTCTGCAAGTTCCTCAGCTGCTCCTAGTTCCTCAGCGATACCAAGTTCCTCAGCTGGTCCCTCGCTACTGAAGAAAAAGACCACTGCTGGACGCGACTCTCGCCCAAGTCCTCACAAGAAACAAGTTGATTTCCAAGTGCCGTCTGATGACGAAGCTGATGATGATGAACTTGTTCAAATCATCAGAGACAGGCAAGAAAGGGCCGCTAGAGCCAAAGGAAGCGAAGTGCCACTGCTTTTGGATCCAAAGGTGATCCTTGATTTCATTGATCTCTGGCATCAGGACCCCAACACTCCTATGCCTGACTTCAACTTGACACCTGGCCATAGTCATATGCTGACCGCCTTCATAGGCGAAGAAAAATGGAAATTTCAACAGGGCAGGCAGACGAAGAAAGCGCAGTACAACAAGGAGCGCTTCCCAAAGAAAAATGTTGTCAACATGACAACTGAAGAACTTGTCAGGCTACAGGGTGAAATCAAAACCCTCAGTGATGAATTTGATGCATATCGCACAGACTAGATAGGCGCCAAAGTCAGATTTGTGAATTTGACTAAAGGTTTTTCTTCAAGTGTTGCTCGACAAACGCACATTAAAATTCCTCAGGCTGAAGCATCTGCTCAGTCTGCTGAAGGACATGCTAGCATCGCTGAAGAACATCAGGCTGCTGAAGAAAATACCAGGGCTGATGTCTGCACCCTAGCTGCTAAAGATATTGCCAGGGCAACCTCTAGTGTTGCGCCTGAAGAAAATGTCAGGCCAGCTGAAGCTCCAAAGGCTGTGCCTGAAGAACATGAAGAAGTCAGGGCAACTGCATCAGTTGTGCCTGAAGAAAAACAACCAGATTCCTCTGCTCCTCCTGCGCCTACACCAAGTCCAACCATTTCATCTGCGTCAGATGTGAAGAAGACAAAGGCTGCAGAACGTGCAGCTGTGAAGAAAAGGAAGGCATCAGCTTCATCAGATTCTTCAGCCCCGAAGAAGATGAAGCCTTTGACAAGCTCAGCTAAAAATCCAATTGATGTCGTTCCAATTTCCTCCATGCCATCAAAGGAACTTATTCCATTTGATGAAGAGTATGTGATTCCTAGTGAATCAGATGAAGATATTCCCTCTGCTGCTTCCTCAGAGCAGACGGACAAAAAAATTGAAGTGGATGCAATCCCTTCAACCCCAATCATCTCCTCGCCTATTCCTTAGTTTACTGCTGAAGAGGCCGACGTTGAGGAATTGGAAGAACAAGACTCAGACGTGGACATTGGGAGTGCCACCTCTTTGATGAACGATGAATTTTGGGATAGTCAGCATCCCAACTCTCCTCTGTTCACGCCGCTGCAACAAATTCCTCATTCACCAGCACAAACTGTTCCAGTGGGCTCTGAAGAAACTCATCCCCGTGAATCTGTGCATGAAGACATTCCAGCCACTAGTGCTGAAGAAACTGCTGCTTCTGCTGAATCTGTGAAGACTGCCACTGAAGAGGAACCATAAATTCCTCAGGCTGAAGAACCTGAGATTGCGATCCAGAGGTTGTGATGCAATTGACTGACACTCCTCAACCCAAGCCAAAGGATCATTTCTCAAGAAAGCAAACTTTCAGGAAGGCTGATTTCTTCGGCGAGCATTTGTTCTTCACTCACTTCAATCCTTATGACTCTGCTCGCATAAGGAAGAGGCGTTTCTGGACTGCCAGTCAGGCAAATTTCTATTCCTCAGTGCTATACAATAAAGACAAAGTCTTCGATCATCAGCATATTCCTCACGTGGATATGGAATCACTGCCGTGCTTCGTGCCAGTCCTCAGTGTTCTTCATGATGCTGGACTGTTGGGTTTCTGCACTAACATATGCGATTGGAATGAAGAACTGACCCTTCAATTCTATGCAACACTGCACATCACAGGCAATTCTGAAGACGTGAATTCATGGCTACTGGACTAGATGACCGAAAACACTCACTTCAAAGCACCAGCCTCTGAATTACTTCAAGCACCACCTCTCAATCCTCCCACTGAAGCAACACGTTGCATGTATGAAGAAACTGAACTCACTGATCATTACATGCAAGTGCTTATGAAGCCTTTGAAGCCTGGTCAAGCCTCACGAACCAAATTCCTCGAGAAGGAATCGTTGTTTCTGCCACGGACTGTCTATCGCAGTCTGACGAAGACATTGAGTCCAATCAAGGGTCACGACTCAAATGATGAAGAAGTCGTTGGCATCATGAAGAATCTGCTGTTCAACATCATCCATGGCGTTCCCGTCAACTTCCATGATTTCTTCATGAGGACTATGGAAAATGTTGCATTGTCCCCTTTCAACCTGAAGCCCTTATGTTCCATGGATTATGAGATTCATCAGGACAAGGTCTTCAGTGAATTACAAAGCTGACACATTGAATCATTGCAGCTACTTGCCCCCAATTGAAGTCCTCAAACGGACATTTTCCTTAGCTGATGACAAGGGCAAGGCCACTGCTGTTTTTGATGAAGGCATTCGTCCATTGGATGGTCAGTTTCGCAAAGCTGCATCTTACTCCACCAATGATGACTCTGCCACTCATGACTCTGCCGCCAACGCTCCCAAGAGAAATCCTCAAGGCATAGCTCCCAGGGGTGATGACTGATAATGAGGTTCTCCTCAGTCTTCATTAGAAGGTTGATCGCAACCACAAATGGGTCAAGCGTCAGTTTGGTTCAATTCTTCACAACATGACCTCTACACACAATGAAGTGAAGAAAAACCATTACTACCTTCATGAAACCCTCAACCGCACCTGGGCTGTTCTGTCTCATCTGTATGGCGAAGAAGATTTGAAGAAAATGGGTCTCAAGGATGACTTTGACTGGTCTGCTCCTCCTCCGAAGAAATACAAGAAGGTCAAGGTTCCTCCCTTGGTGGCCAGCTCCTATTTTTCATCACGCGAAGCCGACGAGTATGAAGACTTGGACGACACTGCGGCAGGCCCTACATCAACAATCAACCCCAACAACGCTGGCGCTCCTTCATCATCTTAAGATTTTTCAGGGGCGTTAGTCCTCAGTTTCGATCCTTTTGGTCATTCGATGACAAAGGGGGAGAAATTTGAGTTAGTCTTCAAGCAGGTCTATATATATATATGGGCGTTTTTTTGCTAAGTTACAACTCTCGTTCTTCTGATGACTTTGTGGATCGAGTTGTAAACTTAAACTCTATGATGACCTGATACTTTTGTTGTGGTGTTTCTGCATGCTTATTCCTCATTAATGTTTATGCACGCATGCTGAATTACATCAGTCACCATATTTCATCATGCATTTCAAATTCTTCATATTATATGTCAAATGCGCGTATGAATTAGAAGATATAGGGGGAGATCTCCATGATTCTACTCTTCAAGTATGCATTGCTTCAAAAGAAAATTCCTCACTATGCACATCTTCAGGGGGAGTTCTTCTATATCTTGCAATCAAATTCCTGAATATCATTATTTACACTTCATATGGTTATCCCCGTTGAAAACTTAACCTATATTGTCATCAATCACCAAAAAGGGGGAGATTGTAAGTGCATCTAGTGCCCCTTAGTGATTTTGGTGTATTGAAGACTTATAGGTTAAGGTACTAATGTGTTTATGAGTGTACATAGGTCTATAAGTCTATGAGGAGTTTGATATTTACAGAGAAAGTTGACCCCTAAAAATGAAGTTCTTCGACCGAAGACTTTCTGAAGACTTTGAAAGTGAAGAAATTGGTGTGACCTTGAAGACTTGGTATTCATTTGAGGAACATGAAGCGTGAAGACTTTTGTTTTCGTAGTTTCTTTTTCTCTTTCTTGAGTCATAGGAAACACTGTACTGTTAAAGGGGGTCCAGGAAATACTAAGGAAAATTTTCCATGTGATGCTCAACTCAAAATCCTACACCTACCAATCCCTTCGAGTGAAGCCATTGGAAATCTCATACAGTTCAGTCATATTCTTCAGTGACAGAGACGAAGTTCTTCTGGCCTCTGAGGAATTTGTTCTAACTGAGGAGTTACGAATTCGCCAGTGCGAATTTCCTACACAGTGAGGATCATGATAGCCCTGAGGAGTTTGATACTCAAATTTCCGACCGTTGTTGTGGTACGCGCCAGCTGTCCCAAAATATCTACCTACCTAACGGTCATATCATTAAAGGGCATTTATGTCTTATCATGTCGGGCTGCTCCCTAGGCTATAAATAGCCGCCCCCTACAACCACTAGTTGGTTGGCTGCTCCGAGAGAAACTGACACTTGTCATAAGAGCAACCCATCCTCCGAGGACTTTGAGCGAAAATCATCAAGTGAGGAAAAACCCAAAACCAAACCCAAACACCTACAAACCAAAAAGTGATTGAGCATCACTAAAGAGATTGATCCTGAGTGGATCCGACGCTTGTTACCTTTGAAGACTATGCTTCTTCCAGACGGTTAGGCGTCATGGTCTACAACATCCAAGAGGAATTGTGGATCGCCGAGTGACCGAGTCTGTGAAGGTTTGGAAGACACCTGAAGACTTACCACGAGTGATTGGGCGAGGTCTGTGTGACCTTAGCTCAAGGGGAATATGGTGAGGACTTGGTGTCTTGGACTGTGTGTCCAGGACTGGGTGTCCGGGACTGTGTGTCCTTAGGTTTAAATACCTAGCCGCCCTAACCAGATGTACAACTGAGACAGCAGTTGGAACTGGTCTAACAAATCATTGTCTTCACCAAGCTTACTGGTTCTATTTCCTCAACTCTTTCATTTCCTCATATCTGTGTAGTGTGCTTGTTCATATCTGTTTGAAGACTTTGACTGAAGACTTTCTCAATTTCCTCAGTTCAATTTCTTCAGTTTGTTTTGTCTTCATCCCGTGTTATCCTCTGATTACGCTTTCTGTACTCTATGTTTGTCTTCATTTCTTCATGATGACCATGCTTGTATTCTGCTATGCTTACTTCTGAGTACTTATTCCGCTGCAAGTAGTTCTTCGCTAAGTAATTTCCTCAACAACAAATTCCTCAGTGAAGAATTCATAAAAATCGCCTATTCGCCCCCCCTCTAGTCGATATAACGCACTTTCACATAGCAAATCCGCAACCCTAAAACCGGCTCAAACGTCCGCCAACTAGTTCAATCATAGTCAGGTACAGCGGCTGGAAGCTAGCCGCCGCCAGAAGAGGACAATCTTCCAGCGTCGTCCTCCGGCGGCTCCCCTCTGCCGGCGACCTCGATAGTCGGTGGTGAGGGGTTGCCGGATTCACGCGTGTGGATCGTACGCAACGGAGGGTGGCCATGAAGAGGTATGATTTTGAAACATTTTTTGGTACCGGGCAAATTAAAGTAAGTATTTTATACCAAATGTTTATCTAAAGTTAATTTATCATACTACATTAATGACTATAACTTCTATTATTTAGTGGACTAACCACATAACAATGTTGTGTAATATTAATTATGTCATTTTTTTTATCATTTTTAATGTTTGGTACTAAAAAAATCAACTCTACGGATTTTTAATTGTATGTTTTAAAACTCGTGTTTAAATATAAGTTGAAAAACTTGGTGTGTATTTGCATGCATTGGTATATATATTAATATTATCAAATATCATTTTAGAGATCTCTAGAAGTGTATTGTCTAACTAATATCTTAACAATGGTTTCTAGTATATTATCTCTATCTCTACTTTATTTACTTAAACTAGGAAATTTGTCGTGCGTTGCAACAAGACATACTATGCTACAGAGCAAACACAATGTCCATGAATCAAGGTTGTTTAGTTTTCCGGCTCATAATATGTATCCAGCACAAGCATGCCCATGAAGAATTACAGTGAGCGATAATGATACACCCCATTGGATCGGCTCACATCCGGTTCATGTCCGTGGATGGCACGGATCATGATGTGCGTGCCCAGCAACAACAATATGTCGATGGACAATGTCTAGGGGGTTGTGTAATCTAGATGGGTAGGCGGATGCGAGTAATTGGAAAATCTCTCAACGAGGATGACATAGGCTTACGATGATTGGTGTAGATTGAACTTTGAAATTCGTCCTCAATGATGCATGGTTCGAACTCTTCTTCAGCGGAATATATTCTACTCATCAATGCAGTGTTGGTGGTGCGAGAGTAAGTTCAGGTGAGCTCCGATACATCAAGAATGATAATGGTGTCCGGTGATGACATAAGGTGACAACCTAGGCAAAGCTATGTGTGTGAAAGAAATAGAGCATAAAGGTTAGAGTAGGAGGCATGGTGCTCTTGCATACATGTTTGTGGTTTGCATGATGTTTTGATAAACTACCGGAATTAATTATACAAGAGTCCCAGTCGGACAAGATATATATATATATATATATATATATATATATATATATATATATATATATACTAGCAAAAGGGCCCGTGCGTTGCAACGGGAGAGAAACTTGACGTGTTGATCAAAGTACCCACATGCATGATATGATAGCATCAGACAACATACAATTTGTTGTAACACAGATTGACCTCGCAACGATATGCGTCTGACTTTACATCAATGTCGGTTGTCCTTGCCGTGTTCATGTGGTCAGCTTTGCGACGTCGTCCTTCTGACTTAAAATATCACCAACCGTCCTTGTAGGGTATGCATAGTCGGCTTTGCAACACGGCAGTCCAACTTTTCCAGTAAAAAAGAATAGCGGCAAGCCGGCAACTGATGTTGCATTGGAGTGCTTCCGCTAGATGCATATATAGGTCGTTGGGCCTAGGAGCACCGCGTCCGGCTTGCAGCAGCATCGACCAGGCTTGCAGTATCATGTATTATTCTGGTTGCAGCAATGACGTTCGATCAATCGGATAATCTTTCGAAGAAAAAAAAATGTAAATTTAGTTGCAAAAAAAAACATTTTTGTATTTTCCGTTCTTTTATGGTCATCCCAATGTGGGGCATGAGTCTCCCCACGCTTTCTTCTCTCGTTAGTAAATCTCTAATTACATAGAGCCATGCAAAGCACGAGCATCCCTCTTCTTCTCTCTTTGGACGTCCCTTTTTTACTGCCATAAACAAAATCAAGAATACCAATCTAATCCTCTTCCCGCCCATACGCGGCGAACCTCGCTTTGGGGAGGTCGGTCACGGGTCGCTGCTGGTCATGTACGTACATACGTGTCCTGGCAGCTGCGATCCTGTGGTAATGCTGTCATGGTAACACATCGGAGGGACAAATCCAGACGGCCGACTCTCACCAAATCAAATCCCTTTTATTTAGGGATCAATTCCTCTTAATTTCCCTTTCAAAAAAAAAAAATTCCCACATGGGAGGCCTAATTTTTGGCTGCTCCCCAATAAGGCCCAGGTTGGCCCATGCAGGACAGTCGGACGAAATTCAGCCCAATTACTAAAAAGCACATTAATAGCGGGGTTCAATTACTAAAAAGCACATGAATAGTACCACCTCGGATAATATGAGCGAAAATACTGAAAGCGTAAATTCACGAGAAGAAGCGTATTGTGACGGTGAACCCGACGGACTCAATCCGTGCTTTATTATTAGGTATATATATATGCTCGAGGATCATGGTGGACGGGCGGCAAGGTGAGATCCCATAAACCAATAATGTAACAGAAAAGTAAGTAATTATTAATTATATTATTTAATTCAGGAAAGCTCATTTTTCTACTCGTACTCACTCTTTGGCAGGTTCCTTAAGGAGATGGTGCAGAAAGAAAAAGCCTCTTCAACTGGAGCTCAAATCAATTGAAGAACAAATCAACAACATTAAAATGATGCCTCTTCAGCAGCAAGATCATGCTCTTGAATCAACTCACACAATAAGATATGAACAAAACCTCACCAAGATCACTCAATTCTATAGGGAAAGTGCCAAAAAATATCAAAAAACTAACGCCCACATGTGTGACATCTTACACATCGCACACACGTCTCCATCACCACGTATTTTGCCACGTATGAACATATGACATTAGCAGGAATCTTTTTGGTTTTCGGCATAAAAATGTTTTATCTCCTAATAAAAAAATTGAATTACAAATCCGTTTTCACCATTAAATCTGTCTCGACGAGATCTTCAAAACTAGACCCCATGTTGATATGTTTCGACGAATTTTTTTTTGCCGAAAAGTTGCCATGATATTTACAGTGTACTTGCCATAGTGCTTAAACTAAAGTTGCCATGTGGCAATTTTAGTTTTTAGAGCATGGCAATTTTAATTTTTTGATGATGGCAATTCCAGTACTCTGACCTTGAAAATTATTTTTTGTATGAACCATGGCAATTTCAAGTGCATGTATCATGGCAATTTTATTTTATGGTTCATGGCAAGTCTAGTTTCATAATTCCCCATTTTATAATATGTCAAAATTTAATTTTAAAATGTAGAAAAAAAATAGCTGAAACATATCATGTCAACTTCAGTGTAAACATCATGGCAATTCATGTGCAATAGACATGGCAACTTTTAATCCAAAAAAAAATATTCGCCGAAATATATTGATATGAGATCTAGTTTCAAAAATCTTGTCGCGAGGGATTTAATCGTGAAAACGGATCTTCAATTAGATTTTTCATTTAAGAGATAAAACATTTTAAAAACTGAAAACCCAAAAAAATTCTCACATGCATGCATGTGGTGACGTGGCGCAGTCTGTGTGTTATAGGGCGTATGTCAGGTTTGGCTCCCACCACACGTGTGGGCGTTAGCGTTGTCCAAAAATATATATCACTCGGCAAGAAACGGCTATACAAATACCGATTATTTTCATCTTGTTGTCCTCAAGAGAAGGAAAAGAAATACTATTGTTTCTATCAAACAAAAAGATGTTATTATCCATTTTAAACCTAAGCAGATTGCAAACACTTCTGTTAACTACATTAGATACATCTTCTCATTGCCCAACCTTCATATTGGCAGGCCCTTCCTAGCATCAAATCCTCTTGCTTTGTCTAATGATTTCACTTATTTTATATGGATTAGAAGGAAATTTTGTGGACACTCAAGGACATGAAATTAAATGCTTCACAGGTGTCGGATGGTTTTAATCTCGAGTTCTATCTTGCTACATGGGACTGGATAGGTGAGGATGTCGCTACTCTGGTAAGATTTTTTATCAAACAAGCATTCTACCTCCTCACATTACTGATACGAATATTGCACTTATTCCTAAGAAGCTGGTGCCTCAACTTCCTAGCGATTATAAACCTATTAGTTTTTGTAATGTTATCTACACAATCATTGCTAAAACTCTTGCTAATAAACTTAAACACCATCTCCCAGATTATATTGATCCGATGCAACAAGCTTTTATCAAAGGTAGAAGAATCAGTGACAACATTATTATAGGTCAAGAAATCACCCATTCTTTTGCACTCAGATCCTGGAACCATGAGGCCATTTTTACTTAAAATTGACCTTGCAAATGCTTTCAATCGCATCGAACGAAACTTTATTGTATCTGCTCTTGTTCATAAAGGGTTGCATGGTCATTTTATTAATCTTATATACGTCTGCATTGCCATGCCTATTTTTTTGTTATCATTAATGGCGAACAGTTTCAACACTTTAGGAGCAACAGAGGAATTAGATAGGGTTGCCCCCTTCCCACTTTCTCTTCGTCTTTGTTGTAAATGAGCTCTCTCTCGGCAGGCCTTATCCTTTCCTTCCCACGGTGGACACACCGGTTTCGGTGGAATTCATAGTCCGCTCGACTGGTGATGGGAAGGAGTGAGTTTCTGGCTGCCGGGACCGCGATGATCGAGCCCCATAGGATCCGAGGGGCCGTTGAGCTGACGCTATGGATTCGCGCCAGACAGATCCTACCTTCAGTCGGGCGATGTCCTCCCGGGAGCGGCGGAGTGCAATGCGGACTGCTCGGAGTCAGATCCACTACCGCCATGTCGGAGATGACCGGAGGGGTGAGATTGGGTGGCGGAGGGGAGAGGAGGGGAGTGGAGTGAAGTGGTTGGGGTTTAGTCCGGCGAGCGGTTGGGAAGGAATACTTGTGGGGTCTTGTTGGCCAGTGTGGGCCGGGTCCGATGCGGCAGATGCGCCTGGGCACGTGCAGACGTCCCCATATCTGCCCCATTTTTTGGCTGGATATGAGGGCTGCTGGTCAGCCTAGGCGTTTGAGGCCTATTTAAGGCTCCCTTCTGAATCGAAGTTTCATGACCGGTCAGTGACCGGGCTGTCCGCTCAAACATTTAAGGCAGGTTTGGGGCGTCCGGCTGTAAATGCTCTTAGGAAGAACAGGAGGCGACATGACACTAGTAGTAAACATGGCTTTGGTCCAGGCTAGATAAGAGCATTAATCCCGGTTCTGTTATGAACCGAGACCAATGGGTGCATCATTCCCGATTCGTCAGGCCAGGGCGCTGGCCGAGCCTCGGGGGCCATAGGTCCCGGTTCGTCTGACCCCTTTGGTCCCGGTTCCAGACACGAACCGGGACCAAAGGGCCTCGCTCCTGGCGCAACCTCTTTAGTCCCGGTTGGTGGCTGGAACCAGGACTAAATATCAGGCTTCTATCCCGGTTCTAGCCACCAACCAGGACTAAAGAGATGCCAATATATATGCTCGCCCCTGCTCGCTCACTCCTCTGTTTTTTGGTCGGCCGGCATGTAGGAGGTGTGTGCTGCTCTGCTCTCACGTCCTATGCACATGATGTGTTCGATGAAATGCGCGAGCCACACTTAAGCTTTCTCCTCTCCAAGATCGACCTCCAAGCTCCATTTTCCTCAAGATTTGTCTAGATTTGGCGGTCCTGCTCGTCCCGTCCCTGTCCTCACCGCCGTCGATATATCGCCCATGCCGATCTCATCGCCGGCACCACTGTGGTGAGCCTCTTGTTCTTATCTTCTTTCTAAAAGAACAAAATGTTGGGGATCGTTGCAGAAAATCAAGAAAATTCCTACGCATCACCAAGATCTATCTATGGAGTCTACTAGAAACGAGAGGGGAGTGCATCTTCATACATTTTAAGATCGCGATGCGGAAGCGTTACAAGAACGTGGGTGAAGGAGTCGTACTCGTAGCAATTCAGATCGCGGTTGGTTCCGATCTAAGCGCCGAACAACGGTGCCTCCGCGTTCAACACACATGCAGCCCGGTGACGTCTCCCGCGCCTTGATCCAGCAAGGGGAGAGGGAGAGGTTGGGGAAGACTCCGTCCAGCAGCAGCACGATGGCGTGGTGGTGATGGAGGAGCGTGGAAACCCTGCAGGGCTTCGCCAAGCACCGCGGGAGAGGAGGAGTACTAGGGAGAGGGGGAGGGCTGCGCCACGACTTGGGTGCGGCTGCCCTCCCACCCCCCACATATAAATAGGGGCCAGGGAGAGGGGGGCCGGCCCCCTCAGATTGGATCTGAGAAGGGGGCGGCGGCCAGGGGGGGGGTGCCTTGCCCCCCAAGGCAAGGGGGCGCCCCCCTTTAGGGTTCCCCAAACCCTAGGCGCCTTGGGCCCTTGGGGGGGTGCACCAGCCTACCAGGGGCTGGTTCCCCCCTTCACTTGGTCCACTTGGCCCACCGAGCAGGTGGCCCCACCCGGTGGACCCCCGGACACCTTCCGGTGGCCCCGGTACAATACCGGTGACCCCCGAAATCATTCCGGTGACCAAAACGGGACTTCCCATATGTAAAACTTTATCTTCGGACCATTCCGGAACTCCTCGTGACGTCCGGGATCTCATCCGGGACTCCGAACAACATTCGTTAACCACGTACTACATTCCTTATAACTCTACCGTCATCGAACCTTAAGTGTGTAGACCCTTCGGGTTCAGGAACCATGCAGACATGACCGAGACAACTCTCCGGCCAATAACTAACAGCGGGATCTGGATACCCATGTTGGTTCCCACATGTTCCATGATGATCTCACCGGATGAACCACGATGTCAAGGATTCAATCAATCCCGTATACGATTCCCTTTGTCTATCGGTATAGCACTTGCCCGAGATTCGATCGTCGGTATACCGATACCTTGTTCAATCTCATCACGACAAGTCTCTTTACTCGGTCCGTAACACATCATCCCATGACTAACCCCTTAGTCACATTGAGCTCATTACGATGATGTATTACCGAGTGGGCCCAGAGATACCTCTCCGTCAGACGGAGTGACAAATCCCACTCTCGGTTCGTGCCAACCCAACAGATGCTTTCGGAGATACCCGTAGTGTACCTTTATAGCCACCCAGTTACGTTGTGACGTTTGGCACACCCAAAGTATTCCTACGGTATCCAGGAGTTGCACAACCTCATGGTCTAAGGAAAGGATACTTTACATTGGAAAAGCTTTAGCATACGAACTGCACGATCTTATGCTAGGCCTAGGATTGGGTCCTGTCCATCACATCATTCTCCTAATGATGTGATCGCGTTATCAATGACATCCAATGTCCATGGTCAAGAAACCGTAACCATCTATTGATCAACGAGCTAGTCAACTAGAGGCTTACCAGGGACACATTGTGGTCTAAGTATTCACACTTGCATTACTGTTTCCGAATAATACAATTAAAGCATGAATAATAGAAAATTATCATGAACAAGGAAATATAATAATAACCATTTTATTATTGCCTCTAGGGCATATTTCCAACACAAAACTCTTACTTGTATCCGCCCCGTCGGCCCTCGTCTTGTCTATGATTCGGATGTGGTATATTATATTTATTATTATTTGTTCCATTTAGTGTTTATAACAATTATGCCAACCAACATGACATAGATGTTTTTATCTAGGAGGTATGTGAACCGGAAATTCCAACCCACCCTTTTGTCGAGAGGTTAAATTTAGTTGAAAAAGAAACAATTACTTGAAGAAAAAATTGAAAAGAATTGAGGAGGAGAAGATGGAATTGGAGTTGCATGTTGTGGATGTCGTCGATGATCACAAGATCAAGATGGGTGCAATGCTCTTGAAGATTAGAAAGATTAGAAAATATGTCATTCATAATGATGCTTGGTATCATTATGCCGTTGGATCAATTGTTACCTTAGTTGCGATTATGATCGCATTTGTTGTTGCATTTAAATGTTTTACATAGTTGTATGTTAGTTTCAATGTATGTTTTAGTTAGATGCTCTAGAGAGCTATATGTTGTTCTATTAGAACTATGTATGAACTTTATGTATGTATATTTTCAGTAATAACATTTGATCACTATTGTACTTTGGTTTTAATGTGATGATGAACTTGTATTAATTTGGTCACTTCTCTATTCATGATGTTCTGTAATGGTTTTTGATACACTTAATTATATAATGCACGCAGATGAACCGAATATGGATGTACGGTGACCGATTGTGACGCCCGGATAGTTAAGCTACAGTAACCCTTTGCTAATGACGCCACATCACCTCGATTATAGTTGCTAATCTCGAGTTAGTTCGAAACCGATTCATATTCAAATTCAAAATCAGGCAAACCACAAAAGTTTTCAAATATTAAAACTAAAATGATCGGAGTGAATCAAATAAGGCATAGGAAATTATGGTGGACAAACCACACCTTTATAAAATGTTTTAATAATATAAGATAAATAAAACAACAGAAAAAACAATTGTTCAAATGTTTTTAAATAATAAATGATTACCATCTATTTTATTTAGGTACCTAGTTAATTATGGTGGTGGCATATTTATGAATACAATTTTAGATACAACCTTAGCAACTTATAAAAGAAAAGAAACAAATCAAATTTAATAAAACAGAAAAGAATAATAAGTAAAAGGAAAAAAAACAAATAAAACAAAAACAAAAGAAAGGCTGAAACCCCCCCTCTCCCTGGGCCTCTCGGCCCAACCGGCAGCCAGCCGGCCCACCCCATTGCCCTTGGCCTATATGGCCTATTTCCCCACGCCCGACCGAAACCCTAACCGCTACTCCCCACTCCCCTCGGTCCCCCACTCCCCTCGCTCCTCCTCTCCCCATCTTAATCGGGCAACTACCCCGACCCCAGCGCCCCGACCCCGTCGCCGGACTCCCCCTTCGCCTCGAGCCCTGCCGTCGCCGCTCGTGGACACCGCCGGACTGCCTCGTCTCCTCCTCTCCTTCACCGGCTCCACCGAGCCTCGCCGCCCCCTCTTCTCACGAACGGAGGGTGAGCAGAACTCCCCTGTCCTCTCGGTCTCCCTCGCGCACGCGTCGCCTGTCCGCCACTGCATCCCGTCGCTGCGCCGCGACCCTGGCCGCTCCATGCCGCGCCCTGCTTCCGCCGGCGCCCAGCCGCACCCACGACCGCTCCCCGCACCGCCTTGGCCTTGCCTCTGCTCACGCTGCACTGCATCGCCCTCGCAACGCTCGCCTTGTCCCGCATCGCTCGGCATAGGCCGGCGCCGCTGCTGCCCCGGCAGCCCCGCACGCGCTGCCCTCCTCGCCCCACACGCGCTGCTCCTCCCAAGTCGCCCTCCCTCGCACCGAAGGGCCTCCGCCCTCTGTGCCACGACCTCGTCCTACCCTCGCTCCTGCTTCGATCTCACGGCAGCTGCTGCTGCCCCACTCACTGTCCTGCGTCGCGGCTGCTCGCCGGTGGCCACGCCCAGCCACCTCCCCCTCTCCCGCTAGCCCTGGCCGGCGGCCTTGCACGGGCCGCGACGTTCGCGCCCACTGGCCGGCGGCCTTGCATTTGCCGCCGCGCTCGCGCCCACTGGCCGCGTCGGGCACCCGTGTGCCAGATGCCCACTGCCCGTTAGCCCGCTAAGGCCATTGGGCCCTTGACAGATGGGCCCCAGCCCCTTTAATTAAAAAAAAGAAGTTTAAAAAAAATATGTATTAAAATAAATAAATAAATAATAATAAATAAAATATTAATTAATTAATTAATTAAAGAATTAATTAACTTAATTAATCCTGATTAGATAAACCTAATCACTAGTTAACTTAATTAAACCTACTTAGTTAAACTAGTCTATGACAGCACGGTCCCACGAGTCAGGTTTGACTCTGGTCAACCGGGTTTGACTTGCTGACGTCATGGTGATGTCATGCTGACATCACCTATCACTGTTCTGGATAATGTTAGATTTAAATTAATTAATTAAATTCCAAGAATTAATAAAACCTTTAGAAAATCATATCTTTTAAGCCGTAACTCGGATGAAAATACTTTGTACATGAAAGTTGCTCAGAACAACGAGACGAATCCGAATACGCGGTCCGTTCGTCCACCACACATCTCTATCATACCGAACGTGCAACATTCCCCCTCCGTTTCATCTGCCCGGAAACGCGAAACACCGGGAATACTTTCCCGGATGTTTCCCTCCTTCGTCAGTATCACCTCCTACTGCGTTAGGTCACACGTAGCACCGCGTATTTCCATGTTATGCTTTGTGATGCTATTGTTTGCTCTGTTATTTATTTGTTTCCCCATTCGTTGCTTATTTTCGGTAGACTCCGTTACCGCGATAGACCCCGAGACCGTTGATGCTTCGGTGTTCGACTACGGCTACGCTTCCGAAGATTCCTTTCGTCTACAGGGCTTCCAGGCAAGCCTCCCCCTTTGATCACCAGATATCGCCTATTCTTCTCTCTACTGCTTGCATTAGAGTAGTGTAGCATGTTACTGTTCGGTTACTCCTATTCTGCTGCATAGCCTGTCATTGTTGCTACAACTGTTGATACTTTACCTGCCATCCTAATGCTTAGTGTAGGATGCTAGTATTCCATCAGTGGCCCTACACCCTTGTCCGTCTGCCCTGCTATTCTATCGGGCCGTGATCACTTGGGGGTGATCACGGGTATATACTACATACATTTTACATGACACATGATGATGGTTCGGATATGGGGGCTGAAGGGGCAGGTGGTTCCACCCAGGTAGTGGTGGGCCTGGGTTCCCGACAGCCCCCTGATGGTTACTTTGTGGCGGAGCGACATGGCAGGTTGCGACCACCTAGGAGACAGGTGGGCCTGGCCCTGGTCGTTGTCCGCGGTTATTTCATAATAACACGTTTAACGGGATCTTGGTATTTGATCTGAGTCTGGCCATTTGGTCTATACGCACTAACCAGCTGCGTGGGAACAGTTATGGGCACTCGACGTCGTGGTATCAGCCGAAGCCTTTTTGACGTCAGCGACTTAGCGGCGCGCGCCGAATTGGACTGGAAGCCTACTCTGGTATTAGGAGAGGCTAGGTCTGCTTACCGGCCGCCCTCGCAACGTGCAGGTGTGCATTGGGCGATGGGCCCAGACCCCTGTGTGCTTAGGATTTAGACCGACGTGCTGACCTCTCTGCTGTGCTTAGGTAGGGCTGCGACGTGTTGATCTTCTGAGGCCGGGCATGACCCTAGAAAGTGTGTCCGGCCAAATGGGATCAAGCGTGCTGGGTTATGTGGTGCACCCCTACAGGGAAGTTAATCTATTCGAATAGCCGTGTCCCTCGGTAAAAGGACGACCCGGAGTTGTACTCGGACCTCATGACAACTAGAACTGGATACTTAATAAAACACACCCAGACAAGTTCCAGATATAACTCGGTGGTTGCTCTCTCACAGGGTGATGTGCGGGAGGATCGCCGGGTAGGATTATGCTTTACGATGTTACTTGGTGAACTCTTCTGCTACTCAAGACGGAGATTGCCAGAAGCTTTGATAGTTGTTACTATTCCTTCTACTCCCTTCCACTGCTGCAAGACGGAGGCTGCGAGAAGCGAGGAAGCTTGTTACTTACCATCTACTCTCTTCTACTGCTGCAAGATGGAGGTTACCAGAAGCGTAGTCTTCGTTTGGAATAGCTATCCCCCTCTTATTCTGCTTTCTGCAGTTCAGACCACATATATTACCCCTTTACACAGATATCATTGCATATGTAGTGTAGATCCTTGCTTGCGAGTACTTTGGATGAGTACTCACGGTTGCTTTTCTCCCCCTTTCCCCCTTTGTCCCTTCTTCTCGGATGCCGCAACCAGATGATGGAGTCCAGGAGCCAGAAGATCCCGATGATGTTTCTACATGGAGTTCGGCTTCGAGGAGTAGTTAGGAGGTCCCAGGCAGGAGGCCTTGCCTTTGCGATCGTTGCTACTTTTGTGCTAGCCTTCTTAAGGCAAACTTGTTTAACTTATGTATGTACTCAGATATTGTTGCTTCCGCTGACTCTTGTGTTTTCGAGCTTTTGTATTCGAGCCCTCGAGGCCCATGGCTTGTAATATAAAGCTTGTATTATTTTAATTTGTGTCTAGAGTTGTGTTGTGATATCTTCCAGTGAGTCCTTGATCTTGGCCGTACACATTTGCGTGCATGATTAGTGTACGGACAAATCGGGGGCGTCACAAGTTGGTATCAGAGCCGACTGCCTGTAGGAATCCCCCTTTCCAACTCCTTGGCCGAAGTTGAGTCTAGTCTTTGAAAAACAAATTTACCGACTTGTTGTGTGGCTTACGGGCCCACAACACCAATGGGTGGTATTAGGATCCTTTACTCCTCGTCTATACTCTGGGACTCTGATCTCTCTTCTATTCGGGTTAAAGATTTTACTAACTCTGACTCTAGGTTCTCGTAACTATTTCTCCCGGAGAGTCCTCATTCCGGAAGATCACCTGCTTCGTCAGAAGATTCTGAGGATAGCCCTCGATATTTTCCAGAGACCCTTATGCTCATCGCCTTTGCAATTCACTGCCACCGATATATCCCTACGGATATCTGTGTGCATTTGTCATTCTCATGATTGTTACTCGTTGCTCTTGTTGTTACAATATGCCTCGAAATATTCTCCGTTGTTTCGAGAATCCTTTGAGTTTACTGTCTTGCAGTTTTATTTCGCATGAAAACCCTTACGGTTGATTCCTCATATTTATCGAGGATCCGTTCTTCTCAATTGTTCGTGTGTCTCACAATATTCTTCGGAATAGTTTTCGATCTTTCGAAGATCCTCTGCAGCCTGTTACTCTTGTAATTCTTGCCTGCTTGCCTAATGGTTAATTCCATATGACTAGTAGTCTTCGTTAACATCCCTTGTCTTAGCCATTTTTGAGCCTATTGATTCAATGTGTGCGTAGGCACGCAGTCATCAGGTTATCCTTAAAAAAAATTATCTTCCCGGCTCAGACGTCATTCCGGACATGAGTTGGTTCTCAGCAATTCAAACCTTTATTGATTGTCCAACTAAGTGTTTTCAACTTATCCATCCTGGATCAGAACATCTGCTTCTGATCCTTCGTTTTGGAAACCATAATTTCTTTCTATTTAAGCTTCTTACTAATCAGGTGATTCTTGAATCTGATGCCTCTGCATTCTTCTTCCTCGGAGTGAGTATCGATACTCACATCAGATTCGTTGAGGATCGCTCGATCCTTTGTTGAAATATTATCCGACAGTGTCCTTCGTATACAAAAAAAAACCTCAAGAAGTTCTGTCCCTGATGCATAATACCTTCGGTAAATTGTATCCTCTTCTTTGACAACCATGCTCTCCCTTGGAGCTGGTGATATTTACTTTTGAAACTTGTGGAATATGTTACTAAGATGCCCGATGGGTTGAACCTATGCCTTCCCCTAATCCGTGAGAACCCAAAAGTTTTCACAAGTCATACCCTTCCGGTGTTCTACCGGATAAAATTCCAACACTACAATTTTATCAAAGCAAGAGGTAAATGAAACGTATGCATTGGAGAATTGGGAGTCGACCTTGAGCTTTTGTTCATGCCCATGGAAACAATGTAGACCGTCTCGGGAGCTTCTTGCAAATGATTTTTCATCTAAATAATTCTTTCGGTGCCAATAAATTTGATCCCTTGCAGTTACGGTTCCGACCATGCTGTCCTTATTCAATATATCTGGAATAAATCCATTCCAGGCCTCGTCAATTTTGACAAGGTTAAAGTATCTACTGTCATAGGTCAATGACCTAGTTCAACTCCTATCGTGTTCTACCTTCGAGTTTTACCCTCTGATATCTCGAGGATATCATGCCTTTGCACCACACCTTTTGAACTTTTGATGAAGTAATACCTTTGCTTGTCGTAATCACTCTACGGGTTCTAGGTTGCCGTCAACCGAGGACATCGTTTAGTAAATCAAATCTGCTCTAAAAATTCAACACCCCTAGTAGATGTTACTGGGAAATTTTTAAACTCAATCTGGTTTATTCCTAGACTATCAGGTACATCCCTTGTCTAGCTATCTTTGACTGTGCTACCTCGTCCTTCTTTGGTGCACAAATTCTTCAGAATGTGGGCACGACTTACATCGAGCTTTCAACCTCATGTTGCTTGTTCAAAAGGGCAACTTCGATTCCGAGCTTGCTTCTTATCTGTTGTTCCTATGACTTCCATGTCGTCATTCCCCGCTTGATGACATCGCTGTTTGATTGCATTTTCTTGAAAACTCCCGACAAATGTGTCATGATCACCTTCAACACTTTGACTTCTTCCGAGATGTCAACTGAGTTCATGATGAGAAATACCCTCCTTGCCCTCGATGATTTTATTAACATCGACAACACCCTTGACTTCCTGTCATCGCGAGCTTGTCCATGTTATGGATGCAACTTGCTATCCAGCTTGTATTCTGTTCTGCCTTGAAGTATTATTGTCATTATGTCCAGAATGTTGTGAGGATTGCTCCACCTCTTAGAAAATCTCGGTATGATGATACTTCTCACCATCACCATTCTTCCTTGGTCCCCGTGTTGTTTTTAACCGGGATACCAATATGCTAACGATGCTGCTTGAGTTCTATACTTCTAGCAGCCCCATTGCTATGAAGATAATGATCGACAGTTCGTTCTTAGACTGTTGGTTATTGAATCGTCATTCTAACATTGATCTTGCTGCCTAAGGTCATATTTCGGGCACACCTTTCAACTAATGATTAATGGTGTATGTTTATCTCGAGCATACAACATTATATCATTTGAATTGACAATTGTCATTTTCTTGTTCACATTATTATGGAAATCCATTCGTTTGGAATTCTCGATGAATTGTCGCTGAGTCCATCAGCCACCTCCTCATCCTATCCTTGGTTTAATGATGAACTATTGTTTTGGGAACCCGCTCCCATAGTTCATTTCCCGAGAATCTTGCAATGTCATTTCGTCGATTTGTGATGCACCTTTTTCTTCTCGAACATCCCGAGTCTGAGGTAAAATGACACCAATCGGATCTGAATCTCGGTCAGATATGATGGTTGGGCCAACTTTCCAGTAGTTATATTATTGGTCCTTTGATGACCCGGTAATATGATGTCATGCCCAGCACCCCTGGGTGGAGGACCTATCATTATATTCTCTTCTGCAAGGATAACTATTCTTCCAGGAGGAAATTGTAAGACTTATTTTATAACTTGCTCATGATGGATCATTTGTGTATCCAAAGTCTGGCCCTTGATTGAAACACCATATCATTGCTACCTCGAAGCATGACTATGATACCCCGCTCATCAACAAGAACATTGGAGGCGTGATGCTAAATGTTTCTTGGTCAGTTATCCAAACACCGATGTATGGGTAACATCTTGATTAATCCTTGCCTCTTTATCTAAATGATTGGGTACTTGCTCACCTACCCTGTATGCCATGTTCTTCTTGTCCATGGGAAGGATACACTCCTAATAATTGTGTGTAATCACAATTTTCCTTTCCATTTGTTTGTTTAACCTTTCTTTGATCTACATATAATCTAAGCAGTAATATTTTTCTGCTTATGTAAACACCTTGGTGTACAACTCTGTCAGTAAGACCTTGATTCTATTGATGATAACATCCTGGTACTGCCGCTGAACGAGAACTTTTCCTGTTGGTCCGCCTCGTTTCAACGAGCGGGAAAATGGTCCTCTTCGTTCCCCGTCCTTGGTATCGACATTGTTGCCGGCATAGCTGACATACTATCCTCTGACATGCCTTGCTTTCTGTGCAAGATGTCATCGCCCTTCCTACTCTTAACCCACATGGTGGGCCCATAACCCACAGGTCCACGGGATCGAAACCTGACTCTACTGTACAACCCTGATTCTAATGTATTCTTTGCACTTGGCTTCGTGTGTAATTCACGAGCTAAATTCTATCATGTTTCATCATGGTATCAAACACCATATTATTCTCGTTGATCAAGACCCAATTCCAGCTTCTGGTTAGGCGTCGAATGATGACTACCCATTTGAAACTTTTGCACCATCGTATATTGCGCTCAACGAATACACTGAAATACAACTCGTGGGGTACCTCATGTATTTCCCATTGAGTTCGTCGTTAGATGCCCAACTTTGTGGAGATGCATTCTCCCAAAGTTTTCCCCCGCATCGCGTTCGTAGGGCGATGGAGATCCCGAAGAAAGGATGACGACTTGATCACGATAAGTTGAAGCAGAGAAATGAAGACATCAACGAAAGGGATCAACCTCTTCGAAAGGGCAGCCAAGACCAAGAAGACCTGTTAGGTTGCGCTACCAGCACTCCCCCCCTTACTACACCGCTTAAATCTCGGGACGAGATTTCTTGTAGTAGAGGAGAATTGTGACGCCCGGATAGTTAAGCTACAGTAACCCTTTGCTAATGACGCCACGTCACCTCGATTATAGTTGCTAATCTCGAGTTAGTTCGAAACCGATTCATATTCAAATTCAAAATCAGGCAAACCACAAAAGTTTTCAAATATTAAAACTAAAATGATCGGAGTGAATCAAATAAGGCATAGGAAATTATGGTGGACAAACCACACCTTTATAAAATGTTTTAATAATATAAGATAAATAAAACAACAGAAAAAAACAATTGTTCAAATGTTTTTAAATAATAAATGATTACCATCTATTTTATTTAGGTACCTAGTTAATTATGGTGGTGGCATATTTATGAATACAATTTTAGATACAACCTTAGCAACTTATAAAAGAAAAGAAACAAATCAAATTTAATAAAACAGAAAAGAATAATAAGTAAAAGGAAAAAAACAAATAAAACAAAAACAAAAGAAAGGCTGAAACCCCCCCTCTTCCTGGGCCTCTCGGCCCAACCGGCAGCCAGCCGGCCCACCCCATTGCCCTTGGCCTATATGGCCTATTTCCCCACGCCCGACCGAAACCCTAACCGCTACTCCCCACTCCCCTCGGTCCCCCACTCCCCTCGCTCCTCCTCTCCCCATCTGAATCGGGCAACTACCCCGACCCCAGCGCCCCGACCCCGTCGCCGGACTCCCCCTTCGCCTCGAGCCCCGCCGTCGCCGCTCGTGGACACCGCCGGACTGCCTCGTCTCCTCCTCTCCTTCACCGGCTCCACCGAGCCTCGCCGCCCCCTCTTCTCACGAACGGAGGGTGAGCAGAACTCCCCTGTCCTCTCGGTCTCCCTCGCGCACGCGTCGCCTGTCCGCCACTGCATCCCGTCGCTGCGCCGCGACCCTGGCCGCTCCATGCCGCGCCCTGCTTCCGCCGGCGCCCAGCCGCACCCACGACCGCTCCCCGCACCGCCTTGGCCTTGCCTCTGCTCACGCCGCACTGCATCGCCCTCGCAACGCTCGCCTTGTCCCGCATCGCTCGGCATAGGCCGGCGCCGCTGCTGCCCCGGCACCGCAGTTGGCCGCGCCCTCCCCGGCAGCCCCGCGCGCGCTGCCCTCCTCGCCCCACACGCGCTGCTCCTCCCAAGTCGCCCTCCCTCGCACCGAAGGGCCTCCGCCCTCTGTGCCACGACCTCGTCCTACCCTCGCTCCTGCTTCGATCTCGCGGCAGCTGCTGCTGCCCCACTCACAGTCCTGCGTCGCGGCTGCTCGCCGGTGGCCACGCCCAGCCACCTCCCCCTCTCCCGCTAGCCCTGGCCGGCGGCCTTGCACGGGCCGCGACATTCGCGCCCACTGGCCGGCGGCCTTGCATTTGCCGCCGCGCTCGCGCCCACTGGCCGCGTCGGGCACCCGTGTGCCAGATGCCCACTGCCCGTTAGCCCGCTAAGGCCATTGGGCCCTTGATAGATGGGCCCCAGCCCCTTTAATTAAAAAAAGAAGTTTAAAAAAATATGTATTAAAATAAATAAATAAATAATAATAAATAAAATATTAATTAATTAATTAATTAAAGAATTAATTAACTTAATTAATCCTGATTAGATAAACCTAATCACTAGTTAACTTAATTAAACCTACTTAGTTAAACTAGTCTATGACAGCACGGTCCCACGAGTCAGGTTTGACTCTGGTCAACCGGGTTTGACTTGCTGACGTCATGGTGATGTCATGCTGACATCACCTATCACTGTTCTGGATAATGTTAGATTTAAATTAATTAATTAAATTCCAAGAATTAATAAAACCTTTAGAAAATCATATCTTTTAAGCCGTAACTCGGATGAAAATACTTTGTACATGAAAGTTGCTCAGAACGACGAGACGAATCCGAATACGCGGTCCGTTCGTCCACCACACATCTCTATCATACCGAACGTGCAACATTCCCCCTCCGTTTCATCTGCCCGAAAACGCGAAACACCGGGAATACTTTCCCGGATGTTTCCCTCCTTCGTCAGTATCACCTCCTACCGCGTTAGGTCACACGTAGCACCACGTATTTCCATGTTATGCTTTGTGATGCTATTGTTTGCTCTGTTATTTATTTGTTTCCCCATTCGTTGCTTATTTTCGGTAGACTCCGTTACCGCGATAGACCCCGAGACCGTTGATGCTTCGGTGTTCGACTACGGCTACGCTTCCGAAGATTCCTTTCGTCTACAGGGCTTCCAGGCAAGCCCCCCCCCCTTTGATCACCAGATATCGCCTATTCTTCTCTCTACTGCTTGCATTAGAGTAGTGTAGCATGTTACTGTTCGGTTACTCCTATTCTGCTGCATAGCCTGTCATTGTTGCTACAACTGTTGATACTTTACCTGCCATCCTAATGCTTAGTGTAGGATGCTAGTATTCCATCAGTGGCCCTACACCCTTGTCCGTCTGCCCTGCTATTCTATCGGGCCGTGATCACTTAGGGGTGATCACGGGTATATACTACATACATTTTACATGACACATGATGATGGTTCGGATATGGGGGCTGAAGGGGCAGGTGGTTCCACCCAGGTAGTGGTGGGCCTGGGTTCCCGACAGCCCCCTGATGGTTACTTTGTGGCGGAGCGACAGGGCAGGTTGCGACCACCTAGGAGACAGGTGGGCCTGGCCCTGGTCGTTGTCCGCGGTTATTTCATAATAACACATTTAACGGGATCTTGGTATTTGATCTGAGTCTGGCCATTTGGTCTATACGCGCTAACCAGCTGCGTGGGAACAGTTATGGGCACTCGACGTCGTGGTATCAGCCGAAGCCTTTTTGACGTCAGCGACTTAGCGGCGCGCGCCGGATTGGACTGGAAGCCTACTCTGGTATTAGGAGAGGCTAGGTCTGCTTACCGGCCGCCCTCGCAACGTGCAGGTGTGCATTGGGCGATGGGCCCAGACCCCTGTGTGCTTAGGATTTAGACCGACGTGCTGACCTCTCTGCTGTGCTTAGGTAGGGCTGCGACGTGTTGATCTTCCGAGGCCGGGCATGACCCTAGAAAGTGTGTCCGGCCGAATGGGATCAAGCGTGCTGGGTTATGTGGTGCACCCCTGCAGGGAAGTTAATCTATTCGAATAGCCGTGTCCCTCGGTAAAAGGACGACCCGGAGTTGTACTCGGACCTCATGACAACTAGAACTGGATACTTAATAAAACACACCCAGACAAGTTCCAGATATAACTCGGTGGTTGCTCTCTCACAGGGTGATGTGCGGGAGGATCGCCAGGTAGGATTATGCTTTACGATGTTACTTGGTGAACTCTTCTGCTACTCAAGACGGAGGCTGCCAGAAGCTTTGATAGTTGTTACTATTCCTTCTACTCCCTTCCACTGCTGCAAGACGGAGGCTGCGAGAAGCGAGGAAGCTTGTTACTTACCATCTACTCTCTTCTACTGCTGCAAGATGGAGGTTACCAGAAGCGTAGTCTTCGTTTGGAATAGCTATCCCCCTCTTATTCTGCTTTCTGCAGTTCAGACCACATATATTACCCCTTTACACAGATATCATTGCATATGTAGTGTAGATCCTTGCTTGCGAGTACTTTGGATGAGTACTCACGGTTGCTTTTCTCCCCCTTTCCCCCTTTGTCCCTTCTTCTCGGATGCCGCAACCAGATGATGGAGTCCAGGAGCCAGAAGATCCCGATGATGTTTCTACATGGAGTTCGGCTTCGAGGAGTAGTTAGGAGGTCCCAGGCAGGAGGCCTTGCCTTTGCGATCGTTGCTACTTTTGTGCTAGCCTTCTTAAGGCAAACTTGTTTAACTTATGTATGTACTCAGATATTGTTGCTTCCGCTGACTCTTGTGTTTTCGAGCTTTTGTATTCGAGCCCTCGAGGCCCATGGCTTGTAATATAAAGCTTGTATTATTTTAATTTGTGTCTAGAGTTGTGTTGTGATATCTTCCAGTGAGTCCTTGATCTTGGCCGTACACATTTGCGTGCATGATTAGTGTACGGACAAATCGGGGGCGTCACACCGATGCACCTCCGAGTATATTGAGGGACTGCATAAATTTCTCGAAGTGGCCGAGGAAAACAAGCAGCATGGTTTTATGTATTGTCTGTGGGAATACGAAGGATCACTCTTCTGTGAAAACCCTTCACATCCACCTGGTTGAGAAGGGTTTAATGCCACACTATAATGTTTGGACCAAGCACGGAGAATGAGGGGTTATGATGGAAGACAATGAAGAAGAAGAGGATGATGACAACTACCCCCTGAATACGGTGATACTGCAATAGGGGGAGCTGAAGATCAAGAGGAACCAGACGATGTGCCCGATGATGATCTTCGTCGGGTCATTATTGATGCAAAGAGAGAATGCCAAAGTGAAAGGGAGAAGTTGAAGTTTGATGGCATGTTAGAGGATTACAAAAAAGTGTTGTACCCAAATTACGAAGATGACAACACAAAGCTCGGAACCACATTGGAATTGCTGCAATGGAAGGCAGACAATGGTGTATCTGACAGCGGATTTGGGAAGCTACTGAAATAATGAAGAAGAAGCTTCCAAAGGATAACGGATTGCTTGAAAGTACGTACGAAGCAAAGAAGGTTCTATGCCCTCTAGGATTGGAGGTGCAGAAGATTCATGCATGCCCTAATGACTGCATCCTCTACATCGGTGAGTACGAGGATTTGAACGCATGCCCGGTATGCGGTGCATGAGGTATAAGATTAGACGAGATGTCCCTGGTGATGTTGAGGGTGAGCGCCCCAAGAAGAGGGTTCCTACCAAGGTGATGTGGCATGCTCCTATAATACCATGGTTGAAACATCTGTTCAGAAACAAAGAGCATGCCAAGTTGTTGCGATGGCACAAAGAAGACCGTAAGAAAGACGGGAAGTTGAGAGCACCCGCAGACGGGTCGCAGTGGAGAAAAATCGAGAGAAAGTGGGGGGACTTTGCAGGTGACACAATGTGATGCCCCAAGACCGATGCTCCAGAAGACCTCCAGCTGTTCCGGGTTTCACTGTGTGTTTCATTTGTGCTTGCTCTATTTATTTTTGCATTGCATCATGTCATCATGCCATCATGTCATAAATCTTTTGTATCTCAACCAAATAAATTGTATGGATCTTCGATCCATTTAAACCGAGGGAACTCACATGGTGATTTCTCATTATAAAATATCCTCCCGATATTAGGGGGCTATTATTAAAATATTCCACTAGCTTGGAATCACCTATAACACATTTGCAACATTCTTGAATTTTCTTTTATCCAACTCAACTTCATTTCTTCCTTTGAGGCCTTTTAGTAAAATTGTGTTGCAGTTTTACTTTTTCCACAAATGTTCCAAATCTGCCCATAAATCACATCTAATGTGTAGGGTCATCTCTTGAAATTCTAGCCCATTTGAATTACAACTAAAGGGATTTCTAAATTCAAACAGTTTGACTTTAATTCAAACTTGTTTGAATTTTCATCTTACAAAAGTGTTCAAACGATTTTATTAACGTTCCTTATATTTTGGTGATTCCGGGAAAATAATCTCCAGGCCCAAAATCTTTTCTCTAACCTTTTCTTCACTCCTCCTTCTTCACATTTTTTCTGTATTGGGTTATAAGAAGTATAAGAGAGAGAGTGTTCTTGGGCCTCCCAGCAGCCCACTTGGACCGCAGCCTCCTGTTGGCCATCTGGCCCAAGGCCCAACCAGCCTCTCCCTCCTAACCCTAGGAAGCCCGACCCCCAGCTCTCCCCTCGATCTCACCACTCCCTCTCGTCCTCCATAGCCGCCGCCACACACCTCGCACGCATCGCCCGTACCCGATCCCCATTTCCCTCAGCGTCGCTCCTCTCTTCTCCTTCTCGCTCCCTCTTGCTCCCATCGAAGCCGCCGTCACACACCGACCTCCTCCTCATCACCAGCGTCACCCCCGATGCCCCTGCTCCTCCGTCCCGCACCCCGACCTCTTCTCCTCCACGTCCCTCTCCTCCTCGTCCCTTCTCCCCATCGCCGACCCGCCTCCCCTCGCTCCCAAGTCGAGCCACCCTCCATCCTCCTCGCCGATCCGATCGCTGCCCTCGTCAGGGACCAGCGTCGCACCATCCTGCTTCCCATGGCGATGCACGAGCTTCGCCGCCGAGCCGCGCGGCTCGACCACCACGACCAACGCCGTCGCAACAAGCTCCACCACCTGCTTCGTCGAGCGCCATCGCCAGCTGTGCCATGGCCTCTTCTTCCTCCCCGAGAAGGAGCTCCGCCTCACCTGCTTCGCGCCAACGCCGACGCCGGCCACTTGTCCTTTGCCTCCTTGCTGCTGCTGCTTCGGGTTTGGTGTTGCCATGAGCAGCTGCAGCACCAAGCCCCTACTGCCGGGTCGACACAATCGCCCTAGAGGAGCTCCGCCTCCCTGTTGCATGCCAAGACCGTACAAGATTCACCAAGTGCTAGTTCGAGTACGACGACATGAACACCTACAAAACGAGTACCCCTACCGACGACCTGAACATCTACGGAACGAGTACGACTACCGTCGACCCTTGAGGACCCTGTGTACCACTACTTCACATCAAACTCGAACCACCCCGAACACACGCTTCGAAGGTATACTGCCGAGACGATGCACGTGAACGAATGAATGTGTGTTGTATGAGATGCACCCTTGGTTGCCTCGAGTCCGAATTATTGGTGCAAGTTACCCCTCTTTTGCCTTGTCGACGACCCGTGGGAACCCGGAAACCGAGAGCACCCCATCATCTTGCATGACACGCTTTCCGTACTTCTTTTGCACCGGTCTCCCAACGAGTTACCGGAACCGATATGTTGTCGTGCAATCATTTTCGGTTATCACCACCGTGGCCCCTTTCCTTCCACCACGGTGACGAGATACTCCATATCTAATCATGTCAACTTTTAACTAAAAATTGCATAAAACTTGCATTTGACATCCACATCATCATAACAACCTTTAAATGTTTAAATTGTTGTTTGCTTTAATAATTGCTAAATATGCACATGGGGAATTTCCGGAATTGTTGTTGTTATTCCTAGCCTTGATACGTCTCCAACATATCTATAATTTTTTATTGTTACATGCTATTATTTATGATGTTTTCGATGTTTAATGGGCTTTGCCATACACTTTTACATCATTTTTGGCACTAACCTACTAACCCAAAGGCTCAGTCCAGATTGCAGTTTTTTGCCTGTTTCAGGGTTTTGCAGAAAAGGAATATCAAACGGAGTCCAAACGGAATGAAACCTTCGCGAGAGATATTTTTGGAGAAAATCACGCACGGAGAACTTGAGAACCATGTCAGGGGATCAACGGGCTGCCTACGAGGGTGGGGGTGCGCCCCCCTTCCCAGGGCGCGCCCCCTGCCCCGTGGGCCCCCCGCGACTCCCCAGGTGTCCTCCTTCCTCCTATATAAGTCTACGTACCCCAAAACCATCAGCAACAGAGAGAAAACCCTAATTCCACCACTATAACCTTCTGTTCCCGTGAGATCCCATCTTGGAGCCTATTCCGGAGCTCCGTCGGAGGGGAGATACATCACGGAGTGCTTCATCATCATCATCATCGCCCTCACCATGAGTTGTGAGTAGTTTACCACAAACCTTCGGGTCCATAGCTAGTATCTAGATGGCTTCTTCTCTCTCTCTGGATCTCAATACAAAGTTCTCCTCGGTCTTCGAGGAGATCTATTTGTTGTAATCTCTTTTTGTGGTGTGTTTGTCGAGATCCAATGAATTGTGAGTTTATGATCAAGATTATCTATGAGAAATATTTGGTTCTTCTCTAAACTATTTATAGGTGCTCATAATATCCTTGCAAGTCTCTTCGAATTATTGGCTTGGTTTGGCCTACTAGATCTATAGTTCTTGCAATGGGAGAAGTGCTTGGCTTTGGGTTCAATCTTGCGGTGTCCTTTCCGAGTGACAGTAGGGGCAGCAAGGCACGTGTTGTATTGTTGCCATCGAGGATAAAAAGATGGGGTTTATATCATATTGCTTGAGTTTATCCCTCTACATCATGTCATCTTGCTTAAGGCGTTACTCTGTTCTTATGAACTCAATACACTAGATGCATGCTGCATACCGGTCGATGTGTGGAGAAATAGTAGTAGATGCAGAATCGTTTCAGTCTACTTGTCTCGGACGTGATGCCTATATACAATGATCATGCCTAGATAGTCTCATAATTATTCGCTTTTCTATCAATTGCTCGACAGTAATTTGTTTACCCGCCGTAGAATATCGCTATCATGAGAGAAGCCGCTAGAGAACACTATGGCCCCCGGGTCTATTCTCAACATATCAATCTACATCTACTTTACTTTTACCGCTTTTTACTTTTTGTTCTTATAAACAAAAATACCAAAAATATAAACTATCATCTCTATCAGATCTCACTTCCGTAAGTGACCGTAAAGGGATTGACAACCCCTTATCGCGTTGGCTGCGAAGTTCTTATTTGTTTGTGCAGGTGCGAGGGACTCGCGCGTGGTCTCCTACTGGATTCATACCTTGGTTCTCAAAAACTAAGGGAAATACTTACCCTACTGTGATGTATCTCCCTTTCCTCTTCGAGGGAATACAACGCAAGCTCGAGAAGTAGCAGGCCTCATTTGAAATGCCTAGATAGCTAGTTTACTTTGCTTCACCTCTTGCCATGTTTGAAAAACATTTAATATTGTTGGGTACCTAACCGAGGTCAAACTAAATATGTGAATGTGGTGTTTTGTCAATATGCAACTCGTTGCGTATTGAGCTCCACTTAATTTGTAGTATTGGTTGAGCACTTTGCCATGCCATGCATATTTAAACCGGGCATGCATCATACTTGTTTGTGCATCATACCATGGTTATGATATGTGTGTTTACCATGTTGTTTTCTTCTTTCCGGTTTGCTTCTCTCGTTAGCTTCGGTTTCGTTCCGGAGTTGTGAGGATTCGTTCGACTTCATCCGTTTGTCTTCATCATGGGCTCGTTCTTCTCCCCTCGGGATTCCTGGCAAGATGACCGTTCCCCGATATCACCTCTATCTTTGCTTTGCTAGTTGTCTCGCTCTATTAGATATGCCTCGATGCCTATTCTTTCCTTGTCAGCGTCCTATGTTGCCATGAAACACCCTAACCGCCTTCCTAGCAAATCGTTGATTGGCTAAGTACGCTTTTGCTCAGCCCCTCTTATAGCATTGTTAGTTGCAGGTGAAGTTGAAGATTGCTCCATGTTTGGACTTCTTTATTGGGATAACACAATATATATCTTATTTAATAATGCACATATATATTGGTAATGGGTGGAAGGCTTAGCCTTTTGCTTGGTGTTTTGTTCCACTCATGCCACCTTAGGACCAGATAAACCGGTGTTATGTTCCTTGTTTTTGTGTTCCTAACACGGTTGGGGTTTATGGGGCCCCCTCGATAATCCGCATTGCTTAAAGCTTTTCCAGCAAGGCCCAACTTTGGTTTTACCATTTGCCTAACAACTAAAAACTTGCATAGGGAGTAATTAGCCCGAGTTCTTAATCAACCCCCGGGCCAGTGCTCCTCATGAGTGTTGGTCCAAATTGGGCAGCCTGTGGGGCTGACTTGAGGAAACTCAAGGTTCTGGTTGAATCGTAGCTTTTCCCATTCGACCGTGGCCTGAGACGAGATACACGCGGCTACTATCACTAGTAGATAAAGGGACATCTGCCCTGGTTGGTTAGGGCCTTTAGCCCCGGTTCTTGAACCGGGACTAAAGGGTCGGTACTAATGCCCTAGACCTTTAGCCCCGGTTCAATCTAGAACCGGGGCAGATGGGTCTCCACGTGGCCTGTGCGCGGAGCCCAGGCAGGAGGGCCTTTGGTCCCGGTTGGTGGCGCCAACCGGGACCAAAAGGCATCCACGCGTCAGCATTTCTATGGCTGTGGTTTTTGTTTTTTGTTTTTGAAAAGGGAGGGGGGGTTGGAGGTTTTGGGGGGTTAATTTAGGTGTTTCATATATTGTGTTAGCTAGCTAATTAATAGAGAGAACTGTCCTCTCTTATGTCCGTGCTTGGTCGACGCTACGTACTACACATACGTATAGAGAAGACTAGACACGCTAGCTAGATAGCTAGTAAGCAAACGAAGGAAACAGAAGATCGTAATCAACATATATATGCATACAGAGAGAAGTAATATCGACCACCTCTCCTTCTCCGAGAGATTGGTCGAACAACAAGTTCTCGTATATCTATCCGACACTACCGGGTACATATATACAATAGTTATCTCTAACAAATATAATCTCCTATACGATGGACGCATGGTCCACATAGTATTCTCCGTCTGGCGTGATCACGTGGTCAAGGAAGAATGCCGCCAATTCCTCTTGAATTGCTCGTAGACGATCTGGTGCTAGGAGTTCATTCCGCATCCGAAAGATCTAATTTGAAGAAGGGGGTCAATACATGAAACTCAACACAAATGATGGTAATGAAATAAAATTATGAATATTATTAATTGCTTACGCACTTCAAATTGTGCGTCAGAGTAGCCCCGCTCACAGGTCGTGTGGCGTATGGACTCGCAAATGTAGTATCCACAGAAATCATTCCCTTGTTCCTGCCACAACCACTTTACAAGAAATAGAGGTCAATCAAACTGATAAGCAAGAATGCCAAATGGTATTGATGAAACTAGCGCTTGAATCAATAGGAGATGCGCGGAACATGCTACTATATAGTACTTACTTTCGGGTGTCTAAATTCCAGCTTCTTCGGCAGTCCCGGAGCTTTTTTTGGTGAATTTTTTCCAAACCCTGCCAGACAAAGAAAACAATTACTTGATATCAGAAATGAACAAAGTTGTTGATATGCATGGTGGATAATGATCGATTTAACTTACTTCTCGAGCATTTGAGTCATGTCCGCATACTCCTTGGGATCTTTTCGTTTAGAGTCTAAGACAGTTACTACTCCCTGCTCAAGCTTAATCTCTAGGAGAATATAGTGGAACCTGCGCACACATGCATGAACTCATCAATTACATTACTATAACCTTGACTAATATATAAGGGAAACCGAATATGGACAAGATAGTAACACTCACTTGAAGTTGTAAGGAAAGAGTATTATATCTTTGTTTTCATTTACCACCAACGATCGTAGCAAGTTGGCCACGGTATCTGAGGCACGAAATTCAACCTTACTTACATCTATGAGATATGTGTTAATGAACCCTATATCACCGACTTTCTTTTCTTCAATTCGACGATCTTCAATTTGCATAATATAGAGAGGATAATTATAAATACATGCAATGAAAGAGCTGAGTTATATAGAGAGACCTAATGACATAAGTAGTACTATACTTATAGACAGTAGCAGGTGACCGTTGCTTTATCGAGGGCCAATAGATTGAAAAACTGATAGAACTCCTAAAATGGAATAGGCAACAGTTCAATTCCAACGAGGTCATGCTCCGGTTTAACTCTCACATACAAACTATCCCTCCCCCCAGACTCTCTGCAGATTTTAAAGTACAGATCATGCAATCTTCACATCATCATTGATAGAGATCTTTCATCTTTGACGAGAGGCTTCCCGTACTCGTATCTTTGTATCTGCACCTCCAAGAAATCATAATGTACATCGTCGGGCAGGTAATCTCCAAGATTGCTATAACCGGGAACCATCCTCGAATCATTAGCGACCATGTCGCTAGACACCTTGAGCGGGGGGCACGATTGGTCCGCTTGTTCCCCGAGCTGGGCAATTTGTTTCCCAGCTCGTCCTTCTGCAGCCCTTTGATCACTTTTAGTACTTCCCGACCGCTTCGCTTCGTGAAATGACTTTTCAATAATGCGGTCATAGTTGTCTTTCGGCTGACTTTTCGCTGGTTTCTTCAGGGCAGCAAGAGTGCGCTTTGCTTTCACCAGATCTATCTTCTCCTCCGGAGGTGGATGTCTCTGTGCTTTCAACCCTTCAAGCCAGTCCTTCACTTCGCCTTCAGCGATCTTCGTGTTTTCCTCGTCGGACCTCTCGTATGGTAACTTCTCTAGAGGCGTGAGAGAAGGACCGAATCTGTATTGCCTCCCGCCTCTGGCTGTACCGCTAGACGCCGGAAGACCAGACGAAGCGGCTGTCTTTTTTCCTTGCTTACACGCCGGAGCTGCCGAAGCGGCGGCAGGTCTCTTCCGCCCTTGCTGACTAAGCGGAGAAGGAGGAGGCTGGCTGCTCGGGCGCGCCGGCGCAGGCGGAGAAGGAGGCGGAGTGCCGCCACGCGCCGGAGAAGGAGCCGGAGTGCCTTGATCGTCACCCATCGGAGGAGGAGGCGGTGGAGGAGGCGGAGTGCCCTGACTCGCCGGAGGAGGAGGAGGAGGCGGAGGCATCCAGTTGAGAATGTTGATGAGGTCCTTCCGCCATAGGCATGGAGTCTTCAGTGAAGAACCCAGCCGAGTCTCCCCTTCATCGGTAGGGTGGTCAAGCTGGAGGTCCTCAAATCCCTCCGTTATTTCATCCACCATCACCCTAGCATATCCTTCTGGAATTGACCGGCAGTGAAAAGTTGCGCCGGGTCCAGTAGGATAAACAGAGCCAGCAGCCGCCTTGACCTTCATATTTATCCATTGCATCATAAGGTGGCAATTTTGAGACTCCGTGATAGCATCCACAGGTAGCTGGCAGGAGCCGTCAAGACATGCTCCGGCTGAAGCAGCTCGGTGGAAGCCACGCTGCTTCTCCGCTGAGATGGCGGGGTAGCTTCGGGGGAAGCTTCGGCAGTTCTTTTGTCCCGATTTGCTTCTCGTTCCTCTATCGCTTGTATTCTGGCGCGCAGCGCCTGCATTTCGGTCTGCTGCACTTTCTTCCTCCTCTCGTGGCATTTGTAACCGCCTGCGTCCGGAAACCCAGCACTCCACGGAACGGAGCCTGGCGTGCCTCGTGTCCGTCCAGGGTGCTCAGGATTCCCGAGGGCCATTGTGAGCTCGTCGTTCTCTCTGTCGGGAAAGAACGTCCCTTGCTGCGCTGCTTTGATATAGAAACGGAGCTTCTTGAGTGGTATTTCCAATTGCTTGTTCGTCCAAATGCACCTCCCTGATACAGGGTCCAAGGTTCCACCAGCCCCGAAGAACCAAGTCCGGCAATGGTCTGGCCAGTTCATTGTCTCTAGTTCGATCCCTTTCTAAAGCAGATCATTCTCAGCCTTGGCCCACTTAGGTCGGGCTCTGAGGTAGCCACCTGACCTCGTGCGATGGTGATGCATCTTCTTCGCAACATTTTTCTGGTTTGTCGCCGACATCTTCTTACTCTTTTCCGATGTCTTATAGGCCACAAATGCGGGCCAGTCATCTCTGATCTTCTGATATATGCCCTGGAATTCTGGAGTCTCTTTTTTGCGGACAAACTTATTCAGGTGTTTCTTCCACCCCCTGAATAGTTCTGCCATCTTCGTAAGAGCAAAATACTTGATTAAATCCTCTGTAACTGGCTTCGCCGGATCAGCCTCTGGCGGTAGGGTGAAATTTGACTTCAGCTCAGTCCAAAGATCTTCTTTCTGCATATCAGTGACATAAGACACTTGAGCGTCTTCTGCAGCAGGCTTTAACCATTGATGGATGCTGATCGGGATCTTGTCCCTAACCAGAACCCCGCACTGATTAACAAATGCGTTCTTTGTCCGGATGGGTTCAATCAGTTCGCCGGTGCGCGCGATTTCTGTGATCTCAAACTTTTCATCCGACCTCAACTTTTTCTTCGCGCCTCGTCTCTTTACCAAAGATTTGCTCGATCCGGAGGGGTAGAAAAAAGAAGAAAGACGAGAGTTAATTAATTAATATGTGTACATACCAAAACAATGAATGCATCAATTAACTAGTCAGCACATGCTTAACTAATATATATACCTGCTGGCCGGACTCAGTTCGGTCACCGGAGCCATCATCATGGTCTCCTTCTTGCACCGGCATTGGGTCACCGGAGCTGTCCTCACGGTTTACTTCTTGCATGTGCATTGGGTCACCGGAGCCATCATAATCATAGCCTGGATCTTCCTCCTCTCTTTCCAGCAGCTCATTGGTGTCGTTGAGAAACGACAAGATGGCATCTTGTCCGTCTGCGATTATGTCCAGCAACATCGCTTCTTGTGCTTCGTCTCGGGGGTTGTCGTCCATAGTTTCTACAAATATTTACAACATGCCAATTATTATTTAAACATGACAGATGGATATAGTTATGGCAAACGTAGAACTAGCTAGCTAATCACAGTAAGGAATCATATATATTAATTTGTGGCCTCGACGCTGCTTCTTTAGGGTTTCGGGTGGCCTCGACAACGCTTCAAGGGTTAGGGGTGGCCTCGAGAATGCTTCAAGGAGGGGGTAATATCGAAGATTTCAAGAAAACCATGACTTCATCATTAGCCGGAAATGACAGGCGCATAATGGTACGAGAAGCTCTTCAAAGTTGTTTTGGATGGAGTTCCCGATAGAATAATTTTCTTTTTAGTACCTTCGACCCCTGGACGACCCTCGACCCTCGACTGCTCGGCGATCCACAACCCTAGACCCCCTCATGTCACATTTTGTCTAGTGTCAAAGGATTCAACAAAACCATGTCTTCATCATTAGGCGAAAGTAACAGGCGCATGATGGTACGAAGCTCTCCAAAGTTATTTTGGAACGGAGTCCCAGATAGGATAATTCGTAACAAAAGACGGATTATCCTATCAGGAACTCCGTTCCAAAATAACTTTCCAGAACTTCGTACCAACATGCCCCGGTTACTTCTGGCAAATGATGAAGGCATGGATTTCTTCAATACTTTGACACTAGGCAACCTCTCGACCCCTCGGCGATCCTCGACCCTCGACTGCTCGGCGATCCACAACCCTAGACCCCCTCATGTCACGTCTTGTCTAGTGTCAAAGGATTCAACAAAACCATGTCTTCATCATTAGGCGAATGTAACAGGCGCATGATGGTACGAAGCTCTCCAAAGTTATTTTGGAACGGAGTCCCAGATAGGATAATTCGTAACAAAAGACGGATTATCCTATCAGGAACTCCGTTCCAAAATAACTTTCCAGAACTTCGTACCAACATGCCCCGGTTACTTCTGGCAAATGATGAAGGCATGGATTTCTTCAATACTTTGACACTAGGCAACCTCTCGACCCCTCAGCGATCCTCGACCCTTGACGACCCTCGAACCCCCCCCCCCTCATGTCGAAGTTATCGGGGAGGGGGTATATCGACAACGACATACCCGATAAAAAAGAAGAAGAGGAAGAAGAAGAAAAAAAAAAGAGGAGAAGAAGAAAGGAACAGCTAGAGGAGAAGATCGAAGAAAAAAAAGAAAAAAAAAGAGGAGAAGAAGAAAGGAATAGAGGAGAAGAAGAGAAAATTTCTCTTCTTCTCCTCTATTCCTTTCTTCTTCTCCTCTTATTTTTCTTCTTTTTTCTTCTTATTATTTATTTCTCCTCTTCTTCCTCTCCTCTTCTTCTTTCTTTCCTCGTATTATTTTCTTCTTTCCTATCCTTCTTTTTCTAAATTTGCAACTTTTGCATATATAAAACTTTTCTACAATTGTAATTTCTATATATGAACAAAAAACTTTCTATGAACAAAGAAATATTTTTAACATATATATTTAGAAAATTCCTAAGAAAAATAAAAAAAATTATAGCCACATACACATATACATCACATACACATATACATTATAGCCACATACAGCAACTATATACACAGATACATATACACATAAGCAACTATATATATACACATACACATATATATACATATCATATCACATATGAAAAAAACATATATATATAGCAATATATATATAGAGCCGGGCAGGGGCGCGGCGGCTCACAGCGCAGGGGCAGGCAGAGGGCGCCGGCGACGAGGAGCGGGGAGGGCGCCGGCGACTAGGAGCGCGGGGGCAGAGGGCGCCGGCGATGAGGAGCCCGTGGCACGGGGCGACGGCGCGGGGCGACGACGAGCTCGGGCTTGGCGGCGTCGGGGGCGGGGAAAAGAGATAAGGGAAACGAAATTTCACAAGTGCTACTTATATAGACATGGCTTTGGTCCCGGTTCGTGGCACCAACCGGGACCAATGCCCCCCTTTAGTCCTGGTTGGTGCCACCAACCGGGACCAAAGGTCTCTTTTCAGCAGCCCAAAGGGCGGGAAGGAGAGACCTTTGGT
>LR738711.1:924013779-924086495 GCA_902687465.1 Secale cereale | reverse complement strand
GGGTATATCGACAACGACATACCCGATAAAAAAATGAAGAGGAAGAAGAAGAAAAAAAAGAGTAGAAGAAGAAAGGAACAGCTAGAGGAGAATATCGAAGAAAAAAAAGAAAAAAAAGGAGAAGAAGAAAGGAATAGAGGAGAAGAAGAAAGGAAAAAATTTCTCTTCTTCTCCTCTATTCCTTTCTTCTTCTCCTCTTATTTTCTTCTTATTTTTCTTCTTATTTATTTCTCCTCTTCTTCCTCTCCTCTTCTTCTTTCTTTCCTCTTCTTATTTTCTTCTTTCCTATCCTTCTTTTTCTAAATTTGTAACTTTTGCATATATAAAACTTTTCTACAATTGTAACTTTATATATATATATATAAACAAAAAACTTTCTATGAAAAAAAACATTTTTAACATATATATTTAGCAAATTCCTAAAAAAAATAAAAAAATTTATAGCCACATACACATATACATCACATACACATCACATACAGCAACTATATACACATAAACATATACACATATATGCAACTATATATATACACATACACATATATATACATATTATATCACATATGAAAAAAAAAACATATTATATCACATATTTATTTCTCCTCACATCGCAGGGGCAGGCAGAGGGCGCCGACGACGAGGAGCGCGGGGGCAAAGGGCGCCGACGACGAGGAGCGACGGGGCGACGACGCGGCGCGGCGGCGCAGGGCGACGGCGCAGGGCGACGGCGCGGGGCGACGGGGCAGGTCGACGGCGACGGCGAGCAGGGCGCAGGGGCGCGGGGCGACGGTGACGGTGAGCATGGCGCAGGGGCGATGGGGACGAGAGCTCGGCGGCGTCGAGGGAAATGAGATTGAAAATTGCTAAGTGCCACTTATATACCCAGGGCATTGGTCCCGGTTTGTGCCACGAATCGGGACCAATGCCCCCCTTTAGCCCCGGTTGTTGCCACCAACCGGGACCAAAGCCCTTGTCCTGCCCCGCGGCGAAAATCTTTAGTCCCACCTCCCTAGTTGAGAGGGTTGGGAGTGGTTTATAAGCCCCACTGCGGTGGCTGTGTTGAACTCCTCTCTATTGCAGGCTTCTGGGCCTAACTCTGCGTGCTGCCCTGTGAGCTTGCTGGGCCTTATAGTCCAGTTGCAACCTGGGCTGTAGGCCTTGCAGGCTCACTGGACAGCGCCCATTTTTTTTCCTTTTCTGCTTTATTTATTTCTAAGTTGTTTTTTGCTGTATTTAGTGTTTCTTTGTGAATATTATTGCTTTAGGTAAAACCAATTACAAACTTTCTGTTAGTGCAAGTAGTATTCGAATTTGAATAGTTTAAATTTGAAATTATTTGTTTTCTTTGTTGCTTTATTTATTTTATTTTGTTTCTACTTACAACAAAATACTTATTGTTGCTTTAATTTTTTTGCAAGTTTTTTTTGTTTTGTTTTCTGCATTATTTATTTTCTTTTGTTTTTTGCTTTATTTTTTAATTCTTTCTGTTAGTGCCATTAGTTTTAGAAAAATTATAAACTTTCTGTTAGTGCCATTAGTTTTCAAATTTGAATAATTAAAATTTGAATTCTTTGAAATTTGTGTGAATCACAAGTTTGTGGTTAACTTTACTAAAAAAATGAACATATATGCACCTATAGTGAAAATTCGACCTAAATTCATAGTTTTCAAATGAACTCTGAAAAAGTTGGCATAGCATGTGCATGTACAAAACGGACAATGGTATCATACTCGTGTGTTACAAAGTTGGCATGGTATCATCATAATAGTTGCGGAAAAAAGTCTTCACTTTTTCTTCGCTTGTGTCATTTGCTTATTGCGCCGTAACCATGGATAATCTTCATCATTTATCAGGATGCTTGGGTCAGCCTTGACTTTGAAGGGAGGAATTTCATGGAACTTTTCATAATCTTCAGATATGTCTGTCTTGCCCTCCACTCCCAGGATGTCCCTTTTTCCTGAAAGAAATATGTGGCGCTTTGGCTCATCGTATGATGTATTCGCTTCCTTATCTTTTCTTTTTCTCGGTCTGGTAGACATGTCCTTCACATAGATAACCTGTGCAACATCATTGGCTAGGACGAACGGTTCGTCAGTGTACCCAAGATTTTTCAGATCCACTATTGTCATTCCATACTGTGGGTCTACCTGTACCCCGCCTCCTGACAGATTGACCCATTTGCACTTAAACAAAGGGACCTTAAAATCATGTCCGTAGTCAAGTTCCCATATGTCCACTATGTAACCATAATATGTGTTCTTTCCCCTCTCGGTTGTTGCATCAAAGCGGACACCGCTGTTTTGGTTGGTGCTCTTTTGATCTTGGACAATCGTGTAAAATGTATTCCCATTTATCTCGTATCCTTTGTAAATCAATACAGTCAAAGATGGTCCCCTAGAAAACAAGTACAACTCATCACAAACAGTGTTGTCACCTCTGAGACGTGTTTCCAACCAACTGCTGAAAGTCCTGATGTGTTCACATGTAATCCAGTTGTCGCACTGCTCCGGGTGTTTGGAGCGCAGACTGTTCTTGTGTTCATCGACATATGGGGTCACCAATGTAGAGTTCTGTAGAACTGTGTAGTGTGCTTGAGACCAAGAATATCCGTCCCTGCATATTATTGAGTCCCTTCCAAGCGTGCCTTTTCCAATCAGTCTCCCCTCGTACCTCGATTTAGGGAGACCTATCTTATTAAGGCCAGGAATGAAGTCAACACAAAACCCGATGACATCCTCTGTTTGATGGCCCATGGAGATGCTTCCTTCTGGCCTAGCGCGGTTACGGACATATTTCTTTAGGACTCCCATGAACCTCTCAAAGGGGAACATATTTTGTAGAATATGGGCCCCAGAATGACAATCTCGTCGACTAGATGAACTAGGACGTGTGTCATGATATTGAAGAAGGATGGTGGGAACACCAGCTCGAAACTGACAAGACATTGCGCCACATCACTCCTTAGCCTTGGTACGATTTCTGGATCGATCACCTTCTGAGAGATTGCATTGAGGAATGCACATAGCTTTACAATGGCTAATCAGACGTTTTCCGTTAGAAGCCCCCTCAATGCAACCGGAAGCAGTTGCGTCATAATCACGTGGCAGTCATGAGACTTTAGGTTCTAGAACTTTTTCTCTGGCATATTTATTATTCCCTTTATATTCGACGAGAAGCCAGTCGGGACCTTCATACTGAGCAGGCATTCAAAGAAGATTTCTTTCTCTTCTTTCGTAAGAGCATAGCTGGCAGGACCTTCATACTACTTCGGAGGCATGCCGTCTTTTTCGTGCAAACGTTGCAGGTCCTCCCGTGCCTGAGCTGTATCTTTTGTCTTTTCATACACGCCCAAGAAGCCTAGCAGGTTCACGCAAAGGCTCTTCGTCACGTGCATCATGTCGATTGAAGAGCGGACCTCTAGGTCTTTCCAGTAGGGTAGGTCCCAAAATATAGATTTCTTCTTCCACATGGGTGCGTGTCCCTCAGCGTCATTCGGAACAGCTAGTGCGTCGGGGCCCTTTCCAAAGATTACGTGTAAATCATTGACCATAGCAAGTACGTGATCACCGGTACGCATGGCGGGCTTCTTCCGGTGATCCGCCTCGCCTTTGAAATGCTTGCCTTTCTTTCGACATTGATGGTTGGTCGGAAGAAATCGACGATGCCCCAGGTACACATTCTTCCTGCATTTGTCCAGGTATATACTTTCAGTGTCATCTAAACAGTGTGTGCATGCGTGGTATCCTTTGTTTGTCTGTTCTGAAAGGTTACTAAGAGCGGGCCAATCGTTGATGGTCACGAACAGCAACGCCTTTAGGTCAAATTCCTCTTGTATGTGCTCATCCCACGCACGTACACCGTTTCCATTCCACAGCTGTAAAAGTTCTTCAACTAATGGCCTTAGGTACACATCAATGTCGTTGCCGGGTTGCTTAGGGCCTTGGATGAGAACTGGCATCATAATGAACTTCCGCTTCATGCACATCCAAGGAGCAAGGTTATACATACATAGAGTCACGGGCCAGGTGCTGTGATTGCTGCTCTGCTCCCCGAAAGGATTAATGCCATCCGCGCTTAAAGCAAACCATACGTTCCTTGGGTCCTTTGCAAACTCCTTCCAGTACTTTCTCTCGATTTTTCTCCACTGCGACCCGTCAGCGGGTGCTCTCAACTTCCCGTCTTTCGTACGGTCCTCACTGTGCCATCGCATCAACTTGGCATGCTCTCCGTTTCTGAACAAACGTTTCAACCGTGGTATTATAGGAGCATACCACATCACCTTCGCAGGAACCCTCTTCCTGGAGGCCTCGCCGTCAACATCACCAGGGTCATCTCGTCTCATCTTATACTGCAATGCACCGCATACCGGGCATGCGTTCAGATCCTTGTATGCACCGCGGTAGAGGATGCAGTCATTAGGGCATGCATGTATCTTCTGCACCTCCAATCCTAGAGGGCATACGACCTTCTTTGCTGCGTATGTACTGTCGGGCAATTCGTTATCCTTCGGAAGCTTCTTCTTCAATATTTTCAGTAGCTTCTCAAATCCTTTGTTAGCCAGAGCATTCTCTGCCTTCCACTGCAGCAATTCCAGTATGATACCGAGCTTTGTGTTGCCATCTTCGCAATTGGGGTACAACCCTTTTTTGTGATCCTCTAACATGCGATCGAACTTCAGCTTCTCCTTTTGACTTTCGCATTGCGTCCTTGCATCGACAATGACCCGACGGAGATCATCATCTGGCTCCTCTTGATCTTCAGCAGCTTCACCCGTTGCAGCATCATTGGGCACATCGTCTAGTTCCTCTTGATCTTCACCAGCTCCCCCATTGCAGCATCACCGTATTCAGGGGGCACATAGTTGTCATCGTACTCTTCTTCTTCGCCGTCTTCCATCATAACCCCTATTTCTCCGTGCCTCGTCCAAACATTATAGTGTGGCATGAAACCTTTGTAAAGCAGGTGGGAGTGAAGGATTTTCCGGTTAGAGTAAGACATCGTATTCCCACATTTAGTGCATGGACAACACATAAAACCATTCTGCTTGTTTGCCTCAGCCGCATTTAGAAACTCATGCACGCCCTTAATGTACTCGGAGGTGTGTCTGTCACCGTACATCCATTGCCGGTTCATCTGCGTGCATTATATATAATTAAGTGTGTCAAAAACCATTACAGAACATCATAAATAGATAATTAAGTGACCAAATTAATAGAAGTTCATCATCACATTAAAACCAAAGTACATACATAGTTCTCATCTAACAACATATAGCTCTCCATACACATCGAAACTATGTAAAACATTTCAATGCGAAAACAAATGCGATCATAATCGCAACCAAGGTAACAATTGATCCAACGGCATAATGATAGCAAGCCTCGGTATGAATGGCATATTTTCTAATCTTTCTAATCTTCAACCGCATTGCATCCATCTTGATCTTGTGACCATCGACGACATCCGCAACATGCAACTCCAATATCATCTTCTCGTCCTCAATTTTTTTTATTTTTTCCTTCAAGAAATTGTTTTCTTCTTCAACTAAATTTAACCTCTCGACAATAGGGTCCATCTTGATCTTGTGATCATCGACGACTTCCGCAACATGCAACTCCAATTCCATCTTCTCCTCCTCCATTTTTTCCAATTTTTTCTTTAAGGAAATGTTTTCCTCTTCAACTAAATTTAACCTCTCCACAAGAGGGTCGGTTGGAATTTCCGATTCAACTACCTCCTAGACATATAAAAACATCTATGCATCTCAGGTTGGTCGGCATAATTGTCATAAACACTAAAACAAATAGTTAGAAATTAAAGATAATATACCACATCCGAATCGTAGACAGGACAAGGGCCCACGTGGGCGGATATCAAAACCATCGCACTATATAATAACAAGCAATAATAAACGTAAGAAAATCAGTCAAATATCTATCTAAAGCAATAATAACAAGCAATAATAAAAGTAAGAAAAGCATGGACATAACAAGAGGCTCACCACGGTGGTGCCGGTGACGAGATCGGCGGGGGCGATCGACGGCGGCGAAGACGGGGACGGGACGTGACGGACCGCTAAACCTAGACAAATCTCGGAGAAAATAGAGCTTCGAGAGGACAAAAGCTTAACTAGTGTGGCTCGGGAATTCCATCGAACACGTTGTGTGCATAGGAGGTGAGCTAGAGCACCACCAAGCCCTCTCCCCCTCGGCCAGAAAAAACAGAGCAGTGTGCTCTGCTCTTGCACGAGGGGGTATATATAGACACCTCATTGGTCCCGGTTGGTGATATGAACCGGGGCTAAAAGGGAGCCTTTGGTCCCGGTTCAAGTCACCAACCGGGACCAATGGTAGTGGGCCAGGAGCAAGACCCATTGGTCCCGGTTCGTCGCACCAACCAGGACCAAAAGGTCCAGATGAACCGGGACCAATGGCCCACGTGGCCCGGCCGGCCCCCTGGGCTCACGAACCGGGTCCAATGCCCCCATTGGTCCCGGTTCTTGATTGAACCAGGGCTAATGGGTTGGGCAGGCCTGGACCAAAGCCCTGTTTTCTACTAGTGTATCAGGGTGTCGGCACGCTGGGAGGTCTTGCTGGATTAGTTTTACCTTTGCTGGATTACACTCGGGTCTTCCCAACATGGAGTTGCGACTCCGCAGATCGTGAGCTTGTGATGGGCTAAGTTGGGACACCCCTACAGGGTTTTGAACTTTTGAAAGACGTGCCTGAGGTTATGTGGCAGTTGGGAATTTGTTAATATCCGGTTATAGATAACTTGACACCATATCCTTAAGAATACACTATCTGTGTGAGTACCGTGATGGTCTCTTTTCGAAGGGGTTTTCGGAAAGTGAACACGATAAGGTTATGCATGAACGTGAGTAGCTAGGATCACTTATTGATCATCTTTGGCGACCGTTGGTACATATCCTCATCTCGATCTGACATTGTAAGCTAGTTGCTTAGTGCTTGCTGCAGCCACTTTATTACCTCTCCACACCTATAAGGCTTTGTTAGTTTTGATACCCGAGAATGGGATTGCTGAGTCCTTGTGACTCACAGATTACAACACACACCAGATGCAGGTACAACAGAGTACGGCGCAAGAGACGGACAATAACTTCACTAGGAGTTCAATGAAGAGCGTGGTCATTTTTATGTGACGTATCCAGACGATCAGTAGTGGTTCCTACTAGGGGCGATCAGGACTTTTGGTTGTGGTATCTTTTCTCATGTGACGTGGCGAGTGTAAGCCAACTATTTTACTCTTTCATCCTTATTCTTTACATTAGTTGTGCAAAGATGACACGCTTGCGATCATTCCAGAATGCGCTTATGTCTCTAACTCGTGCCTCGACACGTAGGAGATATAGTCGCATCCTGGGAATTACAAGTTGGTATTCAGAGCCTTCTCCGACCTAGGAGCCCCTTGATTGATCAAACCGCTGATGGTTGAGTCTAGGCACACACACAAAATGTTTTGAGTCATATATATATCGGAGAGTAGGATTTCTTTATACTCCTCATCCCCTTCATCGCTCTGGTGAGGATTCCTGACGTTATTTTAACATCACTATCCTCAATTTTCACAACTTTTTTTACGATCACGCGGGTATTGTTTGGATTGTTCCGATATCTTTGTGACGAGAATTCTGTCTTGGTGCCTCCCATCTGTTTAGGCTGAGTCCCTGATACGTCTCCAACGTATCTACTTTTCCAAACACTTTTGCCCTTGTTTTGGACTCTAACTTGCATGATTTGAATGGAACTAACCCAGACTGGCGCTGTTTTTAGCAGAATTGCCATGGTGTTGTTTTTGTGCAGAAATAAAAAGTTCTCGGAATGACCTGAAAATCCACGGAGAATTATTTTGGAAAATATAAAAAAATATCTGCGGAAAGATCTACATCAGGGGACCCACACCCAGTCCACGAGGGTGGGGGGCGCGACCCCTCCCCTCGTGGGCCCCCTGCCTCGTGGGCCCCCTGATGCTCCACCGACGTACCCCCGGACTCCATATATTCACTTTCAGGGAGAAAAAATCAGAGAAAAAGAATTATTGCGTTTTATGATACGGAGCAGCCGCCAAGCCCTAATCTCTCTCGGGATTGCTGATCCGGAGTCCGTTCAGGGCTCCGGAGAGTGGAGATCGTCGCCATCGTCATCATCAACATTCCTCCATCACCAATTCCATGATGCTCACCGCCGTGCATGAGTAATCCCATCATAGGCTTGCTGGACGGTGATGAGTTGGATGAGATTTACCATGTAATCGAGTTAGTTTTGTTAGGGTTTGATCCCTAGTATCCACTATGTTCTAAGATTGATGTTGCTACGACTTTGCTATGCATAATGCTTGTCACTAGGGCCCGAGTGCCATGATTTCAGATCTGAACCTATTATGTTTTCTTGAATATATGTGTGTTCTTGATCCTATCTTGCAAGTCTATAGTCACCTACTATGTGTTATGATCCGGCAACCCGAAGTGACAATATTCGGGACCACTCCCGGTGATGACCGTAGTTTGAGGAGTTCATGTATTCACTATGTGTTAATGCTTTGGTCCGATACTCTATTAAAAGGAGACCTTAATATCCCTTAGTTTCCATTAGGACCCCGCTGCCACGGGAGGCTAGGACAAAATATGTCATGCAAGTTCTTTTCCATTAGCATGTATGACTATATTCGGAATACATGCCTACATTACATTGATGAACTGGAGCTAGTTCTGTGTCACCCTAGGTTATAACTTTTACATGATGAATCGCATCCGACATAACTCCCCATCATCGATTCAATGCCTACGAGCTTTTCACATATTGCTTGTTGCTTATTTACTTTTCCGCTGCTACTGTTACAAAAACTACAAAAACACTATCGTTACTTTTATTGCTGTTACCGCTATCTCCATATTACTTTGCTACTAAACTACCTTGCTACAGATACTAAGTTTCCATGTGTGGTTGAATTGACAACTCAGCTGCTAATACTTAAGAGTATTCTTTGGCTCCCCTTGTGTCGAATCAATAAATTTGGGTTGAATACTTTACCCTCGAAAACTTTTGCGATCCCCTACACTTGTGGGTTATCAGTCCCGGGGAGTTGAGCTCTGAGGTATTGCCGTCCCATTGTGTATCGTTGTAGTTCTAGAATACTAGAGGCGGCCAACATCGAAAACTCTTCTATGCGTTTCTGGTGGTGAGATAACCCCGACGTCACCCAGTACTGGTGGGATAGTTCGGGAGTATCGCCACAGCTAGTATAGCTGATGCGTTTCGATGGTCCGAGGTAAATGGTTTCCGAAGGTGCCTGGTTATGTGTTGACGGATGGATACAATTGGATGTAGGTATTACTAGTTGGGTGAGATATTGTTCCTCCCCTGTATCCCCAACACCAGATTGTATAACCGGAAAGCTTCGGGAATTAATAGGTGGGATTCAAGTAGCTCTTAGGTAATCTTCCAACGGGTGCATGATATGAGGTTGGGGTTCAACATCTAGTGGAGAGGCTTTCATGGGCGTTGTTGCACTAGGGGGTTGCATCTTAAAGGATCCTTGGCTATGCTGATCGGGGGATTGCAAGGCTCTTTGTAACACGTGCCATGGGGCATCAGCACGAACATGGGGGACGAAACCTCTATTATGTATTTGTTCCATCTGTTACCTTGTTGTTTTATTCTATCATGTTGTTCTCCCAATTGGCTTCTCGACAAGTTGATGTACCATTAAGCTATGGAATTCATTCGTTCAATTCTCCATTCGAATGATATTGTGAAGATTATGTTGCAACATATCTATCCTTTGTTTTGTTTCGATTGTGGTATTCGAGTTGCTTCGATGTCAAATGTTGATTCCATATTTTTGCTAATCGGTGTTCTCATATTTCCATGTGAGTGCTATTCCTTCTGATCATCGAAATTGTCATGTAAATTCTTCTCAACCGACGCGCTTCTCTTAAAGTTAACCCGATCCTCTCAATATGTGCAGACCAATTCTTGGTTTTCCTCAAAGGTGTCTGTTTCATTCATCCCAAATTGTCTTTGTTTTCCCCGCCCTCCCTCCCTTCTTCATCTCGGAGCCAGAAATTGTCAAATGAAATATCCATTTTATTCATGTGATGTTTCTTCGTTCTTTTCCTTCAATGTCCTTATCTGGTGATTCTCAGGAAGATGCTAAGGAAGCTTAAAGTTATCGTTCTTCGTTCTCGTTTCTTCCGCGGTGGACTAAATTCAAGTTCCGATGTTAATCATATCTTTCCTCTTGTTTCACTAGTTTTTTTAATGTTGGAATTCTTGTCAAAGTCTCTCTTATTTATTCACCTCTCTCTATTTTCGTTCCGGAGTGTTGAATATATCTCAGAAGATTCATATTTCCATTCTTAATTCGTGCAAGCTATTTCGAGGTTGTTATCTCGTTCAAGTCATTTAATTCAACCGGTGCACTATCTCTCAAGCAATCTGTCGGGGAAACTGATCCACGAACACCTATGGGACCGGCGAACTGGGTCCCTTTCGGTTCGGCGGGGGGCGGAGATCGCACACAGAGCGGATCGAGGCAAAGCACACGAGCAGTCTACCCAGGTTCGGGCCGCATGGATGCGTAAAACCCTACTCCTGCTTTGTGGTTTGTATTGAGTTCTTGCTCGGGAGCGCTGGGTGCTACAGTACACACTAGCCGCTAACGAGACCGAGCGTGAGAGTGTTCTTTCGTCCCATCCCCCCTCTACGTTGCGCATGGGCCTCCTTTTATATGCTCAAGGGGTCACCGACAGGTGGCAACGCAGACAAGGGTAAAAATGGAAAGGTGTTGCGGTTGGTACAACTACCTGTACAGTGTATCATACCTAACCCTGACGGCAGGGGACAAGGGCATTAAATGCCCATCTGAGTCGCCCAAACAGTGCAAAAAGAGACCGTCAGGGACGCCACCGCTTGCCACGATGGCAATCTTGTCAGCGCCGCTTGCCACCGCGCACCGCTGGCTACACAGCCTCCCGCCACGTGCGCCTGGAGGGGTCCCAGAGCGACACGTTGGTGGATGTGCTGGAGCGCGGGTACAGAGTGGTAGCTTGCCGCGGCAAGCACCTTGCCGCGGTCGTTGTCTTGTCGCGTCCGGGAGCTTGTCGCTCACCGGGCCTTGCCGGGGCGCGTGGTGCGTCGCGGCAAGTTCCTTGAGATGCCTTGGTTGGCCTTCCTGGCAAGCTCCTCTCGCCGGGGTCTTGTGCCTTGAGTGGCCTTCCCGGCAAGCTCCTCTTGCCGGGGCCTTGTCTCCTTGGCTTAAATACTTTGTTCTTGAATGGCTCCAAAGGAACCACGGAGGACCTTGGCGGTCACCCGGCAAGCCTTGCCGCGGGATGCTGCGACTGCCCGTGCACAAGTTCGGGATACTAGGGTACCCCTACTCTAGTGCACCGACAGGAGCCCCCGGGCCTGGGCCATACACGGTGCCGAGCGCTGTTGGGCTAGGCCCAAAACAGGGCACGGGCACGCGCCGCCTGGGTTACGCCGTATCTCACTCCGTATCCACCGCGCCCTCCCCTAACGGCACGCGTTGATTGCGGCGTCGCGGGAGAGATCGTGGGTGGTTTCTTTATTCAGAAAGGCGGAACGTCCGCCCCCTCCCTCCTTATAAGCAGGGGAAACAGGGGCAGTTCGCCCATCCGCCAGTTGCTACTCCAACCTCGAAAGCCTCCGCCGCTCCCCTTCTTCCCAAAGCTGAAAGAGAGCAGCGCTCCGCCCCCCCCCCCCATCGCCACCAGCACCACCAACGCCGTCGACCTCCCTCACCACTTCTGCCATGGATCCGAAAGCCGAGAAGGGGAAGGGTGTGAAGTCGGCCGAGGCGCAGCGGCTCGTGGCGCTGCGGAAGGAGCGGGCAATCTCCCCCCCCAAGCTCGTCGCGAAGGAGCTGAGGGAGTACTACTACCTCTTCTGGTCGGGGGAGACGCGGGTGCATCTGCGCACCAAGGTACTCCCAGCCGTCGTTTGGAAAATGGCTCCGAATGGATACCCTTTCTTCGCCTTATTCTTCTACTGCGGGCTCTGCCCGCCTTTCTCTGAGTTCTTCTGTGACATTATGAACACCTACGGGTTCCGCCTCCTTGACTTCACCCCCAACGCCGTTCTGACCATGGCAGTTTTCGCACACCTCTGCAAAAACTTTGTCGGAGTCCACCCAAACGTAGCCCTTTTTCGCCACTTCTTCATGCCCCGAGTCGAGAGAGGAGAGCCTTTATTCGGCGGAATCGCCTGGATCTCGAGGGCCGGCAAGAAGGACGCTTATCTGGAGGTAGAGCTCCGCAGCAAGTGGGAGGAATGGAGAACAGACTGGTGCTGGATTGTCGAGGAGAACCTGCAGCCGTTTACCACCCGGCGCCAAGCCCCAGTAGTGCGCGGCAGCGATTGGAGCAACTTGGCCCCGGAAGACGACAGGCTGAAGATTGCCATCACCCGGATCCAACGCCTCAGGCTTGCTGGGCTCACTGTAGGCGCTGTTGGCGCAGATTTCCTCTGCCGCCGCATCGCCCCCCTGTAGGAGAGGAGGAGACCCACCTGGGAGTTCGAGAATGCGGCGGACATCATGAGGATGCGCCCGGGCCTCAACTTCAACTTCACTGTTCTGGAGCTCAACGCGATGCTCCAGGAGCTGTTCAAACACGACCCTCAACATCCCGAAGTGTTCAGGTTGCCGAAGGGTGTCGTTCCGTTGTGCAACAACTCCGCGCTCAGCCGCATTCGCGCAATGATGCCGCTGTGCGACTCGCATGGGATTGACCCAACTTGGCAAGAGCCTGCAGACGACGCCGTGCAGGAGTTCTTTGACGGTTTGGAAGAAGTGCCGATCCGCTCCGACGAAAAGAAGGGCCTTACTCGCGACACCACCGATGCGGAGATGGAGTGCATCGCCACTAGGCTGGAAGAGGCGGCGGCAGCCGCAGCCGCGGGCGAGTTTGGATTCACCGTGGAGGAGGCAGAGGCAGCAGAGGCGGCAAGCCTTGCCGAGCGAGAGGAGTTTGCCGGCGAGGAAGAGCTTGCCGGCGAGGAAGAGCTTTCCGGGAGTGACGTCGAGCCGAGCGAGCCCGCCGAGGATACGAGCGGCTCGCTGGAGATCGACTCCTCTTCCTCCTCATCTTCAGGCAGCTCGCTGCAAGCAGAGCCCCCAACTCCACCAAGGAGGCGTCTTCGCAAGGCCGGGGACGTAGCGGAGCGGCAGGCGAGTCAACAGCCGCCGCGCCGCGCGACACGCTCCACCGCGGCAAGCACTGTTGCCGCGGGAGCACCTCGTGCTGCTGCGGCAACTGGGGCGGGGTCTTCTCGGACCACCGCTTCTGCTTTTGCCACTTCTCACGCCGCGGCGGCAGCCGGGGCGGGGTCGTCTCGGACCACCGCCACCGCTCCCGCCAAGCGGCCAAGGGAACCTACTCCTCCGCCTCCTCGCGCCGGACGTGAGCCGGACTTCGACTTCTCCGCGCTCAGCTCCGATGAGGAAGAAGAAGAGTAAGATTCTTTGCTGTACTTGTATTTTTTCAATTCTTGCTATTTTGTCTTGTATCTCATTTGCTTCACTCGGGACTTGTTCCTTTTCAGGACTCTGGCCCAGAGAGCGACGAAGAGAGCCAAGGTCCCGGCGAGGAGAGAGAAGGTGATCATCGTCGAGGACGAACCCACCGAGACCACCTTGCCGGACCCGGCAACTAATCTTCAGAGCAGCCGCCAGCGTAAGTATATAGTTTGCTTTCCGCTGTTAGGCGCGCAGGGATGCTCTATCTTTGCTGACATCTGGTCGTTGGTTTGTGTAGGAGCGGAGCAGCCTCACCAGGAGCGCTCGGAGGCCGCCCCCGACGTGCCATCTGCTTCGACTACGCCGCCAAGGGAACCGGAGGCCGCCCCCGACAAGCCATCTGCTTCGACTACGCCGCTAAGGGAGAGTTCTCCGGCAAGGGAGAGTCCTCCGGCAAGAGGGAGTTCTCCGGCAAGGGACTCTGTCGAGGAGCCGGCTCGCGCAGGTAATCCTCTCGCTTGAAATCTTCCCTTGGGTTCTTCTTCTTTTGATCTTCTTTTTGGATATTTGCTTGATTCTTCTCCCTTTTCCGGCTGTCAGACCCATCTGCTGCGGAGCCGATGGAGACCGAGGTTGCCGTCGAGGAGAACATCACCGAGGCCGTCAACGACGCCGCCGCCACCGAAGAAGCAGCCGGTGCTGATGACCCCGCCGGCGCAGAGGCCGGCAAGGCTGCCGCCGCAGCAGCTGGCGAGGGGTTTGGCGATCGCACTGACGGCCCTGAGGCCGCAGGAGCGCCAGGCGCTACGCCGACCACCGATCCCTCCGCCGCTGCCGCAGCGCCAGGCTCCGTAGAGCCCCAGCCTGGCGTCTACTTGAAAGCCGGCGATGGCGTCTTCATCAACCTCCCCTGGGCGTCAAGCTCCAGGGCGCCGATCGAGGGAGAGAGCTTTGATGGAGAGGTGCTCGCCTCTGCTGGGCTGACGCTAGTTGACGCGCCGAGCAGCAGCAGCGGCGAGCCTGAGGAGGAGCGGCTGCTGCGGAAGCTGTTGTCGCTCTACCGCGCCCGGCAAGCCAAACTGGAATCCCGCTAGGCGCTTGTCGCGAAGGCGGGAGTGGACATCGAGAAGCGCGCGGAGGAGCTCCGGGGTCTTCACCAGGAAGCTCTCCGGTCCCTGGCAGAGGAGCGGGAGCAGCTCGCCAAGGAGCAAAAGGCCTTCTTCCTCGAGAAGGCTGACGTCGAAGAGCAACAGCGGCTTGCCGCTGAGAAACTGTCTGCGCAGGAGGGCGAGCTGGCGCAGCGGAAGATCAACCTCGACAGTCACGAGGAGGAGCTTGCCACGCGCGAGCAATCATTCGGCGGAGCTCTCAAGCAAGCAGAGGACGTTGCCGCAGCTGCCGAGGCCGCCAAGAAGGAGTTGGAGACGAAGGTGGCGCAGCTGGAGGCCGATCTCAAGGCGAGAGGTGAAGAGCTTGCCGCGCTCAAGCTTGAGCGGGAGAAGGACGCCCACAGCAACTCAGAGCTACAGATTCGTCTCGCCGAGAAGGGCAAGGAGCTCAGCGCCGCCAAGGACTCCAACGCAGATCTTGAGTTGAAGCTGACCACTTTGACCAAGATGCTGGACGGCGCCAGGGAGCGGGAGGCGGCCTTGAAGGAGGAGATCAAGGCCGAGAAGGCGCTGCTGGCGAGCGCTGCTGCCGTCCAGAACACTTTCAGGGAGACCGTCGAGCACTGGACGGAGGGTCTCGTGAATGCTGCCACATTTATTGACAAGGAGCTGGCACAGCTGGGGATGGAGGATCTCGGGTATCCCTCCGATGAGAACCTCCAACCCAGCGCCAAGCTCACTTTGTTCTTCAAAGGCGTGGCGACGGCCCTCCAGCGACTCCGGGAGACGACTCCAAAGCGGCTGGCCGACGAGTTGTGCAAGATCCGCGCGGGAGCTCTTCAAAAGGTGTTGGTGAAGGTGGCCTTCCGCAACCCGGGCCTCAACCTCACCAACGTCATCAAGTCCCTGCCGCCGGATGCTGATCTGGAAGCGCTCAAGGCCCTTGTCGCACCCATTGTGGACAAGGTGAGCGGGATCAAGAGGGTTGAGGGCGATCGCGTAGACTAGGCTGCCCGTTTTTTTTTCTTTTCTTGTCGCTGCTGGCCATGTTATGAGAACAATCTGTTAGAGCCGCGACAAGCTATCTTGTAATATAACTCTATTTTGGGTAATGATTGCGATGTTATTTCCTTTACTTGATTCCTTCCTTTGTATGTTTTTGCCCTACGCTTTTTGGGAACTTGCCGGCGTAGGCACCTGAGCCGCGAGCGTTGAGTGCGGGACGTCAGCAGCCTCCTGGCGGTGTCGCTACCAACAAGAAACCTTGTCGCAACTAGTCACAGCTCACTTAAGTTGTTGAGCGGACTCGAAACAAAGTAAGGGCGCAACTAGCTACAAGTTGGTTCCTCCGCGCACAGGTTTTCCATAGAAAGCACGGTCGTTCAAGGAAGATAACTTAAAAATTAAAAAATCTGATTGCTCAAACTTCTGCAACTTAGCTTTTCTGTTGTTTGCTTCCCGATAAGGCGAAACTTTCTTGAACGACGCCTGGTCCATACCATTATCTTCTCCTTCCCCCCGGCAAAATTGTGGGCGAGGGAACCTTCTTTTCCTTGATAAAAAGAAAGAAGAGAAAATAAAAGATATGGAGCCTTACGGCTCGTTATCGCTTACCGGGGGTAGGTGCTGCACAAAGTGTCAGATAACACATGCAAAAAATAGAAAGCATGAAATTGACAAGATGTGCGAGGCACATGAGCTTTACTTATGCATAGGGTCTGCGCCTGGCTTTGTACAAAGGATTACATGCAACAGCGGCAAGACTTGTACAAAAGGTGATTGCCGGAACGGGTTCCGGCAACCGCGCCTTATGGGTAAAACTTACGAAGATGTTCAATGTTCCAGGAGTTGCTCACCGGAATGCCATCTTCGGTCTCAAGGCGGACAGCGCCAGGCCTAGTGACTTGTTTCACCCGGTAAGGGCCTTCCCACTTCGGCATCAACTTGTTGGAATTCTTGGCGGACTGAACGCGCCGAAGAACAAGGTCGCCTTCCTCGAGACTTCTGGCGTTAACTTTGCGGCTATGGTAGCGGCGCAAAGCTTGCTGGTAGCGAGCAGCTCGTACAGCAGCCTGAAGACGGTCTTCCTCAAGGAGCAGCGCGTCATCTTGTCGCAACTGCTTTTGCTCAAGCTCATCATAAGCGAGCACTCGAGGTGACCCATATACGAGTTCCGTGGGGAGAACTGCCTCTGCCCCATAGACTAGAGCGAAAGGTGTCTGGCCAGTGGCTCGATTTGGCGTCGTCCTGATCGACCAAAGAACCACCGGCAGCTCCTCAATCCAGTTTCTTCCGCACTTGTGCAGCCTGTCGAAAGTCCTGGTCGACTTGAGCCCACGCAGCACTTCAGCATTTGCCCTCTCCGCTTGACCGTTGCTTCTCGGGTGAGCAACAGAAGCGAAGCAGACCTTGGCGCCAAGATCTTGGACGTACTGCATGAATGTGCGGCTCGTGAATTGCGTACCGTTGTCGGTGATGATGCTGTTAGGGATCCCGAAGCGGCAAACAATCGACCTGAAGAACTTGACTGCTGACTGTGCTGTCACCTTCCTCACTGCTTCCACTTTCGGCCACTTTGTGAACTTGTCGATTGCAACGTACAAGTACTCAAAGCCCCCGACTGCTCGGGGGAAGGGGCCGAGGATGTCAAGCCCCCAGACCAAAAATGGCCAGGATAAAGGGATCGCCTGGAGAGCTTGAGCTGGCTGGTGTATCTGCTTGGAATGGAACTGGCACGCTTCACACTTGGTTACTTGTGCAGTTGCATCCTGGAGGGCTGTCGACCAAAAGAAACCTTGCCGGAATGCTTTGCCGGCAAGTGCTCTTGCGCCAATGTGGTGACCACATATGCCTCCATGTATCTCTGCCAACAGCTTTTGTCCGTCTTCCCGGCGAATACACTTCAATTTCACACCGTTGAGTCTTCTTCTGTACAGTGTGTTGTCGACAAATTGGTACATACTTGACTGCTGGGCTACTCTTTCCGCTTCTTCTTGCTCTTTGGGAAGTTCTCCTATTTGAAGGAAACGGACAATCTGCTGTGCCCATGCTGGAGCTTGTGGCTCGACAACAAGGACTAAAGGCACATCTGCTGCTGCGGGAACATCCGCTTCTACGGCTAGAACCTGCGGCTCAGCCGGAGCTTGACGTTCCCCGGCAAGCTTGCCGGAGCAAAACTTGTCGGGAGCGTCTGCTTCAACGGAACAAACCCTAGGGCTTGCCGGAGCAGACTGCTCCTCAGCACTCTTGGTGTTGATCTTGGGGACTTTCTTCGCGGCGGCTTCGGGAAGCTCTGCCGGAAAATTGTCACCAGAAATCAACTTCCTCTTCTTGCTCTGTCCAGTTGATGGTGTTACAGATGGTTGAGTCAGCTTGAGCACAAAAATCCCTGGTTCCATAGGTAACTTAAGTGCAGCGCACTTCGACAGGCCATCGGCAATGTCGTTCTGAGCTCTTGGAACATGCTCCATCTGTAGGCCGTCAAAGTGCTCTTCTAGCTTTCTCACTTCATCGACGTAGGCTTCCATCAACGGACTCTGGTAATTCTTGTTCATTTGGCGGATGACAAGCTGCGAGTCACCCCTGACAATGAGCTTCTTGATCCCAAGGTCTGCCGCGATCCTGAGACCGGCAAGCGACCATTAATACTCTGCGGTATTGTTTGTTGCTCGCTCCTTGGGAAACTGCATCTGGACTACGTACTTGAGGTGCTCTCCGGTGGGTGCGATAAGCAGCACGCCAGCACCGGCGCCTTGCAGCGAGAAGGCACCATCAAAGTACATCAGCCACTCTTTGCTTGCTTCCTTGACGGGGATGCTCGTTTCTGGAATTTCTTCGTCTGGTGTCGGCGTCCACTCTGCTATGAATTCTGCCAATGCTCTGCTTTGGATAGTCGAAGTGCTCTCAAACTTGAGGCCAAAGCTTGACAGTTCCAGTGCCCACTCAACAATCCTGCCCGTTGCTTCTGGATTCTGCAGTATCCTCTTCAGCGGAAACGAGTGACAACTGTGATCTCATGTGCTTGGAAGTAATGGTGCAGCTTTCTTGAGGCCATGAGAAGGCCGAAAAGCAATTTCTACACACCATATTACCTTGACCTAGCCCCCTGCAGAAGGGAACTGACAAAGTAAACTGGGCGCTACACCATTCTCTTATGTATCTCCTCGCACGCCTGTGCAGATCCATCTTTGTCGGGACCAGAGCTTGTCGGGGAAGCCCCCTGCTTGTCACTGGATGTGTCTGCCGTGATTGCAGGCTCATCATCTGCCTCCCTCTCCGCTACTAACGCAGCACTAACCACTTGATTGGTTGCTGCTATATACAGCAGCAACTTCTCTTGTGGCTTAGGTGCGACAAGTATCGGAGTGGAGGACAGGTATCTCTTCACGTCTTGCAGCGCAGCCTCCGCTTCCGGAGTCCATTTCATTGGACCTGCCTTTTTCAATATTTTGAAAAACGACAGGGCGCGCTCAGCAGACTTAGACATAAACCTGCTGAGAGCAGCCACGCAACCGGCAAGTCTTCGTACATCCTTGACGCGCTTTGGTGCTTCAATCTGCTCAATGGCCATGATCTTGTCGGGATTGGCTTCAATTCCCCGCTGAGACACGAAAAACCCGAGAAGCTTGCCGGAAGGGACTCCAAACACACACTTCTCGGTGTTGAGCTTGAGGCTGATCTTGCGCAGACTTGTAAAGGTCTCGTCTAAATCTTGAATCAGAGTTGCCTTGTCCTTGCTCTTGACCACTATGTCATCCATGTAGGCTTCTACATTTCTGTGTATTTGTGGCTCAAAAGCGACATGGACTACCCTTGCAAATGTTGAACCAGCATTCTTTAAACCGAAAGGCATCCGTTTGAAACAGTACGTGCCACATGGAGTGATGAATGCGGTCTTCTCCTCATCCTCTTCTACCATGAAGATCTGATGGTATCCTGAGTATGCGTCAAGAAATGAAAGCAAATCACATCCGGCCGTGGAGTCAACAATCTGGTCAATGCACGGCAAGGGAAATGGGTCTTTGGGACAAGCTTTGTTAACATCGGTAAAGTCGATACAAAGCCTCCATTTCTCGTTTGCCTTGCGCACGACTACAGGATTGGCCAACCACGTAGGATGGAGCACTCCTCTGACAAGGCATGCTGCTTCCAACTTCTTGATCTCTTCTGCGATGAATTCTTGGCTCTCCACTGCTTGCTTCCTGACTTTCTGCTTGACGGGCCGCGCATGAGGACAGACGGCAAGATGGTGCTCAATTACTTTCCTAGGAACACCCAGGATGTCAGACGGTTGCCACGCAAACACGTCGACGTTCGCCCGCAGGAAAGCAACGAGCGTGCTTTCCTATTTATGGTCAAGAGTGGCACTGATGGTGAAGGTACCACCAGTGCCGTCCTCCTTGGCGGACACTTTCTTGGTCTCTGGCGGAGCTGCCATTGTCTTCTTACACTTGCCGGTGGAGCTCGATGGTGCGTCCTCGACGGTAGCGCAGCACTCCGAAGAGGTGCGCTTGCCGGAGTGGGCATCAGAACTCTTGTCGGACTTGGTCTTCTTCTTCCCCCCGGGAGCTTCAGCGGCAAGTGACTTGCGATCTGTTGCGGCTGCCGCTTCCCGGTAGATCTTGTCAGCGCAGATAAGAGCATCCTTCTTGTCGCCGGGGACAGAGATGACACTTATCGGGCCTGGCATCTTCAGCATGTTGTATGCGTAGTGAGAGGCTACCATGAACTTGGCGAGTGCTGGACGGCCGAGTATCCCATTGTAAGGCAATGGAAAATCGGCAACGTCAAAAGTGACCCTCTAAGTCCTAAAGTTCAACTCGCCGCCAAATGTCACTGGCAACGTGATCTTCCCCTTCGGCTTGCTCCTTCCCGGGTTGATTCCTTGGAATGTGCCGGTCTCTTCGAGCTCGCTTTCAGGGATCTGGAGTTTCTGGAGTACAGCGGAGGAGATCAGGTTCAAGCCGGCCCCGCCGTCAACTAGCATCTTAGTGACCTTGAGGTTGCGGATAGTTGGTGAAACCAACATCGGCAAGCACCCGACCGCAGTTGTGCGATCAGGGTGGTCCTCAATATCAAAGATGATAGGCGTGCTGGACCATTTCAGAAGCTTGCGTGATTCGACAGGTGGTTCTGCCGCATTGACTTCCCGCACCCACTGCTTGAGTTGGCGGTGTGAAGTATGCAGAGAAGCACCGCCGTCAACGCACAAGACCTCTGTGGCTTTCTGAAACTCCTGCTCACTGGTCTCGACATCATCCATGTCTTCATCGTCGTCGTCATCTTCATCCTTGTCGCGGCCGCGGGGAGGTCTGTCTCCTTGCCGCTGCTTGGCTTTGCCGCGGCGTCCTCCCCGGCCAGTATGCTTCTTGCCGGATCCTCCAACACCTCCTTGGGCCTTCTCCTTGTCGCGTCGCTCGTATTCAGCCTTTTGCTGCTCGACAAGCTGCTCGACTCTCTTGCAGTTCTGGAGGTCATGACCCTTGGTGCGGTGAATCTTGCAGTATTGCTTGTCGGTGTCGTCCTGCTTGTCGGCAGCCGCCACAGCCTGGCAGTTGGTGCAAGCGGCAATCTCCTTGCCGGAGCTACCAGCTTTGGCTTTCTTGGCGCCACCTTCGTTGCCGGACTGTTCAACGACTAGCACATCTTTGCCTTTCTTCTTCCTGTTGTTCCGCCGCCGGTTTTTCTTCGCCGGGGCAGCATCCTCGCTGTCAGATCCTCCTGCTCCTGTATCCTCTCCGGGGAGTTTCCTCCCTTCCTCAGCACGTGCACACTTGTCGGCCAGGGCATACAGCTCACTGACGTCTCTGATCTTGCACATCGCCATCTCCTCCCGCATCCTACGGTTACGCACGTTCTGATGGAACGCGCTGATGACCGCGACAGGGTGGACATCTGGGATGTTGTGCTGTACACGGCTGAATCTCTGGATATACTTGCGCAGGGGCTCTCCTTCCTTCTGGGCGAGCAGATGAAGGTCACTCTCTTGGCCATGGGGTTTGTGGCCGCCTGTAAAGGCGCCGACAAACTGATGGCATAGGTCTGCCCAGGAGGATATGGAGTTGTCCGGCAAGTGCATGAGCCAGGACCTGACATTGGGTTTGAGCACCAGCGGGAAGTAGTTGGCAAGGATCTTGTCGTATCGCCCCCCGGCAGCTTGCACCACGATGGTGTAGATGCTGAGGAACTCCGACGGATGCGTCTTGCCATCGTACTTCTCTGGTACGTCTGGCTTGAAATTCTTCATGCTGGGCCACTGGACTTGCCGCAGCTCACGAGTAAACGCAGGACAACCTACCGCGTACGGCAAGTCGCCTGGTCCCCCTGACGCATGCATGTCGACAGCGGGCCCAGAGCACTGGTCTGATTGACGACGCGCTTCTCTTCGGCGCTCGATGCGAGTACGAGCGTTCTCTTGCTGTCGTTCGTGAAGAACTTGGCGCTGATCGCGACGAGCTCATGGATCTGATGACGCGGTGGAGTCACTGTCGAGGTGGATTCGGCGAGTCGGCGATCTTGGCCTTCGGGGCGGAGAGTGCACGGTGGTTGCACCCCCACCGATCTTGTCGCCATCGGCCCGTGCCTGGCCGACTTGCCGCGGCTGCGATGTACTCGGCTGCCGTGGAGTGTCGCCGTTGGCGAAGGCGATGAGGCTCTGAATGGTGGCCCTCCAGCCGTCAATCTTGTCTGCCGTTGGAGGGTAGTCTAGGAGCATTTGAGCTCGCGCCAAAGCTTCCGCTGGAGTGGCGGGTAGCGGTGGCGAACGGTGTGAGGAGCGGGATATGCTCGGACTTCTAACTATGTTAGAAGGAGCAGTATCCCGCCCAGGCGACCGTGCCTTGCTCGTGCCGGCATGTTGGTGTGCATGCTGGTCTTGAGGATCCCAAGATCCACCAGCTCGATCTTGGTCCAGCAAACATATGGTACCGTGAGTACCATGACGCTGCCGGTCCCGCGCCTCCTGAGATGGGCGTGCATGTACGGACGCCGAGGTCTTGGAGTACGCCCGGCCGTTGTGGGAGTCGACTACGCCGTCGATGGGCAGCGCAGCTTTGTCCTTGGACTTGGCGGCAACGTGAGCTCCCTCGTCGATGCCCGTTCTTCCGCCGGCGTCTACCCCACCAGCCGTTGGCTCCGGCGGTGGTGGGATCGACGCGGACGGAGCAGCTGCCTCCGAAGCCTTCTTCTTCGGCGGCATGTTGATGAAGATGATGAAGATCTAGCTCGTGCGAACGCCGGATCAGGTTCACACAACCTCGACGCCCCCTTCCTGGCGTGCCAAAGATGTCGGGGAAACTGATCCACGAACACCTATGGGACCGGCGGACCGGGTCCCTTTCGGTTCGGCGGGGGGCGGAGATCGCACGAAGAGCGGATCGAGGCGAAGCACACGAGCAGTTTACCCAGGTTCGGGCCGCACGGATGCGTAAAACCCTACTCCTGCTTTGTGGTTTGTATTGAGTTCTTGCTCGGGAGCGCTGGGTGCTACAGTACACACCAGCCGCTAACGAGACCGAGCGTGAGAGTGTTCTTTCGTCCCATCCCCCCTCTACGTTGTGCATGGGCCTCCTTTTATATGCTCAAGGGGTCACCGACAGGTGGCAACGCAGACAAGGGTAAAAATGGAAAGGTGTTGCGGTTGGTACAACTACCTGTACAGTGTATCATACCTAACCCTGACGGCAGGGGACAAGGGCATTAAATGCCCGTCTGAGTCGCCCAAACAGTGCAAAAAGAGACCGTCAGGGACGCCACCGGTTGCCACGATGGCAATCTTGTCAGCGCCGCTTGCCACCGCGCACCGCTGGCTACACAGCCTCCCGCCATGTGCGCCTGGAGGGGTCCCAGAGCGACACATTGGTGGATGTGCTGGAGCGCGGGTACAGAGTGGTAGCTTGCCGTGGCAAGCGCCTTGCCGCGGTCGTTGTCTTGTCGCGTTCGGGAGCTTGTCTCTCACCGGGCCTTGCCGGGGCGCGTGGCGCGTCGCGGCAAGTTCCTTGAGATGCCTTGGTTGGCCTTCCCGGCAAGCTCCTCCCGCCGGGGTCTTGTGCCTTGAGTGGCCTTCCCGGCAAGCTCCTCTTGCCAGGGCCTTGTCTCCTTGGCTTAAATACTTTGTTCTTGAATGGCTCCAAAGGAACCACGGAGGACCTTGGCGGTCACCCGGCAAGCCTTGCCGTGGGATGCTGCGACTGCCCGTGCACAAGTTCGGGATACTAGGGTACCCCTACTCTAGTGCACCGACACAATCTTTCCCAACGGTATTTTCCTTTCAGTGGGTCCTAACCCCAGGTCTTTCCCAGGATCTTACCTGACTCTTCTAATTTTCCGAAGTTATTCTCAAATTCTTTTCAAGTTTGACGTAAGAATGGATCTCTCATCGGTCAAATGTATCCTCCAAGATCGCTTTCAAATTCTTTTCAACATTGGATCAACCTTTTAATTCTTCATTCTGGAGTGCCTCAACAATTCATGCTAGTGTATCTCATCGTCTTCTCAGATTTTGAAGACCGAAGAAGAGTTTCTCTTAAATCCTGGCCCATTCTCTTGAAGATTCGCGGTTCTAGCTTCATGCATCCTCATAATTGTTTCGATCATGAGGAATCTTTTCATATCATCCGAAGTATTTCACGAATTCTTCCCATTGTGATCCTCCTAAGGCCATCATTTCGGAAGATTTCTTCGTTCTCAGTTTTCAACTTCGTCCGCTAGCTATTCCTAATTGAAGCCCCTCTTTGTTCGTTTCCATATTCTTTTGGTGCATCATTTAAGTATTCATTAGTCACACTACAGGAATCTGGTAATTTGCCGTTTGTGATTTACAGATGGCAAAGACTGAAAACATGACGGCAAAGATTTTGCCGACAAGTTATGGCAAAGTCTGTTGGCAAAGACAAAGTGGGCAAATAGCTACTTTGCCGTCAGCTTTTCATTGGGTTGACGGCAAATTATTTGCCGTCAGGTTTTTTCCCGCCACAGACGGCAAAGTAAGGTTTAGGGTTTTCAGTTAGTAAGTGGGGCCCAAATCCATTTGCCTTCAAGGAGAGGAAGACGAAACTGGAGCAGACCGAACTATAGAAGCTGCATGCAAGGGTAAAAAAGCTAGAGGAACAAGCAGCTGACAGCCAGCGACTTGTCGGAGCTACCCCGGAAGCTACCCCGTCATCTCAGCGGAGAAGCAGCGTGGCTTCCACCGAGCTCCTTCATCAGCCTGATGTCAGGACCCCGATCCTAAGTCACGCCGATCTAGCTTGTAACACGTCATATCACTTTGCGGCCTCACGCACGGTATCCCCACGGGTGCCACCTTACCTGGCCTGGGACCGTTTGCGCATTTTGGCACACGTATATGACAGTGTCGCTAGCATCCATATGACAGAGAACCCGGGCCGACATGGCTAGCACTAAATTACAGAGACAGGCATCCATGACCCAGCAACAAACGTGTCGGTCATCAACGTTTGAACCCAAGTCGTAGCAAGCTACATGGACTTAAAGGAACAACGCGTGACATTTCCCCTAAGGGACAGACATACGAACGAAGAAGGACACATGCCGGCCAGCCTATGTGTTCCGAGCAGTAGCAAGCTACCAAGGCTCAGTGGAAGCACTAGGAGGCATTTCCCTGTAAGATAGGCTACCAAAGGTAAACAACTAGGTGTCGGATCCCACACATACCAAGCATTTCAATCATACACACAATATGCTCAATATGTGCAAATACAACATTGTATCACAACAGAACTCTATGACTCAAAGTACTTTATTTAAGAGGCTCCGAAGAGCCATACATAACATATCCATACATGTAGGGGTCACATGACCCAACACTCAAGTCATACAATCATACAAGCAGAAGCGGAAGCTAACATGTCTGAGTACAGACAACTTGGAAATAAAACAGGCTTGGTGTAGCCTGACTATCTACAAGGCCATTCACAAGCTCAGGATCTCTGTCTGGGTAGCAAGCTACTCGTCGACGTCAACGTCTATGTAAAACCCATCAGAAGGGGCAGGGTTCTCCTCTGCAACAGTTATTAAGCAAACATGAGTACAAAGGTACTCAGCAAGTCTTACAACCAATGTTGGGGATATCGCTTATCGGGAACTTATCGGTCGACCCATGATAAGGGGTAAATCGGCTAGTCTATCGGCATATCGGCCGATTTATCGCCACATCGGCTAATTTATCGGCCGATTTATCTTATCGGTCAGACAGCGGTAAGCGATAAATCGGCTGATTTATCGGCATATCGGAAGATATCTTGAACAGTGCTTACAACAGAACCTATCTTACATGCATCATTATCAACAAGGGTAGTGGAGTTCATAGCAGCAAGCCAGCTTTGACTCTTGGCTAACCTATACTACAATTCTCAGCAGATTGCAAGATAAGACTACGTACACGAGTCCTCTACTCAGCACAACAATACACCACCGTGGATCCTCTTCCGTCATCCTACGGAAGGGCCATCCACGGCACTCACACTTGTCTTGTGGCTTTTAGTAGTATCCATCAACTTGTCTATGAACTGTATAAGTAACCAAGTGGTCCGTACCGCGAACAACGGCTATTCGTATAGATTAGTAACCCTGCAGGGGTGTACTTCTTCACACACGCTTCCACCACTTATCGTCGTTTACTCGACATGTACTCGGCAACCTTCAAGCGGAAGCCCAGCGAGGGTGTCGGCCATAACCTGAATAACTACACAAGTCCCTAGTCCAGGTTTATTGCCTATTTGGGTTCCATCCGTGGGGAGATCCGGCCGGGGTGTCGCTCACGGACCCAAACAATGTGTACAGGGTTCCCGAGTCACCAAATGGGCGACCGGTACACCGTGCCATGTACCTGCCGCATCACAGCCCACCCCGAGGTTCAGCGCTGTGCACGACCACCAGTAAACTACAAACACTAGGAACAAGTTGCAACTCCTGGACAGATGACAAGGGCAGTTAATAAGTCGAGAGGGCTTGGAGCGCCCGGAGCCCAATGCGTGGTAGTAGCTGTAACTTGAATCACACATACAGATCTCGGGTCCTATGGACGGTTCCAATGAAACAACCCACCATGTACTCCTACATGGCCTTTCATCGATACCTTTACCAAACATGTTCCACACTTCCCTCTCTTTATCGAGTATGATCATTTCACTCTGATCCATCACTGATACGTCCAAAATGCATCACTATTTTATATCGTAATTTATCCTTATTCATTGATATATTTCACGTTACGATGATGTTCTTATGTTGTTTTGGCCTATTTTACATAGTTTGCAACTTTCTGGTGCCGAAGCAGCAGACGCAGGATTCAGCAGTAAAAAGTGGACGCTGAGTTGCTGAAGAAGAATATCTCCAAATTACCTGAAAATCGACGGAGGGTATTTTCCAGACGGATCACGAAGGCACGCAAAAGGGCAACCAGAGGGGGGCCACAGGTTGTCCAGGCGCCCTGGGGGCGCCCCCCCTGGTCGCGCCGGGGGGCTCCTGGAGCCCCTGGCCCACCTCCGGCTGCCCCCTTTTGCCTATATACTCCCCGTTATCCGAAAACCCTAAAAACGAGAGTTTTGACGGAGTTCTGCCGCCGCTCCGTGGCGGAAACCTACAGAGAAGAAAAAGCCATCTCCGGCGGGCAGATTTCGCCGGGGAGATCACCTCCCGGAAGGGGAGATCATCGCCATCGTCATCACCATCGTCACGGGCATCATCGAGATCATCATCAACATCATCCCCAACATCAGCACCATCTCCATCTTCATCCAAATCTCATCTCACAATTGCAACTTGTGTTGTAACCCGTACTATCTATCCTCTCTACTCCATCGGTGTTGATTACTACTTTGTCGTGAATGCTATTGAGTTTTGTTGGAGAAATATCATTATGTCCAGATTGTTTATCATCCATTTATCTCCACTGATCATGATCTCTTTTATGTCTTGTGAGTAGTTACCTTAGTTCTTGAGGACATGGGAAAAGTCTTGTTGTTAGTAGTCATATGCTGTTGAAGTAATATGTGTTGTTTGATACTTAAGTTGCGTTGTCATTCTACTAGTGGTGTTGTGTGAGTCGAACACTCAACACTTCGCCTTATTAAGGACCTAGGGGAATACATTGTGTACAAAGAATGCTTACGGTGGGTTGCCGAAGTGATAGAAACCTGAACCCCAGTTCGCACGCTTTTGCACAAGGGAACAATGGATCATCGATCGTATTGCTATGGTTAGGCTTTTGCCTTAAATACTATCTTGTATTTGCGGATGCTTGCAATGTGTTTAATCATAAGAGTGCACTCATCTTAGTCTAGAGAGTGTACTAGCATAGATCCACCCACTCAACACTTATCAACACATAACATAGTACCGATACGGGATATGGCGAAAGCACATGACTACCTCTCCCGTGTGTCCTCAGGAACGCTTTAGCCTTTATAAGTTCAGTTGCTAGGCCTCTCCTTTGCTCAGAAAGGATTGGGCCACTTGTTACTCTCAGTGCCTTTTACTTTGCTTGCTTTTACTTTCCTGTTGCTTATATCAAGAAAACCCCTAAAAAGTTATCTTTCAGTGCTTGCAGTAATTCCTTGCTCAGAATCGCTTATCAATACCTTCAGCTCCTCGTTGGGTTCAACACTCTTACTTGTCAAAAACGCTGCAATAGATCCCTTACGGTTGTGGGTCATCAATCACCCAGATGGACCAGACCTGACACAACTCTAAGCATAGCAGGCAACATAAACAAATAGCATGGTGGAACACACATCACATGGCTCAATCAACTCCTACACATGCTAGTGGGTTTCAACTATTTACTGTGGCAATGACAGGTCATGCAAAGGAATAGGGTTCAACTACCGCAGCAAGTAGCAGTTCACACGCTGTTGCCTTAATGTAGTAAAAGAGAGCAGGAGCGATAAGATGGGTTTGTATCGGAATGATCAATGGGTTGCTTGCCTGACAGAGTGGTTGTCAGGTACTGCTCTTCAGTTGGATACGCAGAAGTATCCTCGGGAGCAGGACCTACCACGAAGAACACCGACGATACAATCAATATACAAACAAATGCAACAATATGATGCATGATCATGACATGGCAATATGAATGTGTTTTGGGCTAATGCATCTATAAACAGAAAGGTTTGAGCCCATTTGAATCAAAGATTCAAATTTAAACCCAAACTATTATTTATTAAAGTGCATTATCATGTTTTAATGTGAACAGCAAGGTTAACTTGCTCAAACATGCATGAAACCAGTGCCACTAGAAAGATTGGATTTTTCTGATCAATTTTCATATATAAATCTTTTCCATTTGAGCTACTGTTGAATTTATATGATTTTTTCAAGTTTAGAGCATTTTCTGGAATTTCCTGAATTGTTTTAAATCAATTAATCCCAGAAAAGCATTTACTGCGTCAGCATGACATCATGCTGACGTCAGCAGGTCAACAGACCTAGTCCAAGTCAAACCTGACTGGTGGGTCCCACTAGTCAGTGTCACAGTTAGTTAACTAACTAATTAGGATTAGTTTAGACACTAACCTAGGTTTGACTAACAGGCAGGGCCCACATGTCAGTGACCCAGGGGGGTCAAACCCCTGGTCAAACTGGGTTGACCCACCGACGTTTAGCCGCCGGCGAGGCCAGACACGGCAGTGGGGTGCGGGATTCGTGCTCCGGCGACCAAATCGACGGCGGAGCACGTCTACATGCTGCTGGTGGGGTGCCGCAGCGAGTGGTGGTGGTGGTTGGCCTCGGGGTTGCCGGAAACGATGCCGGCGATGAGTCCAGCGACTGTCGGAGTTCAGGCGAGGATGAACTCGTCGGTGCGGTGCTCTTGGAGGTGCGTGGATTGGTCCTACAGCATCTACGCGAGACGGTGAAGCTAGTGGGCATGATGGCCGGGCCGTTAGGTGGCCGGAGGCACGTCGGCGAGCATGCGGGTGAGCTTCGTGCAGTCGGTACAGGGCTCGAGGGGGGAAATGAAGAGGATGGGGAGGTAGCTGGGCTCACGGTGGTTGCAGCAAGCGTCGAAGCGGGCTCGGGGAAGGTCGGAGCTGAGCGGGGCGATGATGGAGATCTCAGCGGCCGGAGTTGGGGAAGATGGGGTCGGGGGCGACTCCAGAGCGGGCGAGCGCTCGTGGCTCGGCCTGCTCGACGTAGTCAACGACGGCGGAGCGAACGGACACGGTGAAGCGGCATGGGGATGACGGCGGACGCGATTATCACGACGGCGCGGGCGCGGCAGCGTCGGCCGTGGTGCGGGGGAGCGAGGGAGAGGAGGTGCGGAGGAAGAGGCGTGTCTGCGGGCTCGGGGGAGAGGTGGGTGATCGATCCAGGCCAGCAGAACGACGAGGGGAGGAGGCAGGGCGGTGGGCAGCTGCGTGGCGTGCACTGGTGCCGGCGTCGAGCACGTGCCTGCCTGCGTGGCCGAGCCAAGCAGCTCGCTGGAGCGGTGGCTGCGCTGGGCCGGCAGGTGGGCCTGCTAGGTGGGCGCCAGGTAAGTCCTTCTCTCTCCTCTCTTTCCTATTTTAATTCTGTTTGTTTTCTTTTGCAACTTGTTGAATAAATAAAAATGCTAGAACATTTTTATAAATCATGAAACTAGTCATGCCCACTGTATAAAATATGAACAGCATGGAACATTTTAGTTTATGATTATTTGGGCACCTAAATTATTTTATAGCATTTAAATGCCCAAATGCAATTACAATATGAATTAATCCATAGACCTTTGGATGTCCTAGAAAATTGTGCACCATTTTTGGCAGAGGTTTAAGACCAAGGCAAAGATGGTGAACATTTTTGAAGGGCATTTTGGGTACATTGGAAAAGATTTTATTAAACCCTCGTTGTTAGAAGAGGGGTGCTGGGGCTTCTGTCATTCCCGTTTCAAGTTTCTGTAGAAAGTGAACATGATGCACACTCTAGCTATTCCTAATGCAAGAACTGACTAGGGATGTGACAACTCACCCCCACTCAAAAGAATCTCGTGCCGAGATTCGGGTTCCTCCAGAAAAAGGGTGGGGTACTCAAGTCGAAGACGATCCTCCCTTTCCCAAGTAGCTTCACTCTCGTAATGATGTGACCATTGAACCTTGAGAAACTTGATATTATGACGTCGAGTGGTACGCTCGGTTTGATCAAGAATACGAACAGGGTATTCTCGATATGTGAGATTGTCCTGGAGATCAAGCGTTTCGTGGTCCACTCCACGGATAGGATCCGAGAAGCAACGCCTGAGTTGAGAAACGTGGAAGACATCATGAACTCTGGAAAGGTGCGGAGGTAGTTCCAATTGGTAGGCAACTTCTCCTCGTTTGGCAAGAATGCGAAAAGGACCGATGTAACGATGAGCCAATTTGCCTTTGATACCGAAGCGATGGGTTCCCTTAAGAGGGGTAACCCGAAGGTAAGCCTTATCGCCGACTTCAAAAGTCACAGCCTTATGATGACTATCATATTGGCTCTTCTGGTGAGACTGGGCTGTTTTTAGTTTCTCACGAACGATGCGAACTTGCTCTTCTGCTTCCTGGATCAAATCCGGACCAAAGAATTGTCTTTCCCCGGTTTCTGGCCAGTTAAGAGGCATTCGACACCTTCGTCCATATAGAACTTCGAAGGGATCCTTTCCCAAGCTGGCTTGATAACTATTGTTACAAGCGAATTCGGCGAATGGAAGACACTTCTCCCAATCCATACCGAAAGAGATGATAGAGGCTCGAAGCATATCTTCCAAAATTTGATTGACTCGTTCTACTTGACCACTTGACTGGGGATGAAAGGCGGTGCTAAAAGAGAGATGAGTCCGCATAGCATTCTGGAAACTTTCCCAAAATCGAGAAGTGAAAAGACTTCCACGGTCTGAATTAATCTCCAACGGCACACCATGAAGAGATACTATCTGAGAGATATACAAGTCTGCTAGCTGGCTAGCGGTTATACTCTCTCGAACAGGCAGGAAATGGGCTACTTTGGAGAGGCGGTCGATAACGACGAAGATATCATTATTCCCTTTCCTGGTCCTGGGAAACCCGGTAATGAAGTCCATACCGATTTTGTCCCATTTCCATTCAGGAATAGCTAAAGGTTGAAGGGTGCCAGCAGGCCGTTGATGCTCTGCTTTGACTCGACGACAAACGTCGCAGTTAGCAATGAACTGAGCGATTTCTCTCTTCATCCTAGTCCACCAGAACCTCTGGCGTAGGTCCTGATACATTTTGGTACTACCGGGATGAATCGTGGGAGGAGATTCATGAGCCTCCTTAAGGATCAACTGCCGTAGATGTTGGTTCTTGGGAACCACTAAACAGTTCTCGAAGAAAACAACACCTCTGTTATCAATGGAGAAACAACCTGCAACTCCTTTGTGAATGTTTCTCTTGATTCGGGTAATCCCTGTATCTTGCAGATGGGCAGCTATGATTCGATCCGTAAGGGTAGGTTTCGCCACCAAGGTGGAAAGGAATCCTCAACGAACAATGTGAAGGTTAAGCTTACGAAATTCCTCGTGGAGAAGTGGTTGCCCTTGTTGTAACATCAAGTTGTTACAATAAGACTTACGACTTAGTGCGTCAGCCATGACATTGGCCTTGCCAGGGGTGTAAGTGATTCCTAAGTCGTAATCGGTGAGCAACTCAACCCAACGTCTTTGCCTGAGATTCAAATCCGGTTGGGTGAAGATGTATTTCAGGCTTTGGTGATCAGTGAAAATTTCACAGCGATTACCAAGAAGGTAATGTCGCCATGTCTTGAGTGTGTGGACTACAGCTGCAAGCTCTAGATCATGTGTAGGATAGTTATCCTCATGTGGACGCAACTGTCGAGATGCGTATGCGATCACTTGACGATCTTGCATGAGTATGCAACCTAGTCCTTGTCGCGAGGTGTCGCAATATATAATAAAGTCCTTGGAAAAGTCTGGTGGTACCAGTACGGGTGCAGATGTCAGGCGTCTTTTCAGTTCCTGAAAGCTGGACTCGCACTGTGGGGTCCACTCGAACCTTTTATCTTTCTTGAGGAGTTCAGTTAGAGGTTTAGCAACCATGGAGAAATTCTCGACGAAGCGTCGACAATAGCTAGCTAAGCCAAGGAAACTCCTAACTTGCTTGACCGATTCAGGGGGAGTCCAATCAACGATGGCCTGAACTCGCTCGGGATTGACAGCAATACCCTTACCAGAGATTACATGACCTAGATAGGTCACTTCTGGCAACCAGAATTCACACATGGAGAATTTGGCATAAAGGCGGTGCTCTTGAAGTTTCGTCAATACCAGCCTTAGATGCTCGGCATGATCTTCCTTGTTCTTGGAGTAAATGAGTATATCATCGAGGTATACCATGACGAATTTATCCAAGTACTCCATGAATATAGAATTCATTAGCCGGGAGAAAGTGGCTGGGGCATTGGTTAACCCGAAGGACATGACGGTGTACTCGTGTTGGCCATAACGAGTAACAAAGGCCGTCTTAGGAATGTCCCCGTTCTTGATTTCGATTTGATGGTAACCCAACCTCAAATCCATTTTGGAAAAGACTGAGGATCCAGCGAGCTGATCATACAGATCATTGATCCTGGGGCGCGGATACTTGTTCTTTATGGTGACCAGATAGACAGGTCGATAATCTACAACCATCCGTTCTGTTCCATCCTTCTTCTTGACGAAGAGGATGGGACAAGCCCAAGGGGAAGAACTAGGACGGATGAAACCCTTTTTCAAGGACTCATCGAGTTGTTTCTTAAGCTCAGCTAATTCTACGGGTGCCATCTTATAGGGTCTCCTAGAGCTTGGGACAGTTCCTGGAATAAGATCTATCACGAACTCGACATCTCTGTCAGGTGGAACACCTGGCAGTTCTTCTGGAAAGACATCCGGAAAGTCACGGACTACCGGGATATCTTCGAGTTCTGGTAGAGGGCTGGCATTAAGAGAGTAGAGTTGACGCTCAGCCATTCGGGCCAAAACATTGACTGTCTTGCCGGATGGGTATGTAAGTTGAACGGTCCTAGTGTAGCAATCAATCTTGGCGTAATGACCTGTCATCCAGTCCATACCCAAGATGATGTTTATGTCTGAGGACTTGAGATCTATTAGTGATGCAAGGAAAACAAGTCTATCGGCAAGAATTTCATTCCCATGGCTTACCCTAGAGGTTTGCCATTTTGAACCAGGAGTTTGAATAACCATGGAAGTGGGCATGTCACAAAAAGTCATGTTGTGCATTCGAGCATAGCTCTCAGATATGAACGAATGAGATGCTCCAGTATCGAAAACAACAGATGCCGGATGGTAGTTAACAAGAAGCGTACCAAGGACGACGTTAGGATCCTCATAAGCTTCCTCAACAGAGACATAGTTGACATGACCACGTGCAGTGGGGATTGGCTTGACATAGTTCACCTTGCCTGTTGGCTTACCACGGCCAACGGACCTTCCTGGCTAGTTCTGAGGACACTCACGCATGTAGTGCCCTGATTCTCCACACTTGAAACATGTCACAGTGCCAGTGCATGGAGCAAAGTTGGCAGGTAGTCCTCCATAAGTCTTGGCAGGTGCATACTGTTGGGTTGGGCGAGGCGCCTCATAGGATGGCCTCGAAGTGAACCTGGGTGGCAGAGCGGTGTTAGGAACCCACACACGGCACTTGTGAGAGCCAGAGCCGGATGAGGAACCCAAGTCACGAGGATGCTTGTGTGTGTCTTCGAAATCAGTCTGGCCCTTCTCGGCACTGATAGCTTTGTTCACCAACTTTTGGAAGGAGGTGCACTCGTGCAGACGTAGATCTCGGTGAAGTTCAGGGCTGAGTCCCTTGCGGAACCTCGCCTGCTTCTTGGCATCGGTGAATACTTCCTCGGGTGCATAGCGTGCCAAGTTGCCAAACTCGCGACTATAGCCATCCACGGTTAGCCGGCCCTGGGTGAAATTGCAGAATTCCTCCCGCTTGCGATCCATGAGACCTTCCGGAATGTGATATTCACGGAATGCCTCACTGAACTCTGCCCAAGTAGTGAGTTGGCCAGCAGGACGCATGGCTTCAAAGTTTTCCCACCAGAGGCTGGAAGGGCCCTCAAGATGGTAGGCGGCGTAGGTAACCTTGTCAGCTTCGGTCACACGGGCAGAGTGTAGCTTGTGGGTGATACTGCGAAGCCAGTCATCCGCATCCAGAGGTTCAGCGGAATGATGGAACTTCGGTGGGAACATCTTGATAAAGTCATTGATTGACACCACGTCATTCCTCTGACGGAACCCAGTGTTCTGCTCTATGCGTTCCAGCAGACGGTTGGTCTCTCTCTTGTTCCTTTCTTCCTCGAGCATAACTTCAGCCAAGGAGGGTGGTTGGGGCAGATTCTCATCTCTAGCCCCACTGGCCTCACCCTGCTCCTGAGCAGCAGGAGTGCTGCGAGCGTTGACCATCCTAGGAAAACAAAACAACGGTTTAGATAAGGATGGCAAAACTTTGACATAGGAGTGCAGAATGTAATGGATGACACGGAATGCAGAGATGTTCATCCGTACGACATGGTAATATAGAAACTGCCATATATACACCAGTGGTCATACACACCATACATAGTTTAGTACAAGCCAAGGCTAAAGTACAACTACGGTGAAAGACGATACATCTCATCAGAGGCACTCCAAGCTCCTATACATTATTTAACTACGCCTCCGGAACTCAGTACAAACTAAGTCATATTCCACAAGACGCACAGGACTGTGGAAATACAACTACTATGATACTACTACTGCCACGGTCTAGCTCAGACACTCCCGTAGTAATCTTTGTAAAGTTACCACCGTAGCCTGGAAGTGGAACAGGTGGATCTTGAAACTCTCGAGCACTCGAAGGTTGTGGACCATAGGGACATGGATGCGGTCTCGGTCCCGATACTAGTGGTAACAGACGCCCACGTGGAGGTGTAATACCCCCAACGTCACGCCAATCCATACGATCAGGCAGACGAGTCCGCACGCGGTACAAATCCCGCATATCCAGATATCCGGCATGCACGGTAGGTGCAAGCCGTGTCAAAGTAGTCCAGTGGGCAGCTCGAGTGTTATAAAGCTCCATCCGGAGAGCACGGACCTCACGGTCCCTATCCTCCAGCATCTGAGTAGTAGTCTGAAGCAGTGGCTCCTCATGAGCGGCATCAGTATACAGACCAGTGTAGTAGCCTTCCTCTCCAGGAAGTGAGGCTGGCATGTAACAGAACTAAGTGTTCAGCAGCAGGGCATGCCTAGCCCGGATGATGGTCATCATCGAGTAAGCGGCATCCTGCACTGCCATCTCGATGGTAACCCCGAGTCCATAAGGCCAATGGATGGGGTCGGTAGCTCCGAGATATGAGGGGTGTATCCGGACTGTGCAGAAATACCGACTCTGGTTGAAATCCTGGCACTGTTCTGAAGGAAATATGCCCTAGAGGCAATAATAAAGTTGTTATTTATATTTCCTTATATCATGATAAATGTTTATTATTCATGCTAGAATTGTATTAACGGGAAACTTGGTACATGTGTGAATACATAGACAAAACAGTATGTCCCTAGTATGCCTCTACTAGACTAGCTCATTGATCAAAGATGGTTATGTTTCCTAGCCATAGACATGAGTTGTCATTTGATCAACGGGATCACATCGTTAGGAGAATGATGTGATGGACAAGACCCATCCGTTAGCATAGCACTATGATCGTTTAGTTTTACTGCTATTGCTTTCTTCATGACTTATACATGTTCCTATGACTATGAGATTATGCAACTCCCGAATACCGTAGGAACACCTTGTGTGCTATCAAACGTCACAACGTAACTGGGTGATCATAAAGATGCTCTACAGGTGTCTCCGAAAGTATTCGTGGTGTTGGCATAGATCAAGATTAGGATTTGTCACTCCGAGTGTCGGAGAGGTATCTCTGGGCCCTCTCGGTAACACACATCACAATAAGCCTTGCAAGCAAAAGACTAATGAAGTTGGTCACGAGATGATGTGTTACGGAACGAGTAAAGAGACTTGCCAGTAACGAGATTGAACTAGGTATAGAGATACCGACGATCGAATCTCGGGCAAGTAACATACCGTTTGACAAAAGGAACAACGTATGTTGTTATGCGGTTCTGACCGATAAAAGATCTTCGTAGAATATGTAGGAGCCAATATGAACATCCAGGTTCCGCTATTGGTTATTGACCGGAGATGAGTCTCGGTCATGTCTACATAGTTCTCGAACTAGTAGGAGTCCACTCCCTAGCCGCACCAGGAGAGGTTGGCCGGCCTCCCTCCCTTGCTCCTTTATATACGGGGGCAGGGGGGCACCCAAAGACACACAAGTTGAATTGTTTTAGCCGTGTGCGGTGCCCCCCTCCACAGAATCACACCTCGGTCATACCGTCGCGGAGCTTAGGCGAAGCCCTGCGCCGGTGAACACATCATATCCGTCACCACGCCGTCGTGCTGACGAAACTCTCCCGTGAAGCTCAACTGGATCAAGAGCTCGTGGGACGTCATCAAGCTGAACGTGTGCTGAACGCGGAGGTGCCGTACGTTCGGTGCTTGATCGGTTGGATCGCGAAGAAGTTCGACAACATCAACCGCGTCACTTGACGCTTCCGCTCCCGGTCTACGAGGGTACGTAGACACACTCTTCCCTCTCGTTGCTATGCATCTGGTAGATAGATCTTGCGTGATCGTAGGAAAATTTTGAAAATACTACGTTCCCCAACAGTGGTATCAGAGCCAGGTCTATGCGTAGATGATATGCACGAGTAGAACACAATGAGTTGTGGGCGATACTAGTCATACTGCTTACCAGCATGTCATACTTTGCTTCGGCGGTATTGTGAGATGAAGAGGCCCGGACCGACATTACGCGTACGCTTACGCGAGACTGGTTTCACCGTTACGAGCACTCGTTACTTAAAGGTGACTGGCGGGTGTCTGTCTCTCTCACTTTAGCTGAATCAAGTGTGGCTACGCCCGGTCCTTGTGAAGGTTAAAACAGCACATACTTGACGAAACATCGTTGTGGTTTTGTATGCGTAGGTAAGAACGGTTCTTGCTAAGCCCGTAGCAGCCACGTAAAACTTGCAACAACAAAGTAGAGGACGTCTAACTTGTTTTTGCAGGGCATGTTGTGATGTGATATGGTCAAGACATGATGAGTTATACGGTTTTGTATGAGATGATCATGTTTTGTAATGTTATCGGCAACTGGCAGGAGCCATATGGTTGTCGCTTTATTGTATGAAATGCAATCGCCATGTAATTGCTTTACTTTATCACTAAGCGGTAGCGATAGTCGTAGAAGCAATAGTTGGCGAGACGACAACGATGCTACGATGGAGATCAAGGTGTCGCGCCGGTGACGAAGGTGATCATGACGGTGCTTTGGAGATGTAGATCAAAAGCACAAGATGATGATGGCCATATCATGTCACATATTTTGATTGCATGTGATGTTTATCTTATTATGCTTCTTATTTTGCTTAGAACGACGGTAGCATTATAAGATGATCCCTTACTAAATTTCAAGGTATAAGTGTTCTCCCTGAGTATGCACCGTTGCGAAAGTTCGTCGTGCCGAGACACCACGTGATGATCGGGTGTGATAAGCTCTACGTTCAAATACAACGGGTGTAAGCCAGTTTTGCACACGCAGAATACTCGGGTTAAACTTGACGAGCCTAGCATATGCAGATATGGCCTCGGAACACTGGAGACCGAAAGGTCGAGCGTGAATCATATAGTAGATATGATCAACATAAGATGTTCACCATTGAAACTACTCCATCTCACGTGATGATCGGACATGGTTTAGTTGATTTGGATCACGTGATCATTTAGATGACCGGAGGGATGTCTATCTAAGTGGGAGTTCTTAACTAATATGATTATATTGAACTTTAATTTATCATGAACTTAGTCCTGGTAGTATTAGCATATCTATGTTGTAGATCAATAGCTCGCGATGTTGCTCCCCGTTTATTTTATATGTTCCTAGAGAAAACTAAGTTGAAAGATGTTAGTAGCAATGATGCAGAATCGTTCCGTAATCTGAGGATTATCCTCATTGCTGCACAGAAGAATTATGTCTTTGATGCACCGCTAGGTGACAGACCTATTGCAGGAGCAGATGCAGACGTTATGAACGTTTTGACAAAAGCTCGATATGATGACTACTTGATAGTTTAGTGCACCATACTTTACGGCTTAGAATCGGGACTTCAAAAATGTTTTGAACGCCAAGGAGCATATAAGATGTTCCAAGAGTTGAAATTAGTATTTCATACTCATGCCCGTGTCAAGAGGTATGAGACCTCTGACAGTACTTTGCCTACAAGATGGAGGAGAATAGCTCAACCAGTGAGCATGTGCTCAGATTGTCTGGGTACTGCAATTGCTTGAATCAAGTGGGAGTTAATCTTCCAGACAAGATAGTAATTGACAAAGTTCTCTAGTCACTATCACCAAGTTAGTAGAACTTCGTGATGAACTATAATATGCAAGGGATGACGAAAGTAATTCCCGAGCTCTTCGCGATGCTGAAATCGGCGAAGGTAGAAATCAAGAAAGAGCATCAAGTGTTGATGGTTAACAAGACCACTTGTTTCAAGTAAAAGGCAAAGGGATAGAAGGGGAACTTCAAGAAGAATGACAAGCAAGTTGTCACTCCCATGAAGAAACCCAAAGCTAAACTCAAGCCTGAAACTAAGTGCTTCTACTGCAAAGGAAATTGTCACTAGAAGTGGAACTGCCCTAGATACTTGGCGGATAAGAAGGATGGCAAAGTGAACAAAGGTATATTTTGACATACAGATTATTGATGTGTACTTTACTAGTGTTCATAGCAACCCCTGGGTATTTGATACCGGTTCAGTTGCTAAAATTAGTAACTCGAAACGAGAATTGCAGAATGAACAGAGACTAGTTAAAGGTGAAGTGACGATGTGTGTTGGAAGTGGTTCCAAGATTGATATGATCATCATCGCACACTCCCTATACTTTCGGGATTAGTGTAAAACCTAAATAAATGTTATTTGGCATTTACGTTGAGCATGAATATGATTTGATCATATTTGTTGCAATACGGTTATTCATTTAAAGTCATAGAATAATTGTTATTCTGTTTACATGAATAAAACCTTCGATGGTCATACACCCAATGAAAATAGTTTGTTGGATCTCGATCGTGGTGATACACATATTCATAATATTAAAGCCAAAAGATGCAAGGTTAATAATGATAGTGCAACTTATTTGTGGCACTGTCGTTTAGGTCATATTGGTGTAAAACGCATGAAGAAACTCCATAATGATGGACTTTTGGAATCACTTGATTATGAATCACTTGGTGCTTGCGAACCATGCCTCATGGGCAAGATGACTAAAACTCCGTTCTCCGGAACTATGGAGCGAGCAACAGATTTGTTGGAAATCATACATACTGATGTATGTGGACCAATGAGTGTTGAAGCACGCGGCGGGTATCGTTATTTTCTGACCTTCACTGATGATTGGAGCAGATATGGGTATATCTACTTAATGAAACACAAGTCTGAAACATTTGAAAAGTTCAAAGAATTTCAGAGTGAAGTAGAGAATCATCGTAACAAGAAAATAAAGTTTCTACGATCTGATCGTGGAGGAGAATATTTCAGTTACGAGTTTGGTCTTCATTTGAAACAATGTGGAATAGTTTCACAACTCACGCCACCCGGAACACCACAGTGTAATGGTGTGTCCGAACGTCATAACCGTACTTTATTAGATATGGTGTGATCGATGATGTCTCTTACCGATCTACCACTATCGCTTTTGGGGTTATGCATTAGAAACAGCTACATTCACGTTAAATAGGGCACCATCTAAATCCGTTGATGCGACACCTTATGAACTATGGTTTGGCAAGAAACCAAAGTTGTCGTTTCTTAAAGTTTGGGACTGCGATGCTTATGTGAAAAAGCTTCAACCTGATAAGCTCGAACCCAAGTCGGAGAAATGTGTCTTCATAGGATACCCAAAAGAGACTGTTGGGTACACCTTCTATCACAGATCCGAAGGCAAGATATTCGTTGCTAAGAATGGATCCTTTCTAGAGAAAGAGTTTTTCTCGAAAGAAGTGATTGGGAGGAAAGTAAAACTTGATGAGGTAATTGTACCTTCTCCCGGATTGGAAAGTAGTACATCACAGAAAATTGTTCCAGTGATTCCTACACCAATCAGTGAGGAAGTTAATGATGATGATCATGAAACTTCGGATCAAATTTCTGCTGAACGTCGTAGATCAACCAGAGTACGTTCCGCACCAGAGTGGTACGGCAACCCAGTTCTGGAAATCATGTTACTAGACCATGATGAACCTACGAACTATGAGGAAGCGATGATGAGCCCAGATTCCACAAAATGGCTTGAAGCCATGAAATCTGAGATGGGATCCATGTATGAGAACAAAGTATGGACTTTGGTTGACTTGCCCGATGATCGGCAGGCCATCGAAAATAAATGGATCTTCAAGAGGAAGACCGACGCAGACGGTAATGTTACTGTTTACAAAGCTCGACTTGTTGCGAAAGGTTTTCGACAAGTTCAAGGAGTTGACTACGATGAGACTTTCTCACCTGTAGCGATGCTTAAGTCTGTCCGAATCATGTTAGCAATTGCCGCATTTTATGATTATGAAATCTGGCAAATGGATGTCAAAACTGCATTCCTGAATGGATATCTCAAAGAAGAGTTGTATATGATGCAACCAGAAGGTTTTGTCAATCCAAAAGGTGCTAACAAAGTATGCAAACTCCAGCGATCCATCTATGGACTGGTGCAAGCATCTCGGAGTTGGAATATACGCTTTGATGAGGTGATCAAAGCATATGGTTTTATACAGACTTTTGGAGAAGCCTGTATTTACAAGAAAGTGAGTGGGAGCTCTGTAGCATTTCTAATATTATATGTGGATGACATATTGTTGATTGGAAATGATATAGAATTTCTGGACAGCATAAAAGGATACTTGAATAAGAGTTTTTCAATGAAAGACCTCGGTGAAGCTGCTTATATATTAGGCATCAAGATCTATAGAGATAGATCAAGACGCTTAATTGGACTTTCACAAAGCACATACCTTGATAAGATTTTGAAGAAGTTCAAAATGGATCAGTCAAAGAAAGGGTTCTTGCCTGTATTACAAGGTAAGACTCAATGCCCGACCACTGCAAAAATATAGAGAGAATGAAAGTCATTCCCTATGCCTCAGCCATAGGTTCTATAAAGTATGCCATGCTGTGTACCAAACATGTTGTGTACCTTGCCATGAGTTTGTCAAGGGGGTACAATAGTGATCCAGGAGTAGATCACTGTACAGCGGTCAAAATTATCCTTAGTAACTGGATGACTAAGGACTCGATTATAGAGGTGATAAAGAGTTCGTCGTAAAGGGTTACGCCGATGCAAGCTTTGACACTAAATCTAGATGACTCTAAGTATCAATCTGGATGCGTATTGAAAGTGGGAGCAATTAGCTAGAGTAGCTCTATGCAGAGCATTGTAGACATAGAAATTTGCGAAATACATACGGATCTGAATGTGACAGACCCGTTGACTAAACTTCTCTCACAAGCAAAACATGATCACACCTTATTACACTTGGGTATTAATCACATAGCAATGTGAACTAGATTATTGACTCTAGTAAACCCTTTGGGTGTTGGTCACATGGCGATGTGAACTATGGGTGTTATTCACATAACGATGTGAACTATCGGTATTAAATCACATGGCGATGTGAGCTAGATTATTGACTCTAGTGCAAGCGGGAGACTGAAGGAAATATGCCCTAGAGGCAATAATAAAGTTGTTATTTATATTTCCTTATATCATGATAAATGTTTATTATTCATGCTAGAATTGTATTAACGGGAAACTTGGTACATGTGTGAATACATAGACAAAACAGTATGTCCCTAATATGCATCTACTAGACTAGCTCATTGATCAAAGATGGTTATGTTTCCTAGCCATAGACACGAGTTGTCATTTGATCAACGGGATCACATCGTTAGGAGAATGATGTGATGGACAAGACCCATCCGTTAGCATAGCACTATGATCATTTAGTTTTACTGCTATTGCTTTCTTCATGACTTATACATGTTCCTATGACTATGAGATTATGCAACTCCCGAATACCGTAGGAACACCTTGTGTGCTATCAAACGTCACAACGTAACTGGGTGATCATAAATATGCTCTACAGGTGTCTCCGAAAGTATTCGTGGTGTTGGCATAGATCAAGATTAGGATTTGTCACTCCGAGTGTCGGAGAGGTATCTCTGGGCCCTCTCGGTAACACACATCACAATAAGCCTTGCAAGCAAAAGACTAATGAGTTAGTCACAAGATGATGTGTTACGGAACGAGTAAAGAGACTTGCCGGTAACGAGATTGAACTAGGTATAGAGATACCGACGATCGAATCTCGGGCAAGTAACATACCGATGACAAAAGGAACAACGTATGTTGTTATGCGGTTCTGACCGATAAAAGATCTTCGTAGAATATGTAGGAGCCAATATGAACATCCAGGTTCCGCTATTGGTTATTGACCGGAGATGAGTCTCGGTCATGTCTACATAGTTCTCGAACCCGTAGGGTCCGCACGCTTAACGTTTGATGACGATCGGTATTATGAGTTTATGAGTTTTGATATACGGAAGGTAGTTCGGAGTCCCGGATGAGATCACGGACATGACGAGGAGTCTCGGAATGTCCGAGACATAAAGATTGATATATTGGACGACTATATTCGGACACCGGAAGTGTTCCGGAAAAGTTTCGGATTTAACGGGATTGCCGGAGGGGGTTACCGGAACCCCCTACGAGAGGGGATGGTCCATAGTGGGCCTTAAGGGAAAGAGAGAGGCAGCCCATAGGGCTGGCCGGCGCCCCACCTAGGGTTCCTAGTTGGACTAGGATTGGGGGGGCGCCACCTCTCCTTTTTTCCTTTCCCTCTCTTCCTTCTTTTGGTGATTCCTACTAGGAATAGGATTGCAATCCTATTCCTAGTAGGATTGCAACCCTAGCTGCACCAAACAAGGGCCGGCCGGCCTCCCCCCTTGCTCCTTTATATACGGGGGCAGGGGGCACCCAAAGACACACAAGTTGAATTGTTCCAGCCGTGTGCAGTGCCCCCCTCCACAGAAACACACCTCGGTCATACCGTCGCGGTGCTTAGGCGAAGCCGTGCGCCGGTGAATACATCATATCCGTCACCACGCCGTCGTGCTGACGAAACTCTCCCGTGAAGCTCAACTGGATCAAGAGCTCATGGGACGTCATCAAGCTGAACGTGTGCTGAACGCGGAGGTGCCGTACGTTCGGTGCTTGATCGGTTGGATCGCGAAGAAGTTCGACAACATCAACCGCGTCACTTGACGCTTCCGCTCCCGGTCTACGAGGGTACGTAGACACACTCTTCCCTCTCGTTGCTATGCATCTGGTAGATAGATCTTGCGTGATCGTAGGAAAATTTTAAAATACTACGTTCCCCAACATGTTCCTCCACAGTGTACTCAGGATACCAACGGTAGCCGGTCTCGGTCCACACACGGACTAGCATGGCTGTGTGACCTGGCACATTAATACACCGAGTCAAACGGACCACCTGGTGAGGTGTGCGATGAGACATCTGAAACATGAAATAATGCAAAGGCATTAGAATTTCTGGAAGAAATCGGGCAGCATAACAACTATAAATGCTCAAAAAAAGATTTTGAGACATCATCCAAATGATAGTATAGCCACTCAACAACATCATATCAAGGTTCCGGGTCCAACTAATCATCATACTAGAAGGGTAGAACTGAACTGAGGCTTGAAACCAACAATCCTGAGAGTCTACGGATTAGTAACACGTGAACCTAGTAAGGATGAGAGGCCTAGTCCTAAACCCCCGTAGAAAGAATAGGCTGACTCAGATCAGAAGGGCATAAGGTAAAAAAGTAAAAAGAGCCTTATGTTCCCTTCCATAATCAATTCCCCTACATATAAATAAGAATTTTCTAGACTCAACATCGACCAGTTTGGCTTGAGAAATCTACAGGCAGTCCGGCTCTGATGCCAACGCTGTCAGGACCCCGATCCAAAGTCACACCGATCTAGCTTGTAACACGTCATATCACTTTGCGGCCTCACGCACGGTATCCCCACGGGTGCCACCTTACCTGGCCGAGGACCGTTTGCGCATTTTGGCACACGTATATGACAGTGTCGCTAGCATCCATATGACAGAGAACCCGGGCCGACATGGCTAGTTATAAACCAAAAGTGGCACTAAATTACAGAGACAGGCATCCATGACCCAGCAACGAATGTGTCGGTCATCAACGTATGAACCCAAGTCGTATCAAGCTACCTGGACTTAAAGGAACAACGCGTGACATTTCCCCTAAGGGACAAACACAGGAACGAAGAAGGACACATGCCGGACAGCCTACGTGTTCCGAGCAGTAGCAAGCTACCAAGGCTCAGTGGAAGCACTAGGAGGCATTTCCCTGTAAGATAGGCTACCAAAGGTAAACAACTAGGTGTCAGATCCCACACATACCAAGCATTTCAATCATATACACAATATGCTCAATATGTGCAAATACAACATTGCATCACAACAGAACTCTATGACTCAAAGTACTTTATTTAAGAGGCTCCGAAGAGCCATACATAACATATCCATACAGGTAGGGGTCACATGACCCAACACTCAAGTCATACAATCATACAAGCACAAGCGGAAGCTAACATGTCTGAGTACAGACAACTTGGAAATAAAACAGGCTTGGTGTAGCCTGACTATGTACAAGGCCCTTCACAAGCTCAGGATCTCCGTCTGGGTAGCAAGCTACTCGTCGACGTCAACGTCTATGTAAAACCCATCAGAAGGGGCAGGGTTCTCCTCTGCAACAGTTATTAAGCAAACATGAGTACAAAGGTCCTCAGCAAGTCTTACAACAGAACCTATCTTACATGCATCATTATCAACAAGGGTAGTGGAGTTCATAGCAGCAAGCCAGCTTTGACTCTTGGCTAACCTATACTACAACTCGCAGCAGATTGCAAGATAAGACTACGTACATGAGTCCTCTACTCACCACAACAATACACCACCGTGGATCCTCTTCCGTCATCCTACGGAAGGGCCATCCACGGCACTCACACTTGTCTTGTGGCTTTTAGTAGTATCCATCAACTTGTCTATGGACTGTATAAGTAACCAAGTGGTCCGTACCGCGAACAACGGCTATTCGAATAGATTGGTAACCCTGCAGGGGTGTACTTCTTCACACACGCTTCCACCACTTATCGCCGTTTACTCGATATGTACTCGTCAACCTTCAAGCGGAAGCCCAGCGAGGGTGTTGTCCACGACCTGACTAACTACACACGTCCCTAGTCCAGGTTTATCGCCTATTTGGGTACCATCCGTGGGGAGATCCGACCGGGGTGTCGCTCACGGCCCCAAACAATGTGTACAGGGTTCACGAGTCACCAAACGGGCGACCGGTACACCGTGCCACGTACCTGCCGCATCACAGCCCACCCCGAGGTTCAGCGCTGTGCACGACCACCAGTAAACTACAAACACCAGAAACTAGTTGCAACTCCTGGACAAAGGACAAGGGCAGTTAATAAGTCGAGAGGGCTTGGAGCGCCCGGAGCCCAATGCGTGGTAGTAGCTGTAACTTGAATCACACATACAGATCTCGGGTCCTATGGACGGTTCCAATGAAACAACCCACCATGTACTCCTACATGGCCTTTCATCGATACCTTTACCAAACATGTTCCACACTTCCCTCTCTTTATCGAGTATGATCATTTCACTCGGATCCATCACCCAGATGGACCAGACCTGACACAACTCTAAGCATAGCAGGCAACATATACAAATAGCATGGTGGAACACACATCACATGGCTCAATCAACTCCTACACATGCTAGTGGGTTTCAACTATTTACTGTGGCAATGACAGGTCATGCAAAGGAATAGGGTTCAACTACCGCAGCAAGTAGCAGTTCACACGTTGTTGCCTTAATGCAGTAAAAGAGAGTAGGAGCGAGAAGATGGGTTTGTATCGGAATGATCAATGGGTTGCTTGCCTGACAGAGTGGTTGTTGGGTACTGCTCTTCAGCTGGATACGCAGAAGTATCCTCGGGAGCAGGACCTACCACGGAGAACTCCGACGATACAATCAATATACAAACAAATGCAACAATATGATGCATGCTCATGACATGGCAAGATGAATGTGTTTTGGGCTAATGCATCTATAAACAGAAAGGTTTGAGCCCATTTGAATCTGCATTATCATGTTTTAATGTGAACAGCAAGGTTAACTTGCTCAAACATGCATGAAACCAGTGCCATTGGAAAGATTGGATTGTTCTGATCAATTTACATATATAAATCTTTTCCATCTGAGCTACTGTTGAATTTATATGATTTTTTGAAGTGTAGAGCATTTTCCGGAATTTCCTGAATTGTTTTAAATCAATTAATCCCAGAAAAGCATTTACTGCATCAGCATGACATCATGCTGACGTCAGCAGGTCAACAGACCTGGTCCAAGTCAAACCTGACTAGTGGGTCCCGCTGGTCAGTGTCACAGTTAGTTAACTAACTAATTAGGATTAGTTTAGACACTAACCTAGGTTTGACTAACAGGCAGGGCCCACATGTCAGTGACCCAGGGGTGTCAAACCCCTGGTCAAACTGGGTTGACCCGCCGGCGTTTAGCCGCGGCGGTGGGGTGCGGGATTCGTGCTCCGGCGACCAAATCGACGACGGAGCACGTCTACGTGCTGCTGGTGAGGTGCCGTAGCGAGTGGTGGTGGTGGTTGGCCTCGGGGTCGCCGGAAACAACGCCGGCGACGAGTCCAGCGGCTGCCGGAGTTCGGGTGAGGACAAACTCGTTGGTGCGGTGCTCTTGGAGGTGCGTGGATTGGTCCTACAGCATCTACGCGAGACGGTGAAGCTAGTGGGCACAATGGCCGGGCGGTTAGGTGGCCGGAGGCACGTCGGCGACGAGCTCCGCGGCAGCGCGTGCAGGTGAGCTTCGTGCAGTCGGTACAGGGATCGAGGGTGGAAACGGAGAGGATGGGGAGGTAGCTTGTAATGCCCAGGATGGGACTATACCTCCTACGTGTCGAGGCACGACTTAAAGGTATAAGCCCATCCTAGAATGATCTCAAGTTTGGTATCTTTGCACGACTCATGAAAAAGAGGGATTAAATTGCAAAAGGAGATAGTTGGCTTACACTCGCCACTTCACACAATACAATACATAAACAAAACATCATTCAAAACATCACAACCCGACTACGGGCAAAGATCCCAAAAGAAAGATACCAAAACAACATAAAACCACAGGTCCGGATCGAATCCTAGTAGAAACCACTACTGATCGTCGAAACGTCACAAGCAAACGGCCACTCTCTTCATCGAGCTCCCAGTGAAGAACTTGAACCAGCTCCTGCATCAAACTCGGCTGAACCTGCATCTGGTGTTGTAGTATCTGTGAGCCACGAGGACTCAGCAATCCCATAACCATGGGTATCAAGACTAGCAAAGCTTTATGGGTAGGAATAGGTAAGGTGGTGAGGTTGCAGCAGCGGCTAAGCATAATATGGTGGCTAACTTACGAGTACAAGAATAAGATGAGCTTCTACGCAAACGGTCGCAAAAGTAGTGATCGCTAAAGATCCTGAACTACATACGAGTCAAACATAACCCCCACCGTGTTCTCTTCTCAAAGAGAAAAGAGACAGTCACGGTTACTCACACAGTTGTGTGTTTTACTTCGGATCCTCTGTCAAGTTTTCTACAACCGGACATTAACAAATTCCAATCTGCCACATAACCGCGGGCACGGCTTTCGAAAGATCATAACCCTGCAGGGGTGTCCCAACTTAGCCCATCACAAGCTCTCACGATTAGCTGAAGTGATAAATATAATATCATCACCCCTTATCTTAGGGAAATCCGATCAGGCTCGGCATCCCGGTAGCACAAGACATTTCGACAATGGTAAAACAAGTCCAGCAAGACCTCCCGGTGTGTCGACACCCTGATAGTAGCCGCGCGTATCTCATCTCAGGCCACGACCGGATGGGTGATGCTACAGGTTATACCAGATACCTCGGGTTTCCCCAAGGCGGCCCTGCAGGACCCCCGTTTGGGACCAACACCATCAGCACTGGCCCCCCCTGCTATGTAGAATTAAGAATCCTCGGGTAGCGCTAACTCCCTATGCAATTTAATTAATTAATTAAGTTGTTATTATGAGCAAATTAAAACCAATGTTGGGCCTTGCTGGAGGAGTTTTATTCAAAGTCGAACTGTCAAGGGGTCCCCATCCACCCATCGTGTAAGGAACGCAAAATCAAGGAACATAATGCCGGTTTATCGGCGCCTAAGGTGGCATGAGTGGAACAAAACACCGAGCAAAAGGCCAAGCCTTCCACCCATGCCCAGTATATAGGTGTGTTAATAATAATTAATAGATATTGTGATATAACAACAACAAGTTCCCTCCTGGAACGGACTTCATCTTCACCTGCAACTAACAACGCTATAAGAGGGGCTGAGCAAGCGGGTAACATAGCCAAACAGTGGTTTTGCTAGGAAGGTTTCAAGGTTAAAGGTTTCATGGCAACAAGGAGAGGCTGACATAAAAGATGGGTAGCGCGACATGTAACGATAGCATCGAGACAACTAAGCATGGCAATGGTAGTAAAGGTATCCAAAGGTATGATCATCTTGCCTGGGATTCCGCAAGGGAGAAGAACGGATCCATGAAGTAGACAGAGCAACAGACGAGCGAATCCTCACAACTCCGGAACGAAACCGAAGCTAACAAGAGAAGCAACCGGAAAGAAGCAAACAACACGGTAAACACACAAGCATAAACATGGCATACGATGCACATCCAAGTATGATGCATGTCCGGTTTAAATAAGCATGGCATGGCAATGTGCACAAACAAAACTACAAGTTAAGTGGAGCTCAATATGCAACAAGTTGCATATTGACGAAGCACCACATTTTAATTATTTAATTGACTCTCGTTATCTACAAGACAAGATTAAAGGTTTTTAACATGGCAAGAGGTGAAGTAAAAACAAACTACCTATTAAGACATTTTAAATGAGGCCGGAAATAACAACAACAATTCCGGGAAAATCCCCATATGCATGTTTAGTAATTATAAGCAAACAACAATCACACATTTTTAATGTTGTTAATATGATGCGGATGACATGATCAAGTTTTATGCAATTTATATTAAAAGGTTGACATGAAGAAGATAAGGAGAATATGTCACCGTGGTGGAAAGAAAGGGTGCCACGGCAACGATCCGAAAATGATGCACGGCAACATCTCGGTTCCGGTACCTCATTGAGAGTCCGGAGCAAAAGAAAGGTGGCGAACGAGTCGAACAAGATGATGGGGTGATCCCGTCACCGGGTTCCCACGGGTCGGCGACGAGGCAACCGAGGAGCATGACAAAAGAGGAAACGGGCACGGTGCACACAAGTGGAGCATCTCATACAACACAAGCATTCACATGGGTCATCGTCTCGGGGTTATACCTTCGGAACAAACGTTCACGGGGCGGTTCGAGAGCGTAGAGGAAGAAGTCGTTCACGTTCGGAGAGGAAGTAGCCGTTCACGAGGTCGCCAACGAGTAGTCGTTCCGTAGAGGGAAGTAGTGGTACACGGGGCGACGGTAGACGTTCGGGCGTCGAGTTCGTAGATGTACTTGGCGCATCCATCGTCTCCGGGGCGACGGTAGTGGAAGTAGTGGTACTTGGCGATTCATCGTGTAGTCGAACTTGGGCATCGGAGAGGTACTTGACGCGTCGTGTAGTGTCGTCGTGTAGGCGTTCCCGTTCGTAGATGTACTTGTCATCGTAGCCGTTCGGTCGTCGTGGTACTTGTGATAAGGTCGTCGTGGACGTAGTGGAACTTGGTCGGGTTCTCGTTGTAGTCGAACTTGACGGGTTGTCGGCGAGTCTTGACTGGAACCACCGTACCGAAGACGACCGTACGTAACTTGGCGTTCTGTAACTGATGGAACGTCCCCTGCAGCAAAACTAGACGGCACCGGTGCTGTTGCTGGTCACCGGCAGGACTCGCCGGAGAGGACGGGGCGCGGGCCTGGGTCGCCGAGGTTGGAGAGGAGGGAGCGGGCTCGGCGCTGGAGGGCCAGAAGACGGGCGCTCGGGGTCTGCTGGTGCGGAGACAGCAGGGGCTTGGGGCGGCCGGACGCGGCGCGTGGCCTGGAGGGAAGAGGCGAGGTGGAGCGGCGGCCTGGCGCGCCGGTGGCCTTGCGCTGCGGGGCGGCTCGTGGAACGCCATGGCGAGGTGCTGGCCGGGGCGGCCGTTGCCTGCGCGGAGGAGGCCGTGGGCCGGTGGCGCGGTCGATCTGGCCGGGAGGACGAGGCAGGGGTTGAGGCAGCAGAGGAGGGAGCGGGGTGCTGGAGAGGAGCAGGCGCTCCTGGCCGGCCCGGCGGCTCGCGGCAGGGAATGGGGAAGCCGGACTGCACAGGAGATCGACAGGGAAGGAGGGAGACCGCGACGGCTGGTGCTGCGGAACGAGGACGGGCGGCTCGGCGCTTGGGAATCGGGGCGAGGCAGAGGCCCCCGAGAGCGGGACGGCGGCGGCTCAAGGGCGAAGGGCGCCGCTGGTCTTGGTGAGGACGGACGCACGGGGCTGGCTCCTGGCCGGCGGGCGCTCCTTGGCGAGGAGGCGGCGCGGCGCTGCGCTGTTGTCGTGGGAACGAGGGGGGCGACGAGGGAAGGGGAGAGCGAGGGGACAAGGAGATGGGATCGGGGAGACGAGGTGTGGGGTCGAGCCTTCGCGGCGGCTCGGGAGAGAGCGAGGAGGATCCGATGCGGGAGCCTGGTCGAGCTAGGGTTACGGGGTCGGTCTGGTGGGCTTGGGCCTAGAGGAATGGGCCCAAGAGGCCGTCTAGGCTGGCTTCCAAGGGAGGCCTGGCCTAGGAGGAGAGGGAGGCTGGGTTGGTGGGAAGGAAGAGGCCCACTGCGGCTGCTCTCTTCTTATTTTTATTTCTTTAGCAGAATAAAAATAGAGAGAGAACCACACCAAAAGAAAAGAGGTCAAGAAGAAGAAAAATAAAAGATGGAACATTTTTGTAAGGCCTTATGGAATAAAACCAACCCCACAAAAATAGTTCCAACAAAATAGGGAAGTGCAAACTAAAATAATTAGCTTGCCTTAAGGAGTTTGAAAGGAGTCTAGACTTTAGGAGGAGCCTCGATACAACGGAAAAAGAAATATAGGGAGGGTTTTGACGGTGAAACTTGAATCAAAAGATGTCTGGAGAATAAATGCAAGTGTGTTGTGTCATTCCGAAGCAATGGAATATTATTTATATAGCTCCCTAATAATATTGGGAGGCTTTCATATGTTATAAAGAGAAGTCACCTTCCCTCGATTTAAATGGACCGAAGGTCCACACAATTTATTTAGGTTGAGATGCAAAAAAAAATGACATGATGGCATGATGACATGATGCAATGCAAAAATAAATAACACAAGCACAAACGAAACACACGGAAGACCCGGAACATCTGGAATCTTCTGGAATCTTCCGGGACGTCGGTCTTCGGGCGTCACAACTCTCCCACACTAACAGAGGATCTCGACCCGAGATCCTAGAGATAGCACCAGATAAAAACGAAAGAGGAAGAGGTAAAACAAAGTTGCTTCTTTGACAGACGAGTGAAACCAAGAACCTTGAGAGGTTGAACAAATTGAAAGAAGAATACAACGGAGATGAACGAAGATGAAACACTCCGTTGGAAAAGAGGAACAAGGAGCCTTATGAGAACCTTGCAGGTTGAAAGACATGAAACAAGAGCTTACGAACCAAAAGACTACGGAACCGCAATGGTATAGCCAAGGAATAAGAATGACAGAATTTGGACAGCACTCCGTCTGAAAATGGAAGGAATTAACAAGAACTTGAGAAGATGGGATGATACTTGATGAAAACAACAACACACAGCCTCTGAAACAATTAAAAGAATGGCACAAGGGGTAAGAAAGATTTCAGATAGCACTCCGGTTGAAAAGGGAGGCAAAACTAGATAAATGACGGAACTGAATGAAGAATGCAACACTCCGGTTAAATGATAAGCAAGGGAAGGAACATGATCTCGATAAAACGAGATGATGGTTAAAGAGAGCAATATCACAATGCCTCCGGAACGAAAGAATAGCATATAAATCAACGAAAGAAATGAATGGAGAAAAATATGACAACTTCTCCCATGAATGAATATGAAAATCATCCTTACGAAGAAGGGTTGAATGGAGTTGTTGGGAAAAAAAATCAACAACGAAAACGAATAAGCTTGATGTGGGCTTATGGAAAACATCTCAAAATTAAGAGGTGACAACCAGCCACTAACGAAAACATTTGATTGGATTGAGATCAACAAGGAGACGATAAACTTATTTCACCGGAATGATAAATGAAGAACTTGGGTCATTTAAAAGCACCATAATTAGCAACAATCCTTAGGGAAAGCTTCAGGTGAAATACAACCCAAGATAGCTCCAATGAATAATTGAAAGGTTGGAAAGATCTCCTGAACAAGGAAAATGATGGTTTAAATATCTCATTCTTGATAACTCGTGAATCATGAAACATGAAGGAATTGTCAAGAATGACATAACACCACCTCAAAAGATAAGGGAGAAAGAATTGCACTTCACAATGCAAGAAGAAGAATATTTGAGCTCCAACAGGAATCTTGATGAAGACTTCGAGGATGAATTAAATGATGATGAACCACCATGAAGAACTCCGGTAATGAAAGCAGGAGAAGTGAAAGATGAAAAGAATAAGATTCAAGGCCTGCGATGAATTACATGGAGCTTGAAATGATATAATTGAAATACTTGGAACTCCGGAAAACAAGATGAACAACTTAGAACCGAGAATATGATATGATGAACAAGCTCCAGACAAAAGAATTAAATCACCTTGAAGGAATAAGAATAAGAATTATGTCATGCATCTCCTTCACCAATTTAAATTGTTGACAACCAAAGGATTTGGCATACTACTTATTCTCGTTGCAAAGAATTAAAGAGAGATCTCACACGAGCTTGGGTAAATCTTCAACGAACCACCGGTAGAATTATGAAAAGAACGAGTGAATTAAAACCAAAACAAGGAAGAGTAATCTTGAAAGAACCACCGTAAAAATAGGGAGACGAATGAAGAGGCATCAATGAAGAATAGTGGGAGGACGAAGTTGAAAACTGAGAACGAAGAAATATTCTGAAATGATGGCCTTCGGGGGATCACAAAGAAAAAGAATTCATGAAATGCTTCGGATGGGTATAAAAGAATTCCCCACAATCGGAACAATAATGAGGATGGCATGAAGCTAGAACCCTGAATATTCAAGAGAACGAGCCAGGATTTAAGAGAAACACTTCTCCGGTCTCCAAATGTTGAGAATGAAGACGAGAAATGCCATAAGAATTGTTGATCACTCCGGAATGAAGAATTAAAAAGGTTGAAACAATGATGAACAAGAATTTGAAAGCGATCTTGGAGAAGGCATGTGACTGATGGGAATCATTCTTACGTCACACTTTGAAAAGAATTTTAGAATAACTCCGGAAAATAATTAGAAGAGTCAGGTAAGATCCTGGGAAAAGACCTGTGGGTTAGGGCCCACTCAAAAGAAACACCGTTGGAAAAAAGATTGTTTGATATATAATGCACCGGTTGAATTAAATGGCTTGAATGAGATAACAATCTCAAAATAGCTTGAATGGATTAAGAATGGAATTGTGAATCTTCAGCACTCCGGATATGAATAGCAAGAGGAGAATGATTAATTGGTGCACCGGAATAAGAAAGCATTGTGAAATGAGGAAAAGGATAAGCTCAACACCGAAATCTTGAATTACATCCACCGGCAGAATTTGAGAACGAAAGAATGATGAACTTGAAGCTCTTGAGCATCTTCACGATAAATCACCGGATAAGAACATTGAAGGAAAATAATGAAGAAATATCACATGAATAAAATGGATACTTCATTTGAGAATTTCTGGCTCCAAGAAAAAGAAGGGAGGGAGGGTGGGGAAAAACAAGGACAACTTGGGATGATTGAAACAGACAAATCGTCAGATTTCTCAACGGCGTCCGTATGGAATAACTTGAAGAGAAGGCACACCGGTTGAAAAGGATTAACATGAAAATCTCGATGGTCAAGAAGAATTAGCACTCCCATAGAAATATGAGAACACCGAATAGGAAAGGTATGGAATCAACATTTGACATCGAAGCAACTCGAATACCAGAATCAAAACGAAACAAAGGATAGATGTTGCAGCATAGTCTTCATAATATCATTCGAACAGAGGATTGAACGAATGAATTCCGTAGGTACATCAACTTGTCGAGAAGCCACTTGGGAGAACAAAAGATAAATAAAAAGCAACAAGGATCAGATAGAACAAATACAAGATAGAAGCTTCGTCCGACATATTCGTGCTGAAAGCTCATGGAACGTGTTACAAAAGGGTTTTGCAATCCCCGGATCAGCATAGCCAAGGACCCTTTAAGATGCAACTCCCGATCGGAACAAGCCCATAAACCACTTCACTCAATGTAGAACCCCGAACTTCATATCGTGCATCCGTTGGAAGAAAGCCTAGAACTACTAGATGAACCCACCTATTAATTTCCGAAAGTTTCCAGTTATGCAATCAGGTGTTGGGGATACAGGGGAAGCACCGCGCACTCAACTCTAAACCTACATCCAGCTGTATCCATCCTTCAACACATAACCAGTTGTTCTCGGAAACCGTTTACCTCGGACCTTCGAAATGCATCCACTATACAAGCTATGGCAATACTCCCGAACTACCTCCCCAGTACTGGGTGATGTCGGGGTTATCTTGCCACTAACCGCATAGGAGAGTTTTCGATGTCGGCCGTCTTAAGTATTCTAGTACTGCCACGATGGATTTGTGACGACAACACCTCGGAGCTCAACTCCCCGGGACACTGCCACAACCCCTAATGACAGGAGGCATCGAGAACAATGTTCTCGTCACAAAGACATCGAAACAATCCAAACAATACTCGCGTGATCCTAAAAAAAATTTGGTGCAATTTTTGAAAGTAGAAGAGGCAAGAGTAATCGTCAGGAGTCCTCACCAGAGAGAAAAGGGATGAGAAGCAAAGAAATCCTACTCTCCGATATAATATAGGACTCAAAATATTTTAAGTGTGTGCCTAGACTCAACCGTCAATGATTCGATCAATCAGTGGGGGCTTCTAGGTCGGAGAAGGCTCTGATACCAACTTGTAATGCCCAGGATGGGACTATACCTCCTACGTGTCGAGGCACGACTTAAAGGTATAAGCCCATCCTAGAATGATCTCAAGTTTGGTATCTTTGCACGACTCATGTAAAAGAGGGATTAAATTGCAAAAGGAGATAGTTGGCTTACACTCGCCACTTCACACAATACAATACATAAATAAAACAGCATTCAAAACATCACAACCCGACTACGGGCAAAGATCCCAAAAGAAAGGTACCAAAACAACATAAAACCACAGGTCCGGATCGAATCCTAGTAGAAACCACTACTGATCGTCGAAACGTCACAAGCAAACGGCCACTCTCTTCATCGAGCTCCCAGTGAAGAACTTGAACCAGCTCCTGCATCAAACTCGGCTGAACCTGCATCTGGTGTTGTAGTATCTATGAGCTACGAGGACTCAGCAATACCATAACCATGGGTATCAAGACTAGCAAAGCTTTATGGGTAGGAAGAGGTAAGGTGGTGAGGTTGCAGCAGCGGCTAAGCATAATATGGTGGCTAACTTACGAGTACAAGAATAAGATGAGCTTCTACGCAAACGGTCGCAAAAGTAGTGATCGCTAAAGATCCTGAACTACATACGAGTCAAACATAACCCCACCGTGTTCTCTTCTCAAAGAGAAAAGAGACAGTCACGGTTACTCACACAGTTGTGTGTTTTACTTCGGATCCTCTGTCAAGTTTTCTACAACCGGACATTAACAAATTCCAATCTGCCACATAACCGCGGGCACGGCTTTCGAAAGATCATAACCCTGCAGGGGTGTCCCAACTTAGCCCATCACAAGCTCTCACGATTAGCTGAAGTGATAAATATAATATCATCACCCCTTATCTTAGGGAAATCCGATCAGGCTCGGCATCTCGGTAGCACAAGACATTTCGACAATGGTAAAACAAGTCCAGCAAGACCTCCCGGTGTGTCGACACCCTGATAGTAGCCGCGCGTATCTCGTCTCAGGCCACGACTGGATGGGTGATGCTACAGGTTATACCAGATACCTCGGGTTTCCCCAAGGCGGCCCTGCAGGACCCCCGTTTGGGACCAACACCATCAGCACTGGCCCCCCCTGCTATGTAGAATTAAGAATCCTCGGGTAGCGCTAACTCCCTATGCAATTTAATTAATTAATTAAGTTGTTATTATGAGCAAATTAAAACCAATGTTGGGCCTTGCTGGAGGAGTTTTATTCAAAGTCGAAATGTCAAGGGGTCCCCATCCACCCATCGTGTAAGGAACGCAAAATCAAGGAACATAATGCCGGTTTATCGGCGCCTAAGGTGGCATGAGTGGAACAAAACACCGAGCAAAAGGCCAAGCCTTCCACCCATGCCCAGTATATAGGTGTGTTAATAATAATTAATAGATATTGTGATATAACAACGACAAGTTCCCTCCTGGAACGGACTTCATCTTCACCTGCAACTAACAACGCTATAAGAGGGGCTGAGCAAGCGGGTAACATAGCCAAACAGTGGTATTGCTAGGAAGGTTTCAAGGTTAAAGGTTTCATGGCAACAAGGAGAGGCTGACATAAAAGATGGGTAGCGCGACATGTAACGATAGCATCGAGACAACTAAGCATGGCAATGGTAGTAAAGGTATCCAAAGGTATGATCATCTTGCCTGGGATTCCGCAAGGGAGAAGAACGGATCCATGAAGTAGACGAAGCAACAGACGAGCGAATCCTCACAACACCGGAATGAAACCGAAGCTAACAAGAGAAGCAACCGGAAAGAAGCAAACAACACGGTAAACACACAAGCATAAACATGGCATACGATGCACATCCAAGTACGATGCATGTCCGGTTTAAATAAGCATGGCATGGCAATGTGCACAAACAAAACTACAAGTTAAGTGGAGCTCAATATGCAACGAGTTGCATATTGACGAAGCACCACATTTTAATTATTTAATTGACTCTCGTTATCTACAAGACAAGATTAAAGGTTTTTAACATGGCAAGAGGTGAAGCAAAAACAAACTACCTATTAAGACATTTTAAATGAGGCCGGAAATAACAACAACAATTCCGGGAAAATCCCCATATGCATGTTTAGTAATTATAAGCAAACAACAATCACACATTTTTAATGTTGTTAATATGATGCGGATGACATGATCAAGTTTTATGCAATTTATATTAAAAGGTTGACATGAAGAAGATAAGGAGAATATGTCACCGTGGTGGAAAGAAAGGGTGCCACGGCAACGATCCGAAAATGATGCACGGCAACATCTCGGTTCCGGTACCTCGTTGAGAGTCCGGAGCAAAAGAAAGGTGGCGAACGAGTCGAACAAGATGATGGGGTGATCCCGTCACCGGGTTCCCACGGGTCGGCGACGAGGCAACCAAGGAGCATGACAAAAGAGGAAACGGGCACGGTGCACACAAGTGGAGCATCTCATACAACACGAGCATTCACATGGGTCATCGTCTCGGGGTTATACCTTCGGAACAAACGTTCACGGGGCGGTTCGAGAGCGTAGAGGAAGAAGTCGTTCACGTTCGGAGAGGAAGTAGCCGTTCATGAGGTCGCCAACGAGTAGTCGTTCCGTAGAGGGAAGTAGTGGTACACGGGGCGACGGTAGACGTTCGGGCGTCGAGTTCGTAGATGTACTTGGCGCATCCATCGTCTCCGGGGCGACGGTAGTGGAAGTAGTGGTACTTGGCGATTCATCGTGTAGTCGAACTTGGGCATCGGAGAGGTACTTGACGCGTCGTGTAGTGTCGTTGTGTAGGTGTTCCCGTTCATAGATGTACTTGTCATCGTAGCCGTTCGGTCGTCGTGGTACTTGTCATAAGGTCGTCGTGGATGTAGTGGAACTTGGTCGGGTTCTCGTTGTAGTCGAACTTGACGGGCTGTCGGCGAGTCTTGACTGGAACCACCGTACCGAAGACGACCGTATGTAACTTGGCGTTCTGCAACTGATGGAACGTCCCCTGCAGCAAAACTAGACAGCGCCGGTGCTGTTGCTGGTAACCGGCAGGACTTGCGGAGAGGACGGGGCGCGGGCCTAGGTCGCCGAGGTTGGAGAGGAGGGAGCGGGCTCGGCGCTGGAGGGCCAGAAGACGGGCGCTCGGGGTCTGCTGGTGCGGAGACAGCAGGGGCTTGGGGCGGCCGGACGCGGCGCGCGGCCTGGAGGGAAGAGGCGAGGTGGAGCGGTGGCCTGGCGCGCCGGTGGCCTTGCGCTGCGGGGCGGCTCGCGGAACGCCATGGCGAGGTGCTGGCCGGGGCGGCCGTTGCCTGCGCGGAGGAGGCCGCGGGCCGGTGGCGCGGTCGATCTGGCCGGGAGGACGAGGCAGGGCTTGAGGCAGCAGAGGAGGGAGCGGGGTGCTGGAGAGGAGCAGGCACTCCTGGCCGGCCCGGCGGCTCGCGGCAGGGAACGGGGAGGCCGGACTGCGCAGGAGATCGACGGGGAAGGAGGGAGACCGCGGCGGCTGGTGCTGCGGAACGAGGACGGGCGGCTCGGCGCTTGGGAATCGGGGCGAGGCAGAGGCCCCCGAGAGCGGGACGGCGGCGGCTCAAGGGCGAAGGGCGCCGCTGGTCTTGGTGAGGATGGACGCACGGGGCTGGCTCCTGGCCGGCGGGCGCTCCTTGGCGAGGAGGCGGCGCGGCGCTGCGCTGTTGTCGTGGGAACGAGGGGGGCGACGAGGGAAGGGGAGAGCAAGGGGACGAGGAGATGGGATCGGGGAGACGAGGTGCGGGGTCGAGCCTTCGCGGCGGCTCGGGAGAGAGCGAGGAGGATCCGATGCGGGAGCCTGGTCGAGCTAGGGTTACGGGGTCGGTCTGGTGGCCTTGGGCCTAGAGGAATGGGCCCAAGAGGCCGGCTAGGCTGGCTTCCAAGGGAGGCCTGGCCTAGGAGGAGAGGGAGGCTGGGTTGGTGGGAAGGAAGAGGCCCACTGCGGCTGCTCTCTTCTTATTTTTATTTCTTTAGCAGAATAAAAATAGAGAGAGAACCACACCAAAAGAAAAGAGGTCAAGAAGAAGAAAAATAAAAGATGGAACATTTTTGTAAGGCCTTATGGAATAAAACCAACCCCACAAAAATAGTTCCAACAAAATAGGGAAGTGCAAACTAAAATAATTAGCTTGCCTTAAGGAGTTTGAAAGGAGTCTAGACTTTAGGAGGAGCCTCGATACAACGGAAAAAGAAATATAGGGAGGGTTTTGACGGTGAAACTTGAATCAAAAGATGTCTGGAGAATAAATGCAAGTGTGTTGTGTCATTCCGAAGCAATGGAATATTATTTATATAGCTCCCTAATAATATTGGGAGGCTTTCATATGTTATAAAGAGAAGTCACCTTCCCTCGATTTAAATGGACCGAAGGTCCACACAATTTATTTAGGTTGAGATGCAAAAAAAATGACATGATGGCATGATGACATGATGCAATGCAAAAATAAATAACACAAGCACAAACGAAACACACGGAAGACCCGGAACATCTGGAATCTTCTGGAATCTTCCGGGACGTCGGTCTTCGGGCGTCACATAGCTGGGCTCACGGCGGTTGCAGCAAGCGTCGAAGTGGGCTCGGGGAAGGTCAGAGCTGAGCGGGGCGATGATGGCGATCTCAGCGACCGGAGTTGGGGAAGACGGGGTCGGGGGCGACTCCAGAGCGGGCGAGCGCTCGGGGCTCGTCCTGCTCGACGTAGTCAATGACGGCGGAGCGAACGGACATGATGACACGGGGACGACGGCGGACGCGGTTATCACGACGCGCGGGCGCGGCAGCGTCGGCCGTGGTGCGGGGGAGCGAGGGAGAGGAGCTGGGGAGGAAGAGGTGTGTTTGCGGGCTCGGGGGAGAGGTGGGTGATCGATCCAGGCCAGCAGAACGGCGAGGGGAGGAGGCAGGGCGGCGGGCAGCTGCGTGGCGCGCGCTGGTGCCGGCGTCGAGCACCTGCCTTCCTGCCTGGCCGAGCCAAGCAGCTCGCTGGAGCGGTGGATGGGCTGGGCCGGCAGGTGGGCGTGCTAGGTGGGCGCCAGGTAAGTCCTTCTCTCTCCTCTCTTTCCTATTTTAATTTTGTTTGTTTTCTTTTGCAACTTGTTGAATTAATAAAAATGCTAGAACATTTTTATAAATCATGAAACTAGTCATGCCCGCTGTATATAATATGAACAGCGTGGAACATTTTAGTTTATGACTATTTGGGCACCTAAATTATTTTATAGCATTTAAATGCCCAAATGCAATTACAATATGAATTAATCCAGAGACCTTTGGATGTCCTAGAAAATTGTGCACCATTTTTGGCAGAGGTTTAAGACCAAGGCAAAGATGATGAACATTTTTTAAGGGCATTTTGGATACATTGGAAAAGATTTTATTAAACCCTAGTTGTTAGAAGAGGGGTGCTGGGGTTTCTGTCATTCCCATTTCAAGTTTCTATAGAAAGTAAACATGATGCACGCTCTAGCTAGTCCTAATGCAAGCACTGACTAGGGATGTGACACATTACTTCACGGCTCCTAGCTACCCCGTGGATGCTATCACGGAGGCTCAACATTGCCAGCTTATGACTCAATGGCAGCAATTCAAAGCTAAGGCGGTTGCCGGCTCTGTTGCACCTCCTCAACCCGATGCAACTTTTCACTGCCGTCCGATTCCACAACGCTATACTGTTGTGATGGTGGATGAAGTGCAGGAGGGATTTGAGGAGCTCGAGCTTGACCACCCAACAGGTGAAGGGAATACTCAGGTGGGTCTTGCTCTGTTGACTCCATGTCTATGGCGGAAGGAGCTCATCAAGCTTCCGAACTGACGCCTCCGCCTCCTCCTCCTCCTCCGGCGAGTGAGGCCACTCCGCCTCCTCCTCCTCCGGCGAGTGATCAGGGCACTACGCCTCCTTCTCCGGCTACTTCGGCGCGTGAGGGCGGCACTCCGCCTCCTTCTCTGCCTACTCCGGCGCATCCGAGCAGCCCGCCTCCTCCTCCGCCTCGTCAGCAACGGTAGAAGACAGGAGCCGCCGCTCCGGCTTCTCCGGCGCGTCGGAGCACTCCGGCTCCTTCTACTACTCGTCAACAACAAGGGAAGAGAGGCGCCGCCTCTCTGGCGTCTAGCAGGACAGCCAGAGGTGGGAGGCAATACAGATTGTCTCCTTCTCTCAAGCCTCTAGAGAAGTTACCATACGAGATGAGCGAGGAGGAAAACCAGAAGATCTGTCAAGCATAAGTGAAGGACTTCTTTGAAATGCAAAGAGCTAAGAAACATCCACCTTCGGAGGAGAAGATAGATCCGGTTAAATCGAAGCGCAATTTTGATGCACTGAAGCGACCACCATCGTGTCCGCCGCAAACCAACTATGAGCGCATTATTGAAAAGACATATCTGGAAGCAGAGCGGTCGGGAAGTACTTGTAGTGATCGAAGGTTAGCAGAACGAAGAAGTGGGGAAAAATCCCCAACTCTGCGAACAAGCAAACCAATCGTGCCCCCCCTCCCCCCGCGCTCAAGGTGCCTAGTGACATCATCGCTAATCATCCGGGGATGGCGCCCGGTGCCAATCTTGGAGATTACCTGGGCGATGATGTAGTGTTTGATATGTTAGAGGTGGACGAACACAATACCGGTACGGTAAGCCTCTCGTCAAACCTGGTGATCCTCCTCTAACAACGATGTTGCGTAAATTACATGACTGGTACGTACATGGAAGTCTGCAAAAATTATGGCAAGGATACTTTGATGCTGAGAGTTAAAGATGAGCACGACCTCGTTAGAATTGATATGATGTTTGTTCCATTTGAGGAGTTTTTTGAGTTTTTCAATCAAAAGGCCCTCGATAAAATAGTGGTAACTTGCTACTGTCTATAAGTACTACTTATGTAATTAAGTATGTATATACAGATCAGCTCTTTCATTGCATGTATATATAATTATCCTCACTATATTATGCATATTGAAGATCGTCGAATGCAGAAAAGCATAAATCTACATTGGGCTCATTAACACCAATCTCATAGATGAATGGACGGTTAAATTTAATCCCAAAGAAGCCGAGCACAACTTGCTACAATCGTTGCTCAAAAATCAAAACAAAGATACAATATTGTTTCCTTACAACTTCAAGTGAGTGTTACTGTCTTGTGCATATTCGGTTTCCCTTATTACTCGAGGTTATAGTAGTGTAATTGATGAGTTATGCATGTGTGCGCAGCTTCCACTATATTCTCCTAGAGATTAAGCTTGAGCGAGGACTAGTAACCGTCTTAGACTAGAGACGAAAAGATCCCCAGGAGTATGCGGCATGACTGCAATGCTCGAGAAGTAAGTTCAATCGATCATTATCGCACCATATCGGCAACTTTGTTCATTTCCTGATATCAAGTAATTATTTTCTTTCTCTCGCATGGTTTGAAAAGAGTTCACCGCACAAGCTCCGGGACTGCCGTGGGAGCTGCGATTTACACACCCGAGAGTAAGTACTACTAGCTAGTTCCGCACATCTCCCATTGATTCTAGCTATAGTTTCATCAATACCATTTATAATGCTTGATTATCAGTTTGATTGACCTCTATTTCTCGTAAAGTGGCTATGGTAGGATGCCGGGAATATTTTTTGTCGATACTACGTTTGCGAGTACATCCACAACGCGACGACCTCTAAGCGAGGCTACTCTAAAAAATATTATGAAGTGCATAAGCAATAATATTCATAATTTTATTTTATTATCATCATTTGTGTTGAGTTTCATTCATATATATGTATTGACCCCCTTCTTCAAATTAGACGTGGAAGATGCGAGATGAACTCCTACCACAAGATCGCATATGAGCAATTCAAGAGGAATTGGCGGGATTCTTTCTTGACCACGTCATAAATAAAGCCGGAGAATACCATGTGGAATTTGACATTAGATGTTAGGGAATTGTAAGAGATCTTATATTGTATATATGTAGCCAGTAGCGTTGGATAGATATACGAAAACTTGTTGTTCGACCAATCTCTCAGAAAAAGATTGGTCGATCACACTTCTCTCTGTATATGTTCATGACGATCTTGTGTATTTAATGGTTTCCTTCATTTTCTTAGCTAGTGTGTCGAGTCCTCTCTATACGTATAGTACGTAGCGTCGACCAAGCACGGAGATAAGAGATGACACTTCTCTATTAGCTAGCTAACACAACATATGAAACCCCTAAATTAACCCTACAAAAACCCCAACCCTCCCCCCCTTCAAAAAAAAATTATCCCAGCCATTGAACTGATGACGCGTGGATGAGCATTGGACCCGGTTGGTGCTACCAACCGGAACAAAAGGCCCTCCTGCCTGGGCAAGCCGCAGCGGCCACGTGGAGCCCCATCTGTCCCGGTTCGTGGGCGAACCGGGACTAAAGATTTGGGGCTTTAGTCGCGACACTTTAGTCCTGGTTCCAGAACCGGGACAAATGGGCTTCATGAACCGGGACAAATGGGCCTTTTTCCACTAGTGTCTCTTCGCCGAACTAGTGCACCTATACAAATTGTCATTGTATTGGGTGTGTTGGGGACACAAGAAACTCTTTGTTATTTGGTTGCAGGGTTGTTTGAGAGAGACCATGCACCCTACGCCTTCCGCGGATTGATAAATCTTAGGTCATCCACTTGAGGCAAAATTGCTAGTGTCCCACAAAACTCCGCGCTTGGAGGCCCAACACGAGTCTACAAGAATAAGTTGTGTAGTAGACATCACAGTTCTATTGAGTATTGTCCAACAAGTAGATTATTAATGACCAAAGAATATGAAGTTTCTACCTATGATCCTTGCGAATTTAATTATAATGAATCAACTGTAAAAACTGATATGTCACATGTGAACCTTATATATGCGCTATAGGAACAACAAGGACGAAAAGTGGCTGCAGAGGCCGAGCTCCACTGAGCTCGGTATACATTTCTCAGCCAAAATATGTTTTTAATAACTCAAAAAAATCTGAAAAAATGTTTTCATGGAGACATATATTTAAAGTATATGCGTACAAATTTTCATAAACATATGTATTCATATGTGATGTATACAAAAATGATAAATACATGGATTGAAATAGGCTTTTTCTTTGTTGTATTTGTGTCAGATTTTTGTCTTTTTTGTGTAGCATGCAAATGATCAAATTAGTTACTGAAAATTTATACATACTTAAAGAATATGCATATGTATTTGTACAAAAAAAATTGGCATTTTTTGAAACTTTTAAGTATATTTTGATTTTTTTTGGTAAAACGGGCTCCCTGGAGCCCGGTCTCTGTGACGCCTTACTGCAACAAGGAGCGCTTTGAACAGTCGGCGATGGTGCAACGTACGTACATAACGTACCTTTTTTTACCTTTATATCAAAGCTTAATCTATGCTTCCTTTAAAACACAAAACGATCTAACTTTTGCATGTACCTGGCCGGGCGAAGAGGACAAGAAGTGAAGATCCACAATTTTTGTTTTAATTAGTTGTCCCACATGGTAGAGGAACATGCTGCACTCGAGATGCTTCCAATCAGATAGAGCAGGGAGATGGAGGTGAATGTGAGATGCTTCCTTTCAACCTAGGGCATGACAGTGCATTTACCTTGGCCGAATAGAGAAATATGCTTCATACAAATAAATTACACACACGCACACACGCACGCGCGCGCGCACACACTTTTTTTACAGCAGCAGTAAGAACTGATGCCATATTCTAACCACGCACACCTTTGACACCCCTTTGATTAAGTAGCAGATTGGTCGATTTGATTAAGTAGAAGTTATTGAGAGCTCCATTAGACAAAACACCCCTTTGACAACTCTCCTCCCTCTCACCTAAACACACACACCTCCCTCTCACCTGGCCACACACACTTCCATGAGGCACTATCCCACTCAGACTGCTACAAATAAATCATACCTATCAGGAAACTATTTTAGATGCATCATCCACACACATCACAATTGCTTAACTTATAAACCTAGAGTTTTGCTTGTGCCAATCCAAACAACTCTTTTAGCCTGAGGTGAATCAATTTTGTTATATTGAACATTTATACTTTTTAAAGCTTACTAGGTGAATGTCCGTGCGTTGTTACGGGACAACAAAGATAGTATATACATTGAGCAATAAGCAAAAGGTTATTAATTCTATTTCACAAACTTCAAGAATGCATGCACATCTTAATTTTGGATCAAAAAACAGAGGTAACAAACTCCTATAACAATGGATAAAATACAAGGAATCAATCTAATTGAAAATGAAACATATTGTTATAGGAATTAATCATACCAATGTTAACCACGATACTGAAGATAAGCCATAATGGCCACATGACCATCTGGACTATACTGATAACGGAACTGCGCAATGTCTCCATTGCTATCATTATAGATTAACATATTTAATTGTTTCATCACAAAGGTTCCATAATCTGAGGGTAAATTCAAGAATCTTCACACGCACTTATTGAAAACTATGCAGCAAAAGCATGGTGCCGAGATATTTAAGTCTTGAGGTTAGTCCAACCTACCACCAAAATGAAAAGACCATATCATGTCCGGTGCAGCTCTCTGTTCATCAGGAGATAATCCTTCAGTGATTGATTCCACACATGTGGAGATATTGGGCATTATTAAGATTCTAGCTTATTCCAAACTTTTTTTATCCCAGTTGTAGACTTCTAATATATGTGAAAGAAGAAAACCTTGATCGGAGCACAAAACAATAAGCAACAGTTATCACTGGGCAAATGCAGTTAAGAGTTCCGAACACCTTTCGGAAAGAGGTGATATATATTAGCATATTTTATCAGAACAATTCAATCTGCAAATTAGCGAACATTGACCTTCCAGTGCATAGTAGTACGAAAAAGGTGAAAAACAAGTGAACTATGACACCATGTAACAGCTGAATCAACAAGGATAGGTTAGAATGCGAACATATTGGAGACGAGAACTCTATTAACCTCTTGTTGGACTCTTCAAATCAGATCACTGCCTACGATTCCGGCAGCGAGGCTTACCCACGGCAAGGCATCTTTCTGGCTATTGTAGCTCTGGAGGATTAGGCCAACAGTACATAATCTACCAGGACCTAAGGCTTCTCCACACGGCCACGGCTGCAGCCGCGTCCACATCGTCGTGGATGCTCCCGCCATCTCCGCCTGAACTAGCGCAGGCTCTTCATCATGAACCTCCTGCTTAGCACGATGCCACGGTGTCCTGGCGGCTTGAAGCCACAAATAACATGCTCGAGCACAAATCACGATGTTGTGGGACACAGCCACACCCGACGGCGACACCATGCAGCGCGTCGCGGCGGCGTTCATGGAGGCATTGGCGCGACGCTAGCTCCTGGCATAGGCTGGCCAGTGCAGGGGCACTGCTCCTACCCCGTGCGGCGCCCACGCCACCATCGCACCCATGCACTGTGCAATCAAATTGGCAGATAAGTAGAATGCAAAATAATGCAACGAAATTGACAGAAGATGAGCAATGTGCAAGTAGCAACCTCTCAAATACGAGGACTACTTGTTTTGAAGTTTTGGGAGAGTTGATCTCAGAATACTTCAAATGAAGGCAAGGTCGAGTAGCAATGTACCTGGATCAGCAGCCCGATTTTTAGATGGTGTAGCTGGCAAATCTTCAAACCTAGTCCGCAACAAAGAAATCATGAGAAGATCAAGGAGTTAATCATTTTTTGCGAATGAGATCAAGGAGTTAATCTACAGTGCTTCCAGAAATCACTCATTCACCTACACCCAAAATGAAGCCTCCACCTGCCAAAATCACATGCCTAGTTATGATAGCTTCCCAACGGCAGTAAGTAAGGCAGGGGAATGAATGATCAATATTCTACTCCCTCCGTCCTAAAGTAAATGTCTCAACTTTGTACTAAAGTTAGTACAAAATTGTACCAAGATTAAGACACTTATTTTGGGACGGAGGGAGTAAAACACAATCTAGTAATTACCAGCGATTCAGTATTTTGCACGTCGGACAAGATCTGAGAAAGTTGGTCACAAGAATCCCTAGTGAGCCTAAGTATAGACAACGTGCCTCTATTCCTTCCACCACGCGCAAGAACAAGGGTTTACGCATAAGGAAGCGTCGAAGAAACCATGTACGGGGAATGTCGGTCCGGGTTGAAAGTAGTCCTTGTTAAGCAGTCGTGCTCGAGCGACCCTATCCCGGTTCAAAACTCTTCGCTCTCCGATCCAACCCTTGAAATTCAAAATTTCTCCACTTCCCTGTCCATTTCCTCCTGGATGCTCATGGTCATCATCATCTCGACATTTTCGTCCGACTCTGGCGAATCGAAGAACACCTTTTGCGTTAATTCATCAAGCTCCGTGTTTCCATACTCCCCATCCAACGAATTGTCTGAATCCATCCTTTTTCCTACAAAAGAATCAAAGAAATTTACTCGGACAATTTATCGAACACATATAGGGCAAGGTCCAGTCCGAGAATAGTTAGACATGCCACGGCGATAGTGCCCGAAATGGCGAGACTGGCCAGGAGAAGGTTTTTGTCGGTGCCAGTGTTGAGGGTTGGGACGACGTTGCAGATAGGGTAGCGGCGGAGCTATAGGAGGGACGGCAGGGACAAGGTAGAAGAAAGGAGAAGAAAAGGGCTAGTCCGGCAATTGCGAGACGGATTTGATGAAATTTATGATGAGTCATGTCTGTTGGATTCGACGTGGATATGGGTTGGATATATATAAGGGTGCCGATCAATCTAGACGTATAGAACCGGTTTGAAAAATCTGACTGGATCACGAAGTTATGACAAGTCACTAAAAGAGCCATGCGCAAACATACATGGGTGGATCGAGGTGTCGACTGTGCACCAACGCTCCCAGAGTCCCATGCATGCGATGCACTTCATGGCCAACATTGCATCCGGTTCAGCACCTACCTACCTACTACCTAGGCGCATATACCCTCGACGCATGGTTCGACATGAACGGCAGACGGGCACAGACGAGACGAGACATCACGAGATGCATGCCACTCCGTGCGGCGGGGCGAGTTCCGGCATGAAGCATGCCCACTGGCATGTACGCGATGGCGCGACACGGGAGCGGAGGGTATACGTTGCGTGCCCCCTCTCCTCGTGCGGTCAATCGCATCGTCATTTTCCAATATGCATGCAGCAATTGTGTGCCCCTTCTTTTCAATCTCCGTTTCTTTGGCTCTGCCATTTTTCTTTAATAAAAAGGGATCCAAACGGCAGTTGTGCATGTACTGGCCGCCAGGCAGGGGAGGGAAGGCTTTGTTGTATGGGGCTGTTTGGTTTACGCCCCGGCCAACCTTGCCAAATCAGCGGCTCACCAAAATTTTGGCGAAGGATTCGCTCGCCCCAGTTTTGCCAGCGCTCGTGTACATCAGCCCGTAGGAATCGGCAGCTACGACCAAAATATTGGCATGGCTTCAGAACTTGGGCTTCGATCCAAACACTAGCCCATGGCAGTAGTCAACGCCAAAAATTTGGCATGGTAACTATTGGCCACAATCCAAACAGCCTCTATGTGACTCCATCTACGGTAGGGCATGGTTTGAGTGGTGGCCGAATCTTTTTCCAACTCGCCATTACTAACCGACTGCTAGGGAAAGCGGAGATCGGTGAGGTGGGGTAGCACAGCATGAGAAGAAGGCGTTGTGTATCTCTGTGGCCCACTGATCGATCGCTTTCCCCCCCAATTCCGTCCTCTCCTATAGGGTGTTCCTCGCATGCTTTCTTGTGCGTCAAGTCTCCTCGCGCGCGGATGAAACTCTCTACCAATCTCAACGTCGGTTTGAAATTTGAACCGCTGTCCACTTTCTTTTTGATCTGGCGGGACGTGCCAATTTATTTTTCTTTCATCTGGTGAGAGGTACTATCGCTGTCAATCTGATCGCTTGTGCAAAATCGCCCATTCCGGACGGAGGAACGAAACAGTCCAAAATGGGGATTTGATTTCTCTTCTACGTATTACTCCCTTCTTTATGCCACTACTCCCTACTTTATGCCAGAGCCTCTACTGTCCATGTGTAAAAAAAGTATTTTATACCAAATATTTATTAAAAATTATTTTATCATACTAATACATTAATGACTTTAATTTCTATTTTCAACTTACTAATCACATAACAATGTTGTGTAATATTTATTATGTCATTATTTTTAATCATTTTTAATGTATATTACTAAAAAATTACTTTGCCAAATTTTAATTGTATGTTTTAAAAAAAATGTGTTTAAATAAAAGTTAAAAAAATATAAAATATATAGTACATATGTATATATTTGTGTGTATTTACATGTGTTGATGTATGTTTTAATATTATCAAATATCATTGTAGAGATCTCTAGAAGTGTATTGTGTAACTAATATCTTAATAGTGGTTTATAGTTTATTATTAGATAAACATATATATAGAATCTTCCAGAGTATAAATTGAACCATTTCCAAATGAGGCAAGTTAGGTTTAGTAATAAGTTGGCAAAATGTCACTAGTAGGCTAACTAATCTCGATGTCGCCTTATAGATTGCATGTCACCTAGATTTGTGTCGAACCGCGCCACCCATGAGGCCATGACACATCCGAACATATACCTTTTGAAAGGCTGTGAGCGGGGGTAGGGGTATGGGATAAGGTCATGGAAGGGCATCATTGGGTCGGGGTAATCCAGTTTTGCTTGCGCCGTATGATGGATTCACGAGGCCGTCCTCAATTGATCTTAATAAGTTTAAAATCCGGATCCAGATCTAGATCGATGATCTTACTGATGGTTGTGGTCCAGTGGTGAAGCCCCTTGCGGCTAAAGTGGGCAAGTTCTATGCTGAGGAAAAAGGTTCTAGTGATTAATCTGGACTAGTCATCCATACATACCTCTAGCTAGACACATAACACATGCACTCAAAAAAAAAATTCGAAAAGGAGGAAACCTCCGGCCTCTGCATCTTTAGATGCATACAACCCTTTTTATTAAACGAACGCGGTCCAAACATGCAGTCTTAAGTTGAAAGAGGTAAAAAGTATCAAATGCCACATTTGGCTGAAAAAGAAAAATGGCCACAACCGGCCTCTTCAGACTAAATAACATACCCACTTAACCTAAGTGTGGAGCGCCATCCAAATCGGTTGTAGGTATCCCGTGCGACCGTCTCCCATCGGTTGCACTCAAAAGCCATATGCTCCCTGCGATCCGCAGGACTGGGTAATGACCACGTACGAATCCATGTGGATGTCCTGAAGATAACCTGCAAAAAGTTTGTTAAAGTTTGTCTGTTAAAAGCAACATCATTTCGACAGTTTCATATAGCCCAAAGCAAAGCGCATACTCCTACTCAAATATGTGCCGCTATCTTGGGATCAATTCCACGCAGCCAATCCCCAAAAAGATGTTGGAGCGATATTAGATGCCACATGAAGTGTTCTCCACAGAAACTTAGTAAGAGGACAAAGGATAAACAGATGTTTTATAGATTCTTCCTGATCACAAAAACAACATCTCTTGCTGCCTGTCCAATTACGTTTAACTAAGTTATCTTTCGTCAAGATCACTCCCTTATGCACAAACCACATAAACACTTTAATCTTCAGTGGCACTTTAATTTTCCATATATGAATCGACCTCGGAATGGGTCCGGTGTTGATCAAGTCTGTATACATAGACTTCACCGAGAATGTGCCAGACACGGAAAGCTTCCATCTAATGGAGTCCGTCTCTGCAGTAAGATTTACTTGCATTAACCTACGCACCAAATTGAGCCAACGCTCCCAGCGTTGGCCCACTAAAGCTCTACGGAACTCAATATTCAAGGGGACCGTGCTCAAGACTGTCTGAACCGAGCTCTCCTTGCGTTGGACTATGTTGTATAGAGAAGGATATTGCACTGCAAGAGGAGTGTCTCCTAGCCAGGTATCCGCCCAAAATCGTGTGCTGTGTCCTCGCCTACAATGAACTTGCACCTACCAAAAAAAGCCATTTTGACCCACATCAGCCCTTTCCAAAAGGGCGAATCGTTTGGGCGGGTCGTCACTTGAGATAGACACTTTGTATGCAAGTATTTGTTACGTAGTAATTGAACCCACACCCCTTCAGTTTCAACTGTTAGGCGATAGATTCATTTACTAAGTAGGCATCTATTCTTAACCTCTAAGTTCTCGATACCCAGACCACCTTGGTCTTTTGGTCTGCAAAAAATGTTCCACTTGGCCAACCTGTATTTCTTTTTATTCTCATCACTTTGCCAAAAGAACCTTGATCTATAAAAGTCTAATCTTTTCCGTACTCCCACCGGTACTTCAAAGAATGAAAGAAGAAACATCGGCATACTCGTCAAGACCGAGTTAACGAGGATCAATCTTCCGTCGTAAGATAAGAGCTTACCCTTCCAGCAGCTCGTTTTTTTTTTCGAAACGATCTTCGATGCATTTCCACTCTTTATTGATAAGTTTGCGGTGATGAATTGGAATGCCCAAATACGAAAAAGGCAAGGATCCTATCCCACAGCCAAACAACTGTTTGTATGTCTCCTCTTCCTCTTTGGCGCGTCCAAAACAAAATAATTCACTTTTGTCAAAATTAATCTTTAGGCCCGACAATTGCTCAAATAAACATAGCACCAGCTTCATATTCCGCGCCTTCGCGACGTCATGTTCCATGAAAATAATAGTGTCATCAGCATATTGTAGGATGGACACTCCACCATCCACGAGATGTGG
>LR738711.1:923980155-924007703 GCA_902687465.1 Secale cereale | reverse complement strand
GGGGCGCTTGCTTTTTGCTTGTACATGTGCAGGCCGGCGTTCTGGCGGATCATCAAGAACAAGGACGTGGAGGAGTTCAAGTCGGACCCGTACCTAGCGACGCTGCTCAACTGCATGCTCTGGGTGTTCTACGGCATCCTCTGCGTCATATTCGGCTCGGCAATGTACGCCTCCCCGCTCACCATCATGGTACGTACCCATCGATCCCGCTCTTGATCCACGTGCATAGATGTCTTTTTAGATCTATATTGGTAGATGTTAGTGATATTGTGGGTTGCGTGCAGGGTAAAGTGATCAAGACCAAGAGCGTCGAGTACATGCCCTTCTTCCTGTCGCTGGTGAGCTTCCTCAACGGCGTCTGCTGGACGTCCTACGCTCTCATCAAATTCGACCTCTACGTCACGGTCAGTAATATCTCCATCTTCAGGTTCCAACCAAATCTTATATAACTTGAGAGTGTCTCTCTAACCGTGCCGGCTCTTGTCTTCGTTCGTGCACTGCAGATCCCCAATGACCTCGGTGCGCTGTTCGGCCTCGTCCTCGCCTGCTACTACAGGCCGACCCCCAAGAAGGAGAAGAGCGTAAAGCTCAAATATGATTGAAGGCTCCTGGCTCCTTGACTGCAATAACAAGTGCTAGCTACAGTAAGAACAAGGGAATCTAGAGACCGAGACTGAAAGAAAAGGCTAGGCTACTTCTATTCGTTATTCGTTTCCCATATGATTTTCCATATTTTACCATAAAAAATAGGATGTTTTTAGCCATTTATTGTTAGTACTGAAATCAGGCGTAAAGGATTTTACGGGGGGTAAAGAAGTTATTTCAACAACGTTCCTGTCATCAAATCCTGATTCAACAAAGCCATGCCAGTTGTGTTGGTCGTTCCTCCGATTCAAAGTTCTCTTGGATTCCAAAAAGCATCGCTACCCGCATACTGAAGTTGCTTAAATCTATTGAATTCCACCTCTGCACCTCTTTCTTGGGGCATAGGTGAACCTATAATTGATAGTAGAGCGTATGCTAAATCCCCAACCCTCATGATGCACTTCGTTTGATTCATTCCGCTTATCGTACCACTTAGAGCTTTCAAACCCTTTTCTTAGCGCTGCGGTAATATGTTGTTATTTAGAAATAGGAATGGTATGTTTAATAGCTCGCATATGTGTGTTTCAGATTCTATAGTACTCGGTTCTTCTGTTCGACGAGTTCTGATTTTCCTAGGTCTAATAATATGTTTACTGGTTCGTTTTCACCGGAGGAGGCAGCTAGAAATCCTGTTTTGTCAGTAGGTTGGCGTACAAGGAGGATAAAGGAAAGCCCGTTTGTAGTTCAATTCGTTAGAACCAAATGGCACGTTGAGAAACGAGAACTTCCACATGCCGAGCATCATTACCGTACTGGTGACTTCACCACCTGTTCAACTATTAGCTTTCTTGCCTTATCACAATCGAATGAATTGAGACAACCAGAGCAACTGGAACTACTACATCTGAGAGAGATGAGGAACCTAACCTACGGTGAAAGCCGAAAGCCTTACGCATTGCTTTAAGAATGGGTCTAGCGGGCGTATTGAATCCGTGACCCCTATCTCTTCACTTCTGATCGATTAGGGAGGGGGGACGCCTCTTACTCGAATACGCCTTTTGGGGGTGCGCGTTGTCCAACCGGCTAGTCGGATCCTTCTTCTATAGAAATTGGAAACAGAAATCCCTGTTATAGCGGAGGTTATATTCCACTTCTGAAACGATCTCATTAATGCATAAATAGTAATAGGTTATTTAATGGCGGGAATCATAATTCGAAGATGGCGGTAAAGCATAAGACTGCGGAAGCGAAATCACACTAATCTAGTTGGCCAAAGCAAGGGAAGTTCATCTTGATGACGAATTCCACGATAACGAGAAATAGAAATTAATCGTTCGATGTCTGCTCGTTCTCCCCTCTTCAATTCCCAATGAACAACATGATCTTGAGCTATCATTTGTGCCATAGCTTTTCGATGTTTAGTTATCGAAGTCAGTATCTTTTTCTCTCCTGGTTCACAAAGCAAGGTTTTTTCCTAGCGCAAAATAGCTAGCTTGCCGGAAGTCACCTAGCTGGGCCACTGCCTGGATACATTACTAAAGTGATTCTCTGGTTTTGCTTGCGGTATAGGAACCCTTCCCGTATAGGAACTACTGCCGAGGCGTACCGTTGTTTCCGTAGAGGAAGCCGCATCCCCGAAGTGCACCATTCCTTCGATCAATAGAATAGGTTATTTTCTGGTTGCCGTATAGTTATTGTTGGTAGGAGCCGAAACCCTGGATAAAAACAAAAGGAACCGGATTGCCGGTAAATCTAAATTTGCTCCAGAGTTTTTTCTAATGACCTTTCCACACCTGTTGAAGGGAATCACTCCTGGCAACTCCTAGAATGCGGTTAGAACTTGTTTTTCTTCAGAAATATGGGGAATCAGCCATCGAACTACCACTGCTATGATCCGTCTTCGATTCACCAGCATCAGCTATCTTAAAATGGCATTTTAGAAAGCATCTCTTCCCTTGTTGGCTTGGGTTCCTATCGTTTACTAATAATAAGAGGAGTGGTGCCTTTAGATTTCTTTTCTTGAAATTATGCATCTCTCTTATCAAGTGATTTCTGACATCACCCTGCTCGCGAACATAGATCCAGCCCTTCCTATTGAGAAAAAACACCTTGTATCCCCAGCTCATTGTGAATAAGCAGGTGATACATAGGAGTGAAGAAAGAAATTCCCCGTGCCGCTTGCCGTTTCAGGTTCAAGGAATGGGGAAGTGTTCTGTTGAGAAATGTTTTTTTCACTCATGGGCGTAATTCCCTGCATTGGTGTGTGAGAATTCTAAAGCTAGCTTTATGGGAGAGCAGGTTAGGGCGTACCCCCGGTGGAGCATGTAGGTGGTGAAGGAGGATATCGTTCAGTGATGCTATGACTACTGACCATAAAAGAAAGAGTTCTTTACGGCGCAGATGTGCGTTAGGTTTCCTAAAAACGTTATCATTGATAGTGGGGGATCTCTAGGAGGGAGGGTTATTTCTAGAAAAAACAAATGGATATCCATTCTATCTAGCCGAGGGATATTTCCAGAAGGTAGGAAGTTTATCCTTCCGGCCAAGGAGAAAGAGACAAGTTTCCACCTCATCCGAGTTTTCTCAGTGACTTCCCCATAGCAACGGGAGAAGTTTTTTCACCCTAAAGGAAAGGAAATTCGAAGAAATCAGATCTTTCAGTGAAATTAGCATCTACTAATCTAACTAGCGAACCAATATTAGTATCATTTTTGGGTTCTTACCTTTTAGTGACTCTTCACCGAGTGATACACTACTACTTTTGGTTCGAGTGATACACTACGGCATGTTACGAACATTATCAATCCTTGAAAAAAGGAAGAAATGGCGAACGTACGCTATCCAACAGAAGTCCCGACCGATATGACTATTCCTATCCTTTCATCCTTAAGCGAATGCTGGAACGAAAGTAATCCCTCGAAGTTCAATAAAAAGGGTATTGCAAATCAACTAATTGTTTGCAAAATACCACCTCCTCCTGTATCTACTATTGGTTTCCTGAAAATCAACCAAAAGCAAGGGTATCCTTCGTTGCACATCTTCTGAAAAGATAAGGGCTCGGTATCGGCTCAATCGAACAAGCTGAGGTATATAGGGAATAGTATAACATATTGATTATCCTATTGGATTGGTTCCGCTCAGTCGAGATATGATGACTCAATGGGCATTGAGAGTTGAGATGAAATGCACTATCATTATGCTTTGAGGTGAAGAGATTTCGGTTTATATATTATTGATGCCCACCTCTTTATCCTTGTGAGCGAGGTCTGCCCTCTGGATGGGTAGAGCGAGAGGGATAGCAAGGACTTGAAAAGGGAAGGTTTTTTACGGCTAAGATGTTTCAGTTCGCCCCGACATGAAGCTACCACTTCTCTCCTATTGTTTCAAGCTGTTATCTCATTGCCCCCTTTTAGTAGCACCTTTGACCTCTATCGCTCAGAGCACAAATCGTTGTGCTCCTCACTGCTCAAGAGACTTCTTATTTTCTTCTTACCCTTCGAGAAATCGGGGCAGCTGAACTCTTTCTCTTTTGGTAGTGGATTCCCTCTTCAACTACTTGCAAACGAAAAAAAGTGCAATGTTTCCGTTTTTTTCTGGATCGCATTCCTCCAGCTTTTGTTCTTTCTGACGAAAATCACTCTTCTTTACTGGGATTCCAGTACGCGACTATTGCTTTCGCTTTCACCACTCGTAATAATAGTGATCTTATATTTGTATTGCAAAATGGAGAGGGAACTACTCGCTAATGGTAGTAAAACCGCCCTGCTCTTCTTGGTTAGTATGGAGAGAAGTTACCCGAAAGGTTGAAAGATGCCAACGTGAGCTAGCGTCTCGTTATGCTTAATAGCATTCCAATCTGTTAATAATAATCACTACTTGTATCTCTTTTGCTTCGCTTGGTTGATTAGTTTCACTACTTCAAATAAAACAATGAACCTTTTCCTGTGTGGCCAAAGGGACTACGTTCCTAAAGTTCGAATTGATCATTCAATCGATCTAGGAATCATGCATGGCACAAGGTAAAGGATGGAATGAGACATCTGATAAAGAGCCTAGAATGACCTTTCCCGATCTTTTGAAGGGTAAGAATAAGAACTCTGTTGTATCGATGCACTGCTCTCAGGCGAGATTGAACACGAAAAAAGGTGCATCAAGGCGTGAATAAGGAAGAAGTCACCTTTGTCGGTTTTCAAATTGAGGACCAACTGTGCTCCGAAAGTGAGAGAAGAGATCTCAAAAGACCGACACCCACATCAAGAGAAACAGACGAAGCAGCTCAAGCAGAGCTAGAAACGGAAGCCGAAGCAGCATCTTCTTCCTTTTTCCATACAGAGAAAGGTGCCTTCGCTTAGATTTTTTTCTGTTGATCAGAATTCCTTAGAAGAAATTGGAAGAAAACCATAGCGAAACGGTTGAACCTTAGCGAAGTATTTTGGGTTCATTACAACCTTCTCCTATTCAGAATCGGAGAATAGGAACGAAGTAGCTCGCCTAAAGAGGAACTACAATTCTTCTTTACTTCGATCAAGAAACTAGATTCTCAATAGAGTTGCTTACTACGAAAAGAAAGATGCCCCACCTTTAGTGATTAGATGGATCACTAGCCCTTACTCTCAGTCACTGATTCAAGAACGAATACCGAGACAGAAAAAACCCTTGCTGGTCTACTGCTTGATGGCTTTACATCGCTAAAGAATCCGTAATGGACAGCAAGAACTCTGAATCAAGAAAAGTACCAAATCGATTGGAAATGTACGCTCCTGTGGGAGTCGAACCCACCGCATAGGTGCCTTGTTCTACCGAGAGATGAACTAAGGAGCGGCAACCCCTACATCAGTTCTTTGTACCGCCCAGAAGGGCACGAGAGAAAAAACAAAACCAATAAAAGATCAGACAAGACGGAATTGGTAACGTGAACGTCTTTTCGTCTTCTTGCCTTAGTTTCATATAACTCAACCTCGCTTTCCAAAAAAGAAGTACTGATTGAGATTTCCCTTTTATGATGGCTATCCCGTTTCTATTACTTACTGAATTTCTTGTCTACTGGCTGGAAACTTGAAAGGCTTACCACGGGATCGAAGGCAGAAGAACTTTTAGGATTGGCTAGAGGGGAACTACTCCCCCAATCCCATTTTTTCACGGGAACCCGATGTTATTAGATTCTATTCATTCATTCTGAATCTTTTATCATATCGCTTATTACGGCTATCTTTAGAATTTCATTGACTATATATGTTTCTTTCCATATGAGCTATTCCCTTTGCTTTCAATCTGTCTTGTGCCACTCCAGCTTTCACTCAAGCCATTCTTTGCCTGTCGACCCTCACTCTTCCTCTTGCTTCCTTAGGAAAGAGCATAAAGAAGGCACCGAAAACAGGTGGGAAAGGAAAGGTATACTTTTCACAGCCGACAAGCGGCGCATTTAAGCCCTAAAGAACTAGCTTCCTGGAAAAAACTCACTCGATCACCGGCTTTCAGGGGATTCCCCCACTTAAGAATAAAGGGGCATAGACTACGAAAGGGCTACGTTCACTTGATGAACGGTAAAAGGTATTCTATTACATAACGAGAGCATACGAGCGGAATACGATACTATCGAGCTTTCCGAAAGTGTGAGCTGAAATTCCAGGCCCATCGCAAGGAAAGCGAAAACCTAGATTTGCTTTATCGGGTATCAAACGGGAACTCCGAGCAAATAAAACACCTTTCAAAAGTATTAATACAGTGCAATCATATCTTATACAATCTAACTGAAAAGAAAGCAGAACATATCTAAGTTTGACTCCAACGCCCATCACCTGCCTCCGGCACCACGACAGCAGCCACCGAAGAAAAGAATGATGGATCACCTCCTCACCCGAACTCGACGCGGCTCCATTGCTGATATGCAGCTTTGCGGACCTCCAAGGCGGCTCACCAAAAGTGAAGCCCTTACCGTTGAACGAATCAGATCGGGGCAACACCCCGGACACGCCATCGAACTCCAGATCTGGCACCCCGCTGTGACTAAGACGCCGCAGAAGGCAACCATACCTGCGATCCACGAACCACGAACCCAGCACATGTTCCGTCTTCCAGATGTCGTCGATGCAGACCATAATCTGCATCCGCTCCTGGACTACCTCCCAAGCTCCACGCCGACGCTGGAGCAAACACCGTCGCAACGGCGGAGCCCGAGGACACAGGTCCACCACGAGGATGCCGCCGCCGCCACGCCATCCTTGCTTGAACAGACTGGTTTCCAAAACCTTGCCCAACCATAGAACCGATTATAATGCCCAATATGTGACTATGCCTCCCACGTGTCGAGGCACGACTTAAAGGCATAATCACATACTAGAATGATCTCAAGTATGGTATCTTTGCACAACTCATGTAAAAGAGGGGATGAAAATGTAAAAGAGTAGTTGGCTTACACTCGCCACGTCACACAATGAAATGCATTAACATACATCATCCGAACAACATCAGAGTCCGACTACGGACGAAGATCCAAATGAAATATATCATAAATAAAGGAACACAAGGTCCCGATCATCCTAGTAAGAGCCCTACTGATCCTCGGGATAGGACGCGTAGTATCGTCCACGCTCTTCATCGAACTCCCAATACAACTCTGAACCACCACCTGTGTAGTTCTCAACGGTACCTGCATCTGGTGTTGTGTAGAAACTGTGAGCCACGGAGGACTCAGCAATCCCGTTCCCGGATAGCAATACTATCAAAGCCTTAGGTGTGAAAAGGACTTAAAACAAGGTTGCAGCAGCACTAGCACTAACTTACGGGTTTAGAGCGAGGAGAGAAACAAGTGCCAACGATCATCAAAGTGATCACGAAGTGATCCTAACTACTCACGTCAAACATAACCCCACCGTGTTCACTTCCTGAACCCCTTCGGAAAGTGACCATCACGGTTACTCACGCTGGTAGTGTATTATGAACATGGTGTCAAGTTATCTACAACCGGATATTAACAAATTCCCATCTACCACATAACCGCGAGCACGGCTTTGTAAAGATCAAACCCTGCTGGGGTGTCCCAACTTAGCCCATCACAAGCTCACGATCTGCGGAGTCGCAACTCCAAGGTGGGGAGGCCCGAGTATTCTCGGAATCCCATGCTCAAGATATTCCGACATAGGTAAAACTAATCCAGCAAGACCTCCCGGCGTGCCGACAGCCTGATAGTAGTCACGTGTATCTCGTTTCAGGCCACGACCGGGTGAGCACTACGTACAGCTACCAAAGATCCCAGCGAGCTAGGTGGCACCGCAAGTGGCTCTAGTTTGGACCAACACTCATGAGGAGCACTGGCCCGGGGGTTGTTAATTAAGTCCTCGGGATAGCTAGTCCCTATGCAAGTTTTAGTTATTAGGCAAATGTAAAACCAATGTTGGGCCTTGCTGGACAAGCTTTAGAGCTAAGCGGGTTATCAAGGGGGCCCATAAACCCCAACCGTGTTAGGGACGCAAAATCAAGGAACATAACACCGGTTTAACGGTTCCTAGGGTGGCATGAGTGGAACAAAACACCAAGCAAGAGGCTTAGCCTTCCACCCATTACCAATATATATGATTTAGCTTAACAGTTTATATATTGTGATATCCCAACAATAACTTCATCAAGAAGCAAGAATCTTCAAATCTTCACCTGCAACTAACAACACTATAAGAGGGGCTGAGCGATGCTTACATAGCCAAACAACGGTTTGCTAGGTGGGTGGTTAGAGAGTTTCATGGCAACAATAGGAGGCTGACAAACAGACATAGGCATCGAGACAATATCTAAAGAGCGAGACATCTAGCATAGGCAAAGATAGTAGCGATATCTGGGTAAGGTCATCTTGCCTGTTGATTCCTCTGAGGGATCGTAACCTTGCTCCTCAAACTCAACCTTGGTAGGAACCTCGTACTCCGTATCGTCACCGGGCTCTAACCTAGCACAACAATGCAACACCGGAACACAATCAATCATCATGCAATGCTCAACCACATGATGCATGAACATGATGAACACGGACAAGAGTAGATATGATGCATGGCCGAGGGCCACGAGAGAGCAACATCATCAAAGCAACAAGATCACCCACATGAAAGAAAACAACTAAAGAACAACTACCAAGTTTATGTTGATTATTCAAACAAGCATCCAACAAGTTTTAAATGAGTTGGTTAACATGGCAAGTGAAAGGATCGATATGGTTGACTAGAGGGGGGGTGAATAGGCAACTAACATTTTTTTAGCTTTTCTTAACCACTTAAAATTAAGCGACAAAATAAGTTGTCTAGATATTCTACTAGGATGACAACTAAGATAAAGAAGGACAACAACTACACATGCATGCTATAGGAGTTGAACAAGTAAAGCATGCAAAAGTAAAGGTAAGAAATAACCACAAATGGAACCGGTGGAGACGAGGATGTGTTTCCGAAGTTCCTTCCCTTTGAGGGGAAGTACGTCTCCGTTGGAGCGGTGTGGAGGCACAATGCTCCCCAAGAAGCCACTAGGGCCACCGTATTCTCCTCACGCCCTCACACGATGCAAGGTGCCGTGATTCCACTAGTGGTGCCCTTGAAGGCGGCAACCGAACCTTTACAAACAAGGTTGGGGCTATCTCCACAACTTGGAGGCTCCCAACAAACCACGAAGCTTCACCACAATGGAATATGGCTTCGAGGTGACCTCAACCGTCTAGGGTGCTCAAACACCCAAGAGTAACAAGATCCGCAAGGGATTAGTGGGGAGAATCAAATATCTCTTGGTGGAAGTGTAGATCGATGCCTCCTCAAGCAATCCCGAGCAAATCAACAAGTTTGATTGGCTAGGGAGAGAGATCGGGCGGAAATGGAGCTTTTGGAGCAACAATGGAGTAGTGGGGGAAGAGGTAAGTCTTCTTGGAGAAGAAGACCCCCTATATATAGTGGGGGGACAAATCCAACCGTTATTGGAGTTTTCAGCCCGCAGAGAGCGGTAGTACCGCGCATGAGTTGCGGTACTACCGCTGGCTGAGCGGTACTACCGCTACGGGAGCGGTACTACCGCTTAGGCAAAGATTGCGACATGATTGACAGCCACGGATGAAATAAATTACAACCGTGGCTACATCCGCAAGGAAAACGGTAGTAGCAAAAATGCGACACGGTACTACCGCTTAGAATAAGCGGTACTACCTCATTGTATGCGGAAGTAAAAAATTACTTCCGCATCCACTTCTATACTTAGACTTAGCGCCTGGCCCAGATACACGGTACTACCGCTCTGGGGACGCGGTACTACCGTGGGAGCGGTACTACCGTGTCGGCAGGCGGTACTACCGTGTACCTGAGCGGTACTACCGCTTTGTTGAGCGGTACTACCGCTTGCCAGGCAGTTGATCAGTAAAGAAGACACAGTTTTGCAAATACGAGAAGTAACCGGTTGGACCTCCAGAGAAGCAAGGAAAGGTGGAGTGGGAGAATGATGTGTACGTGTTGATTCTACCCAAACCTTTCCGACGCGGACCCCCTCTTAATAGTACGGCTTTCCTATTACTCAAAGCCACCGACAGGGAGCACAAAGAAAACACCGTCCTTCATAGAGTCCGAGGGGCAAACAATCGGCTTGTGCCATAAGGGAGATATACCTGTATGAGCTTAGAGCACATGATCAGTCCGCAAATGTATTGTCATCAATCACCAAAACTACTTAGGGAGAAATATGCCCTTACAATCTCCCCCTTTTTGGTGTATTGATGACAACACGAGATTTGCACAGAGAAGAAATAATAGAGTATGCAATACAAGCCCTAGAGTATAGGTGAGCTCCCCCTAGATGTGTGCCTTCATACGATTGTGCTTTGGACTGCACAATACACATACTAGGTATAGTGCTCCCCTATAATCTACACACGAGATACTCTATATAAAACTAACTGCACTGGATAAACATTAAAGACATAAAGATAAGTTCAACGATAACGAGGCATATGTCTTACACCATATGATAGTCTCACACACACGACACAAACATGCAACTACACCAGAGTTCAACGAAAAACACAAGACGGCAAATCACTCTCCCCCTTTGTCATCGAGACACCACAAAGGGGAAAAGAGGACACAAAGACGGGTGGCAGCCCGGGAGAAGCTCAGTCGTCATACTCATCATCAAACCTCTGCTGCTCCTCCTGATACTCATCATCAGATCCCTGCTGCTCTGGCTGATACTCCTCATCAGATTCTGACCACTTGTACCCCTGGTGAGCCATCCAGGTAGCCTCAGGTGTGATGTTGTCCTCGGATCCATTGGAAACCTCCTCTCCATACAAAGCCAGAATCTTCTTGTCACGCTGACGTGTCTTCTTGTCAGTCACATGAGCACGGTATTGCCCCTTGGCCTGCATGCAAAAGACGGCCCTCATCTTCTGCTGAAGCCTTTTAGCCCAAGAAGGCTTCTCCAGTGCAGAGGAAGAAGAAGGGGCAAATCTTCCAGAGCGGACATCAGCAGTCTCCTCCACAGGCTCATCCTCAGTGCCCATCTGGGCAGCAGCAGCCTGAGCACGTGTAGTGGTGTTGGCCCAACGAGTCTTGACGCGAAGCCGGATAGGATCATGGCGGTAGCAATCAGCCTCGAACTCCTCCTCTGGGTACAACTTCTCCCAAGTCTTGGAGATTAGCAGAAATAAGTAAGGACCATAGATGGGTACCTTGCGAGAGTAGATGGCAAACCGGAGCTCATTCCACATGATGTGGGAAATGTCAAGTGGTGCAGCCTGGGCTGAGCGAGCCTCTTGACACATCAGAAGCATATCAACCAGATAGGCATGGACCTTGTCCTTATCGCCAACACGAGGGAACAGGGTGTTGCGAAAGATCCGATACATGATGTCCAAGAAGGGGTTCAACACCCAAGTCGTTTTGCCACTAGCAAGAGTCTTTTCCTCATAAAATGGAAGCAGTTTGTCTTTGTTTGCTGATTCAGGATTGGCGTGAGGCCGAAAACCAATTGGGGTATGGAGACCCTCATCAGGAAGCTGAAGAAGATCCATGAACTCCTTCCAAGTAGAGGTCATCTTGTGACCATTGGTCATCCAAGTCATGGGGCGATCCTCCTTGGCTTGGAAATTGACAGAGGCATAGAACTGCGCAATAATCTCAGGGTCAAAGTCGTTCTGGAAGGTCATGATGTGCTCCAGACCCAACTGCTCGATCAAGTCAAGGGCTTCTGCAAAGTATGCCCGGTTCTTGTCCTTCCTCATGTGCTCCACATCCACCCAGTGAGCATCCACATAAAGATTGGCCTTGGTCTTGAGCACCTCATGATAGATGCGAAACTGCTGCTTGGTCCAGAAGATATCATCTCCAGGAAAGTGCTCACGGGGTTCTCCATACGGGTTGATCTTCCTTCGAGACATGAACTCAGTAGCAGGCATCTCCTCCATAGACATTGATGATTCCTTACGTTTGTTGGCTGAAGTCTTGTACCGGCGCTGGGGATTGGAGCCCTCTGGCACATCACTTGGGGTACGCAGGCGCTTGGAACCGGTGTCGCAGACAGGGTTGGTACGACGACCCTCAAAACCGGAGCCACCACCTAAAAACACAAGCACAAGACCACAACAACACAAAGACAAGAAGAATCAATGCCAAAGCCTCGAAAGACACAAGAAACCAGGAGAAATAGGAAAGAGATCATGCTACGAAGAAAATATGATACACGCGGTAGTACTGCCGACCCTGGCGGAAGTAAACAATTAGTACCGCAGGGTAAGCAGTAGTACCGCATGTCACATGCGGTAGTACCGCATACGCTGCGGTAGTAATATTTTACTTCCGCCAGAAGAGGCGGAACTAAAAAATTAGTACCGTAGGGGAAGCGGTAGTACCGCAGGTGGATGCGGTAGTACCGCGTACACTGCGGTAGTAATATTTTACTTCCGTCAAAGGGGCGGAACTAAAAACTTAGTGCTGCATGCGGAGCGGTAGTACCGCATTGGGTCGCGGTAGTACCGCTCGGCAAGCAGTACTAAATTTTTACTTCCGCCCGAGCGGTAGTACCGCTGAGGACAGCTGTAGTACCGCTCAGGCCAGATCAGATCTGGATTACATCGTGCGGTAGTACCGCGGTTCTCCAGCGGTAGTACCGTACGAAACAGATCTGAGAAGAGCAGATCTGGAAACTACCAACGAGATCGACACACAGTACTACGGCTGATCATAGTATCTTCGTAGCAACAGCTCTAATCATAGTTCTAGTGCACAAACACTCTCCCACATCCTAAGCATCCATGGATAAGATCACGAAGAACACAAAAACACTAAGCATCTCCCCTAACCCTAAAAACTCAGGCAAGGCAATAAGAAGAAGGGAAAAAGGGGAGAAACCTACATCCATGGCAAGAGGACGTGGTGGGGATCGATTCCACCGGTCGGAAAGCGAGAAGAGTGGCCGAGGGAGGAGATCCGGCGAGGTCCTCCGGCGGCGTTCTTGAGAGAGAGAGAGAGACAGGGACGACGTGGGGGTTAGGAGTGAATGGGTATGGGGGAGATGGAACTCCCCCAGCCTGCTTATAACCCCCACACGTTAGGATATGTGCGGTAGTACCGCGGTCATCGCGGTAGTACCGCTCGCACGATAGTACCGCTCGCCGGGCGGTAGTACCGCCCTACCAGCGGCAGTAAAAAATTACTGCCGTGCTAGAGGTGCGGTAGTACCGTATGTCCTCTGCGGTAGTACCGTAACCAGTCACGGTAGTACCGCTCCCCCAAGAAAATGCACGAAAGAGGCAAGAGGCTTTAAGCATTAGAGAGAGTAAAAACACTATGAGCACAAGCAAAACAAGAAACACAAATTCCTCACAAGAGGGCGGTGGCCGAGGCCACCTATGTTTGAGTTTTATAGATATGGCACCGCGAAGAATTATCCTTGGGCCCATGATCAAAGCTCGACTTGAAGCATTTAAGCCAACTATGTATGGCAAATGAAGAAGTTTTGGTTAGTTTATGCATAATGGAGGGAGGAATAGTTCATTGAGAGAACAGTACTCCCCCTAAGTCCATGCCTACATCTAGACAAGATAGCTATGTCGAGTGTGAGGAGTGTGTGCACAGATTCAAACCACATTGCTCAAATCAATGATATTTAGCTCATGCCTTAACTCGCGAAATCTTGCTTCATCCAGAGGCTTCGTGAAGATATCTGCAAGGTTATCATGAGTGTTGACGTAGTGAAGCTCGATTTCTCCTTGCCTTATGTGATCCCTGATGAAGTGATACCGAATCTCAATATGCTTCATCTTGAAGTGTAGCACCGGGTTGAGAGAAATCTTGATGGCACTTTCATTGTCACACCAAAGAGGCACTTTGTCACAAGTGACACCGTAATCCTTTAAAGTTTGCCTCATCCATAAGAGTTGAGCACAGCAACTGCCAGCTGCCACATATTCTGCTTCGGTGGACGAGAGAGACACACAACTTTGCTTTTTGGAAGACCAACTAACAAGAGAGCAACCAAGAAATTGGCACCCTCCCGAGGTGGACTTCCTATCCACTTTGTCTCCTGCCCAGTCAGAATCAGAGAAACCAACAAGGTTGAAATTTGCTCCTCTTGGGTACCATAAGCCAAAGTTTGGGGTATGAGCCAAATATCGAAAGATTCGCTTGACAGCCACAAAGTGACTTTCCTTAGGTGAGGCTTGAAACCGTGCACAAATTCCCACACTCAACATAATATCCGGTCTAGATGCACAAAGGTAAAGCAAGGATCCGATCATAGAGCGATATACCTTTTGATCCACCGCTTTACCATTGGGATCAATGTCAAGTTGGCATTTGGTTGGCATTGGAGTAGTAGCCGGCTTGACATCGCTAAGGTTGAACCTCTTGAGCATGTCTTGAGTATACTTGGATTGTTTGATGAAGATGCCTTCTCTTCGTTGTTTGATCTCAAATCCAAGGAAGTACTTCAACTCTCCCATCATGGACATCTCAAAATGTGTGGTCATGAGTGCGGCGAACTCATCATTGAAAGCTTTGTTAGGAGAACCAAAGATAATATCATCAACATATAGTTGGCATACAAACAACTCCCCTTTGACCTTCTTAGTAAAAAGAGTGGGGTCGATTTTCCCAATTTCAAACCCACGATCTTGTAACAACTCGGTAAGGTGCGCATACCACGCTCGTGGGGCTTGTTTAAGGCCATAGAGTGCCTTATCAAGTTGATACACATGATTGGGGAACTTAGGATCCTCGAACCCCGGGGGTTGTTTAACATACACCAACTCATTAATGGGACCATTAAGAAATGCACTTTTCACATCCATTTGTTGCAATTTAAAGTTATGATGGGAAGCATAGGCAAGCAACAAACGAATGGATTCAAGACGAGCAACGGGGGCAAAGGTTTCACCGTAGTCGATACCCTCGACTTGGGAGTAGCCTTGAGCCACCAGACGTGCCTTGTTGTGGATGACAATGCCATGGGCATCTTGCTTGTTCTTAAAGATCCATTTGGTTCCAATGACATTATGATTCTCCTTTGGTCTTGGCACCAGACGCCACACTTTGTTGCGCTCGAAGTTATTGAGTTCTTCATGCATGGCATTGAGCCAGTCAGGGTCTTCGAGCGCCTCATAGACCTTCTTAGGTTCAACAAAGGAGACAAAAGCTTGATGAGCACAATAGTTTGCTAATTGTCTACGAGTGCTTACCCCCCTTTTGATGCTTCCTAAAATGTTCTCGATGTGATGCTCGTTGGAAGCAAGCCTGGAGGCAACTTTTGCAGCACGACGCTCTAATTGCTCTTCAAGTGATAACTGAGGAGCATTGAGTTGATCATCTTGAGCGTCATCATGAGCAAGATCTTGATCTTGAGCTTCCTCTTGACCTTGATCTTGCTCGGGAGACTGAACTTGGCCTTGTGCATCAATTGGTGGTTCTTCTCCAACTTGAGGTTGATCTTGCACTTGGCCTTGTTCATCAGGCTGAGGGCCTTCACTTTGTTCTTCGGAAGCGTGTGGGTCTTGGGTTGGTGATGGTTCCACTTGAGTGGAACATTGTCCTTCTCCTTCGGCCACAAGGGGTTCCTCAATGGGTAGGATATATCCAACACCCATTCTTCTTATGGCTTGAGGAGGAATTTCATCACCTGCATCACAAGTACCACTTTGCTCCACTTGGGAGCCGTTATTTACATCAAACTCTACGTTACTCGTCTCCTCTATGAGTCCAGTGGACTTGTTGAGGACACGGTAAGCATGAGAGTTTGTAGCATAACCAACAAATATGCCCTCATGAGCTCTAGATTCAAATTTAGACAAACGAACACCCTTCTTGAGAATGAAACACTTACACCCGAACACCCGGAAGTACTTGAGATTGGGCTTGTTACCGGTAAGAATCTCATACGGAGTTTTGTTCAAGCCTTTGCGGAGATAGAGACGATTTGACGCATGGCAAGCGGTGTTGATGGCTTCGGCCCAAAAGTTGTATGGAGAGTTGAATTTAGCCATCATGGTTCTTGCAGCATCTATTAAGGTTCGGTTCTTTCTCTCCGCAACAATGTTTTGCTGAGGGGTATACGGGGCGGCATATTGATGTTTGATCCCCTCATCACCAAGAAACTCATCCAAGGTGTAGTTCTTGAACTCGGTGCCATTGTCACTTCTGATCATCAAAATCTTTGCTTCATGTTGTCGTTGAGCTTCATTTGCAAAGTTGATGACGGTTTGTTGGGTCTCACTCTTCTTCTTGAAGAAGTACACCCAGGTATATCTTGAGTAATCATCCACAATCACCAAGCAATATTTCCTACCCCCAAGACTATCAAAAGTGGGAGGCCCAAAGAGATCCATGTGGAGGAGCTCTAGAGGTCTCTTTGAATAGATGATAGTCGTGGGAGGGTGAGCCTTCTCATGTAATTTTCCTTCAATGCACGCCCTGCAAGCACGATCTTTGGCAAAGCTAACATTTGTTAGTCCTAGGACATGGTCCCCCTTGAGAAGACTTTGCAAAGATCTCATATTGACGTGGGCCAAACGGCGATGCCAAAGCCATCCCACATCAACTTTAGCCATTAGACATGTCGCGACCTTAGTGGGTTGCTTCGAGAAGTTAACCACATAAAGACCGTTCTCGACATGCCCAACATAGGCTACTTTAAGAGTCTTGCTCCACAAGAGGGCCACAGAATCAATATCAAAGAATGTAGCAAAGCCCATGAGTGCAAGTTGGCGAACAGAAAGTAAATTGTATGCAAGGGACTCAACAAGCATGACTTTCTCGATCGTGAGATCATGAGAGACAACAACCTTGCCAAGTCCCAATACCTTAAAAGATGAAGCATCACCCCATTTGACGTTGGTGGCCATAGATGAACCGAGATGCACGTCCACCACCAAGTCTTTGCTTCCGGTCATATGATTTGTGGCTCCGCTATCGAGCAACCATGATCCCCCACCGGAAGCAAACCCCTACAATAGATCAATGCTTGGATTTAGGTACCCATTTGGTAATGGGTCCTTTGAGGTTAGTGACAAGGGTCTTAGGAACCCAAATGGACCATTCAATGTACTCATAAGAAGAACCAACAAATTTAGCAAACACATGGCCATCACTAGCACGGCATAAAACATATGAGGGATTAAAATCGCCGGCCATGTTTGATGGTATGGTGGAGTTTTTCTTGACACCACCACTTTTCTTCTTGGTAGACGTGCCCTCTCCTTCTTTCACAAAGGATTGTCGGAGAGGGGGTGGTTGCTTTGTCTTGTCATTCTTCTTCTTCTTGGGCTTAGGAGCGAACCCAATACCTTCCTTTGCCACAACTTCCTTTTGATTGCTCAAAAGGGCGTTGAGGTTCTTCTCACCTTGTATGCAAGTCACAAGGCCTTTCTCAAGTTGCTTCTTTAATTTGGCATTCTCTTCAACAAGATGCACATGCTCACAACATGGGTTAGTAGCATTTGCATTATCAATTAAAACCATGCGAGGAAAGATAGCCTTTTCCTTGGTTAGCGAAACTTGGAGTTGATCATGAGACTCCTTGAGAGTAGCATGCATTCCTTTCAAGGACTTGTGAGCCTTGTCAAGTATGTCAAACTCCTCTTTGAGTTTAGCATTGTCAACCTCAAGTTTTGCCTTCTCAGAGTTAAGGACACGAGAGACAACTAAAGCATGATCAAGATCTTTCTTTAATTTAGCATGATCATCGTTGTGTGACTCCTCAAGAGTCAAACGAAGACCACGCTCTTCCTCTAGGGCGTTAGAGAGATCCGATATCTCATCGGCATAGTCTCGACTATGCCCTTCCATTTTAGTAATGGTTTCCTCGTGAGCCTCGATAATGTCATTGGCCTCACCGAGTTGTTCCAAGAGAGCAACAAAATGCTTCTTGGGTTTGCCCTTAAGATTCTTTATGAACACATCAAATTCATTTTCTCCCTCCTTAATACCCTCACCCTCATCAATACAATTAGTCAATGAAGGGTTAGAAGAGATAGTAGTATTGATGTTTGGGGTTACCTTGTTGGTGGCCTTGGCCATGAAACACTTGGCGGTGATGTTCTCATTTGGTGAGTTGAAGAGAGATGAGTGCGGAGTGGTAGGAATTGCAATTGTGGCCATAGTGGTCACCTCATCGTCTTCATCATTGTCATCATCCTCCACATATTCTTCTTGAGCCACCAACACTTTCGGAGGAGTCTTCCTGATGAAGTTGTTCTTGTTGGGATAGGACTTTGACTTGTCCTTCCGAATAAGCTTGCCTCCAAAGTCTTCTCTCTTCTCATATGGGCAATCCACAACGAAGTGACTTACATTTCCACAGTTGAAGCATGTCCTTACTCGTTGCTTCCCTTTGTTCCCACTGGAGTTGTTCCTGTTAAAGTTGGACCTTGAGTTCTTCTTGCCCCAGAATTGCCTTGAAGCAAGAGCCATGTGCTCGTGATAGGCATATTTGGTGTCCTCGGGGCAACACTCATCATCACCTTCCACTTCCTCCTCTTCCACACAAGCCTTGGCCTTCAGAGCAAGATTAGGCTTCTTGGATCGTTGAGCTCTTAGGACCGCATTGTCGGCGGTTACGTCAAGGATCCTCATGGCAACAAATTCATCCAACACTTCGTTTGAGGATAAAGTGTGGAAGTCCGGTCTCTGACGAATGACAGAGGACATGGCCTTATGATAGGGCATCATGGCCTTGAGGAACTTGCGCTTGATCCAATTGTCATCCGTATCCTTACTTCCATGATCTCGAAGAGACACTGCAAGAATAGTTAATCTTCGATAAAGTTCACGAGGATCTTCATCTTCGATCATAGCAAACTCATCAGCTTCATCTTGCACCACTTCATAGTTGGAGCGTTGAATACTTGTGCTTCCCTTGTACATTGTGCCAACATGCTCCCATGCTTCCTTGGCCATAGTGAAGGGACGAAGGTGAGCAATGTCTTCAGGAGGGATGGAATCTTGAAGAATGCAAAGAGCGGACTCGTTGAACTGATGATCGGCAGTTTCTCTTGGAGTCATGTTGTCGGGATCATACGGATAAAAGCCTTGCTCAATGATTCTCCAAAGGTTAGTGGAACAATGATTAATATGACGTTTGAAACGAAACACCCAAGCAGCAAAATCAGTATTTTTAACAAACTTGGGAGGGGGCCCAACAGAATTTAAATGCGGTATGGGAACGGGTCCTCCATAGTGAGTAGGAGGAGCAGATTGGGCAAACTTCCCACTCCCAATCTAAGTGACCGGGGCTTGCTCACTACTAGCTTCTCCCTTGTCGGGATTAGCCTCCGACACGTTGGTAGCGGGACGACCCACTTCCAACGGTGAGGTGGATAATTTAAGCCCCTCAAGCATTTCTTTAAACATGCCTTTGACCTCTCTCGCTAGTGATTCTTTCAATGTGGTCAAGGCCACATTGAACTCCTCACGAGTGACCGAGGCTCCCCCATCTGACGTAGGCAAGGACAGATTTCCACCGGAATGGTCCTCCGTCTCGACTACGTTGTCAACCATACTCTTCGGACGGTAAAGGCCTTAAAAAGAGACGAGGCTCTGATACCAATTGAAAGGATCGATATGGTTGACTAGAGGGGGGGTGAATAGGCAACTAACAATTTTTAGCTTTTCTTAACCACTTAAAATTAAGCGACAAAATAAGTTGTCTAGATATTCTACTAGGATGACAACTAAGATAAAGAAGGACAACAACTACACATGCATGCTATAGGAGTTGAACAAGTAAAGCATGCAAAAGTAAAGGTAAGAAATAACCACAAGTGGAACCGGTGGAGACGAGGATGTGTTTCCGAAGTTCCTTCCCTTTGAGGGGAAGTACGTCTCCGTTGGAGCGGTGTGGAGGCACAATGCTCCCCAAGAAGCCACTAGGGCCACCATATTCTCCTCACGCCCTCACACGATGCAAGGTGCTGTGATTCCACTAGTGGTGCCCTTGAAGGCGGCAACCGAACCTTTACAAACAAGGTTGGGGCTATCTCCACAACTTGGAGGCTCCCAACAAACCACGAAGCTTCACCACAATGGAATATGGCTTCGAGGTGACCTCAACCATCAAGGGTGCTCAAACACCCAAGAGTAACAAGATCCGCAAGGGATTAGTGGGGAGAATCAAATATCTCTTGGTGGAAGTGTAGATCGATGCCTCCTCAAGCAATCCCGAGCAAATTAACAAGTTTGATTGGCTAGGGAGAGAGATCGGGCGGAAATGGAGCTTTTGGAGCAATAATGGAGTAGTGGGGGAAGAGGTAAGTCTTCTTGGAGAAGAAGACCCCCTATATATAGTGGGGGGACAAATCCAACCGTTATTGGAGTTTTCAGCCCGCAGAGAGCGGTAGTACCGCGCATGAGTTGCGGTACTACCGCTGGCTGAGTGGTACTACCGCTACGGGAGCGGTACTACCGCTTAGGCAAAGATTGCGACATGATTGACAGCCACGGATGAAATAAATTACAACCGTGGCTACATCCGCAAGGAAAACGGTAGTAGCAAAAATGCGACACGGTACTACCGCTTAGAATAAGCGGTACTACCGCATTGTATGCGGAAGTAAAAAATTACTTCCGCATCCACTTCTGTACTTAGACTTAGCGCCTGGCCCAGATACACGGTACTACCGCTCTGGGGACGCGGTACTACCGTGGGAGCGGTACTACCGTGTCAGCAGGCGGTACTACCGTGTACCTGAGCGGTACTACCGCTTTGTTGAGCGGTACTACCGCTTGCCAGGCAGTTGATCAGTAAAGAAGACACAGTTTTGCAAATACGAGAAGTAACCGGTTGGACCTCCAGAGAAGCAAGGAAAGGTGGAGTGGGAGAATGATGTGTACGTGTTGATTCTACCCAAACCTTTCCGACGCGGACCCCCTCTTAATAGTACGGCTTTCCTATTACTCAAAGCCACCGACAGGGAGCACAAAGAAAACACCGTCCTTCATAGAGTCCGAGGGGCAAACAATCGTCTTGTGCCATAAGGGAGATATACCTGTATGAGCTTAGAGCACATGATCAGTCCGCAAATGTATTGTCATCAATCACCAAAACTACTTAGGGAGAAATATGCCCTTACAGCAAGGGTGCAACTAATGCCACAGCAACATGCTAGCACATTTAAATGGGCTGGATATAAATGACAACAATATCCAGAAACTCCCATAATTAATTAAATGCAATTGGGACAGATCTGAAAAACTTCTGGTATAAAGTTGTCAAACATGCTAAACAACAGCACCAAAATATTCTACACATTTTTCCACCCCAAATGCATATAAAGTTTGTTAAATTTGGAGTTGTAGATATTTAGTTATGAATTTTACAAGTTTAGGCATATTTAAAACAAGAATAAATTCAAACAGCATTTTAAATGTTTTTAAACATGGCAACAAACAGCATATTCATAAACTACATGAAACTCTAAGCACTTTTCATATACTACTCATTTTCATCAGAAGAATATTTTCACAGATATTAAATTAACAAAAAAAAGGCAGCAAAAAGAAAAGAAAAAGAAAACAGAAAAGAAAACAATAAGCGCAGGGGTCAAAGTGACCCACGCTCATCTAGCCAGAGCTACTGACAAGGGGGCCTGGCTACGCTGAGCTGGCGCCAGCGGGTGCGCGCGGGGGCTGGAGTGCACAGTGAGGCTGGCACGTGGGGCATGTCTGTCAGCCTCTCAGGAAAACAAAAAGGGGGGCGAAATGCCCACTGCCCCGCACAGATTCGAACCCAAGACCCGTGGCTTAACTGATGGAGACACAGCCACTGCGTTAGCGAACGGATCTTGACAGAGAACAGGTGCGATGACTGAAGAAGTAACTGAAGATGCAGAGCAGGGGAAAAACAGGGGGCTCGTCGGAGCTTCTCGTCGGAGCTGCTCCGGCGAACTAGAGGGACGACGAAGTGGTGTGCTGCGCTCCTAGGGGAGTTCCGCACCCACTCGAAGCGCCTGCAGCACCTAACATGCACTACAGCGCTAGCGACGAGCACATGACAGAACGGCGGTGGCGGGCAACGACGAGACGATGCAGCGGCCTAGGCGGAGCAGCGACTACTCAGGCGGCATCTACGCGACGAGCTGATGCAGACGGGCAGCTCTAGACAGCCTACGGTGGTCGGGACACTCGCCGGCGACGAGGCCCGACGGCGAGGAGCTCGGGTGCTCGAGGAACTCGGTCCTAGGCGGCGCACAAGAAGGGGAAAAGGGCACGAGGAGGTGGAGGCGCTCATCACGAACACGGAGGTGTGCTCGGCTGGCCCGGAGGTGGTCGGAGTCGACGGCGGCGAGTCTCGAACAGCTACGGGCGCCGGAGACGAAGGAGAGGAAGAAGACGTCGGCGGCGAGGCAATCGGCTCCACGTAGAGGAAGTAGTCGACGTAGTCGACGTCGGGGAAGCAGCTGGACACGGTCGGCGAGGCTGAGGTCGACGGGAGGCATGCCAGCGACGAACTGGCGCTCTCAGATGCGTGCGCGTATTCATTGGAGCGGCGGATCTGGTGGAGCTTGGCTCTCCAAGCGGCGAGAGGAGGAAGAGGAACCCTAGGGGAAAAAGGAGGACACGCTGCGGGTTTAAATGGAGGGCTCGGATCACGAGACCTCGACGTCCGTGATCATGGCGCGACGGCGAGCGCGCGCTCTGGCTTCGCAAACGTGTGACGGAGGTAGACGGCGACGCGGGGCTGTGAGACTGGCATGTGGGGCCAGGGGAAAAGGCACGGCGCGACTGCGAGCGCTCAGTGGGCCTGCGGGAGAGAGGAGGTGGGCCGCGGCTGCTGTGGAGAAAGGACTGGGCCTGGGGGAGGAGAAGGAGGAGGCCCAGAGCCACTGTTGTGCTGCTGACTTCTTTTCTTTTTCATTTATCTTCAGCCAGAAAAGAAAAAGGAAAGCACAGGCTTAAAGGAAAAGAGTTAGGGGAAAAAGAAAATATCCCCATGCTCCTTAATTTATGCCCTATTTCATAAAATTGGTTTGGACATTTTTAGAGGCAGAAAAATAAAAGGAGTTTGAATGTGGTTCAAACTCTTGTCATTTTAAAACCCAACCAAATCAATTCCAAATAGGGTGATATTTGGCAGAGAGGTGTAGACATGGTGCAAGATTTTTAGGAAAAGAAAGAGCATTAAAGGACTTGGCTAGGTGACTTGCACAATGGAGTAAAGAAAGGACAGGAAAGAAAAGGAAGAAGAAGAAGAGGGAAAACAAAGGAGGGGGTCTAGGATTTAAGCAAGGCATGGCTAGAACCACACTCACAACATCACAAGGAGCCTCACCCACACACACACAACAAGAAGTAAACTAAGATGCCATGATGATGAAAGCAATGCATGGATGCAAAATAAAATAAATGACATGGCAATGCAAAAATACAAAGAGCTCAAAAGACAAGAACCCCCAAGGATAAGGACAAGGATCAAAATGAGAATGCTTTATTGCCATTATAGGAAAGTATCACATATGGGGTGTTACAAACTCTCCTACACTACAAAAAGATCTCGTCCCGAGATCTAGGACTGGAAGAAGGAAGGATACTCGGAACGAAGGTGATCTTCTCGTTCCCACGTAGCTTCTCGGTCGGTATGGTGTGACCACTTTACTTTCAAGAATTTGATGGACTTGTTGCGGGTTTTGCGCTCAGTTTCTTCAAGAATAGCAATAGGTGCTCACGATAAGACAAGTCTTGTTGAAGATCAATGTCCTCGAACGGAATGGTGCGTTCAGGTGTCTTGAAGCACTTGCGGAGTTGAGACACGTGAAACACATCATGAACATTTGCAAAGTTGGAGGGAAGCTCGAGTTGGTAGGCTAGATCGCCTCTTTTGCCAAGAATCTTGAAAGGGCCCACGTATCTCGGAGCAAGCTTGCCTTTGATACCGAATCTTTGGGTTCCTTTCATAGGAGAAACATGGAGATAGACATGATCTCCAATGTCGAAAGCCAAATCACGATGCTTGCCGTCATAGTAACCTTTTGACGCGATTGCGCGGCTTTGAGATTCTCACGTATGACTTTGCACATTTCTTCGGCTTCTGAGATCAAATCATTACCGAGAAGTTGACGTTCACCAGTCTCGGACCAGTTGAGCGGGGTACGGCACTTTCTGCCATAGAGGATTTCAAAAGGAGCTTTGCGGGCACTTGCTTGGAAGCTGTTGTTGTAAGAGAATTCGGCAAACGGGAGACAATCCTCCCACTTCATACCGAAAGAGATGACACAAGCTCTCAGCATGTCTTCGAGGATCTGGTTCACTCTTTCGACTTGACCACTAGTCTGAGGGTGAAACGCAATGCTGAAGCGAATTTTTGTGCCCATGGCTGACTGAAAGGAGTCCCAGAATTTGGATGTGAATAAACTTCCACGGTCTGAGGAGATGACTTGAGGAATGCCATGCAACGAAACAATTCTGGAGGTGTACAGCTCTGCCAGCTGAGCTACGTTGATGGATTCTTTGACGGGAAGGAAATGAGCTACTTTAGTTAGCTTGTCAATCACTACAAAGATAGCATCATTCCCCTTCTTGGACTTAGGAAACCCAGTGACGAAATCCATTTCAATGTGATCGAATTTCCACTCGGGAATAGGTAGAGGTTGAAGGAGACCGGCTGGACGTTGATGCTCTGCCTTCACTCTTCTGCAGACATCACATTCATTCACGAATTGGGCAATCTCCCTTTTCATGCGAATCCACTAGTATGATTGCTTGAGATCTTGGTACATCTTGGAACTTCCGGGATGAAACGAGAGGAGGGAGTCATGTGCTTCGTTCATTATGAGCTTCCTGAGATCACCCTTGGGAACCACAATTCTGTCCTCAAAGAACAAGGTGTCTTTCTCATCTACGCGATAGCACTTGTATTTGGGAGTACCCTTAGCAATACCGTGTTTCACTTTCTGCACCATAGCATCACTTAGTTGGGCCTCACGGATCTGATCTTCCAAGGTAGGAGCAACTTGAAGGTTTGCAAGAAAGCCTTGCGGAACGACTTGTAGGTTGAGCTTCCTGAATGATTCACAAAGTTCGGGCTGGAACGGTTTGAGAAGGAGACTGTTGCAATTTGCCTTTCTGCTCAAGGCATCTGCAATGACATTGGCCTTGCCAGGTGTGTACTCAATGCTTGGATCATACTCTTGGATCATCTCAACCCAACGAGTCTAGCGAAGGTTAAGGTTTGGCTGTGTGAAGATGTACTTCAGACTCTTGTGATCGGTGAAGATGTCCACTTTCCTGCCCAACAGAAGGTGTCTCCACGTGATCAAGGCATGTACAACTGCTGCTAGCTCGAGATCATGTGTGGGGTAATTCCTCTCATTTGGTTTCAACTGACGAGAAGTGTATGCCACAATCTTCTTGTCTTGCATTAGAACACCGCCAAGACCCTGCAAAGAAGCATCACAAAATACTTCATAGGGCTTGGACTCATCCGGAGGAGTAAGAACCGGAGCATAAATGAGCTTCTCTTTGAGTGTTTTGAATGCCACATCACAATCAGGAGTCCAAGAGTACTTGACATTCTTCTGCAACAGGTTGGAAAGAGGCTAGGCAATCTTGGAGAAGTTCTCAACGAACCTTCTGCAATAGCTAGCGAGACCAAGGAAGCTTCAGAGTTGCTTGACATTCTGCGGGGGTTCCCAGTTGACAATAGCTTCAACTTTCTCGGGGTTCATAGAAATACCCTCGGCAGAGATAATATGGCCAAGATATAAGACTTTATCCAGCTAGAATTCACATTTGGAGAAATTCGCATAGAACTTGTGTTTATGGAGCCTGTCCAGGACCAAACGGAGGTGCTTGGCATGGTCTTCTTCATTTTTGGAGAATACCAAGATGTCATCCAGATAGACGAGAACAAATTCATTGGTGTAGGGGTTGAATATGAAGTGCATCATCCTCGAGAAGGTGGGTGGAGCATTTGCGAGGCCAAAAGACATGACCGTGTATTCATAAGAGCCAAAACTCGTTCTGAATGCGGTCTTGGGAATATCCTCTTCACGGATACGGGTCTGGTTGTAACCCATCTGGAGATCGAGCTTTGAGAACACCTTTGCTCCTTTGAGCTGCTCAAACAATTCATTGATATTGGGGAGCGGAACTTGTTTTTTATTGTCTTCTTGTTCAATGGCTGGTAATCAACGCAAATGCGTTCCGTGCCATCGATAATCACGTCTTCGTCAGGATGAGTAAGCTTGACTTCCTTATTTGCACAATCAATGTTTGCATCATGCTTGGAGAGCCAATCCATCCCAAGAATAAGATCAATGTCAGAGTTGCCAAGAACAACCGGAGTAACTAGAAAACGGTAATCACCCATATGAATAGATACATCCGGAACAACTGAGTTGGAAGTCATTTGCAATCCCGAAGAAATAATCTTTAAAGGTCTAGGTATGCTCTCCGAAACCAAGTCATGCTTAGCAACAAATGGTCTTGAAATGAAAGAAAGCGATGCACCCGAATCAAACAAGACTTTTGCAGGAATAGAGTTAACTGGAAGGTTACCAAGTATCACATCTGAAGAATTTTCTACTTGAGCTGCATTCATCAGATTCACTCTTGCAACCTTGGGATTGTGCTTGACAATAGCAGTGCTGACAGGTGGAGGAGGCGGAAGGCGCCTTGGGTTGGAATTTTGGTTTGCATAGTGACCCTTCTGGCCACACTTGTTGCAAGTCACTTCTGAGAGAGGACGGTGATAAGGACCACTTGCTCTTGAAGCTTGAAATTGAGGCTTGGACTGATTGTTTGGGTTGGGTGGGTGGGAGAAACCACGGCCATCTGAGTGCTTGTTGTTGTTTGGAGGACGGTGTTGGGGAACGTAGTATTTTAAAATTTTCCTACGATCACGCAAGATCTATCTACTAGATGCATAGCAACGAGAGGGGAGAGTGTGTCTACGTACCCTCATAGACTGGGAGCGGAAGCGTCAAGTGACGCGGTTGATGTAGTCGAACTTCTTTGCGATCCAACCGATCAAGCACCGAACGTACGGCACCTCCGAGTTCAGCACACGTTCGGCTTGATGACGTCCCACGAGCTCTTGATCCAGTTGAGCTTCACGGGAGAGTTTCGTCAGCACGACGGTGTGGTGACAGATATGATGAAGTTACCGACGCAGGGCTTCGCCTAAGCACTGCAACGGTATAATCGAGGTGTGTTTCTGTGGAGGGGGGCACCGCACACGGTTGGGAGAGATCAACTGATCAACTTGTGTGTCTTTGGGTGGCCCCCTGCCCCCGTATATAAAGGTGCAAGGGGGAGGCCGGCCGGCCCCTTGTGGCGCGCCTAGGAGGTGTAATCCTACTAGGAATAGGACTCTAATCCTACTGCTAGTAGGAACTACCAAAAGGGAGAGTGGGGAAAGGAAGGAGAGGGAGAAGGAGAAGGAAAGGGGCGCCCCCCCCCCCCTCCTTCCTTGTCCAATTCGGACCAAGGGGTGGGGGGCGCGCGGCCCAGCCCTGGCCCTCCTTC
>LR738711.1:923965277-923979974 GCA_902687465.1 Secale cereale | reverse complement strand
GCGGTACTCCGGTAAATTCTGAAACTTTACGGAACACTTCCGTTGTCCGAATATAGTGGTCCAATATATCAATCTTTACGTCTTGGACATTCCGAGACTCCTCGTCATGTCCGTGATCTCATCCGGGACTCCGAACTACCTTCGGTACATCAAAACTCATAAACTCATAATACCGATCATCATCAAACGTTAAGCGTGCGGACCCTACGGGTTCGAGAACTATGTAGACATGACCGAGACTCATCTCCGGTCAATAACCAATAGCGGAGCCTGGATGCTCATATTGGCTCCTACATATTCTACGAAGATCTTTATCGGCCAAACCGCATAACAACATATGTTGTTCCTTTTGTCATTGGTATGTTACTTGCCCAACATTCGATCGTCGGTATCTCTATACCTAGTTCAATCTCGTTACCGGCAAGTCTCTTTACTCGTTCTGTAATACATCATCTCGTGACTAACTCATTAGTCTTTTGCTTGCAAGGCTTATTATGATGTGCATTACCGAGAGGGCCCAGAGATACCTCTCCGACATTCGGAGTGACAAATCCTAGTCTTGATCTATGCCAACACCACGAACACTTTCGGAGACACCTGTAGAACATCTTTATGATCACCCAGTTACGTTGTGACGTTTGATAGCACACAAGGTGTTCCTACGGTATTCGGGAGTTGCATAATCTCATAGTCATACGAACATGTATAAGTCATGAAGAAAGCAATAGCAGTAAAACTAAACGATTATAGTGCTAAGCTAACGGATGGGTCTTGTCCATCACATCATTCTCCTAATGATGTGATCTCGTTGATCAAATGACAACTCATGTCTATGGCTAGGAAACATAACCATCTTTGATCAAGGAGCTAGTCTAGTAGAGGCATACTAGGGACATTCTGTTTTGTCTATGTATTCACACATGTACTAAGTTTCCGGTTAATACAATTCTAGCATGAATAAAAGACATTTATCATGATATAAGGAAATACAAATAACATCTTTATTATTGCCTTTAGGGCATATTTCCTTCAGTCTCCCACTTGCACTAGAGTCAATAATCTAGTTCACATCGCCATGTGATTTAATACCGACAGTTCACATCGTTATGTGAATAACACCCATAGTTCACATCGCCATGTGACTAACACCCAAAGGGTTTATTAGATTCAATAATCTAGTTCACATCGCTATGTGATTGACACCCAAGAGTAATAAGGTGTGATCATGTCTTGCTTGTGAGAGAAGTTTAGTCAACGGGTCTGTCACATTCAGATCCGTATGTATTCGCAAATTTCTATGTCTACAATGCTCTGTATGGAGCTACTCTAGCTAATTGCTCCCACTTCCAATATGCATCCAGATCGAGACTCAGAGTCATCCAGATCGGTGTTAAAGCTTGAATCGACATAACTCTTTACGACGAACTCTTTATCACCTCCTTAACCGAGAAATATTTCCTTAGTCATCCAGTTACTAAGGATAATTTTGACCGCTGTCCAGTGATCTACTCCTAGATCATTACTATACCTCCTTGCCAAACTCATGGCAAGGTACACAATAGGCTTGGTACACGGCATGGCATACTTTATAGAACATATGGCTGAGGCATAGGGAATGACTTTCATTCTTTCTCTATCTTTTGCCGAGGTCGGATTTTGAGTCTTACTCAACTTCATACCTTTTGCTCAGGCAAGAACTCCTTCTCCGACTGATCCATTTTGAACTACTTCAAAAATTTGTCAAGGTATGTACTCATTGAAAAAACTTATCAAGCGTCTCGATCTATCTCTATAGATCTTGATGCTCAATATGTAAGCAGCTTCACCGAGGTCTTTCTTTGAAAAACTCCTTTCAAACACTCCTTTATGCTTTCCAGAAAATTCAACATCATTTCCGATCGACAATATGTCATTCACATATACTCATCAGAAAGGTTGTAGTGCTCCCACTCACTTTCTTGTAAATACAGGCTTCACCGCAAGTCTGTATAAATCTATATGCTTTGATCAACTTATCAAAGCGTATATTCCAACTTCGAGATGCTTGCACTAGTCCATAGATGGATCGCTGGAGCTTGCACACTTTGTTAGCACCTTTAGGATCGACAAAACCTTATGGTTGCATCATATGCAACTCTTCTTTAAGATATTCATTCAGGAATGCAGTTTTGACATCCATTTGCCAGATTTCATAAAATGCGGCAATTGCTAACATGATTCGGACAGACTTAAGCATCGCTACGGGTGAGAAAGTCTCATCGTAGTCAACTCTTTGAACTTGCTGAAAAACTTTCGCAACAAGTCGAGCTTTATAACCAGTAACATTACCGTCAGCGTCGGTCTTCCTCTTGAAGATCCGTTATTTTCGATGGCTTGTCGATCATCGGGCAAGTCAACCAAAGTCCACACTTTGTTCTCATACATGGATCCCATCTCATATTTCATGGCCTCGAGCCATTTTGCGGAATCTGGGCTCATCATCGCTTCCTCATAGTTCGCAGGTTCATCATGGTCTAGTAACATGACTTCCAGAACTGGGTTGCCGTACCACTCTGGTGCGGAACGTACTCTGGTTGATCTACGACGTTCAGCAGAAACTTGATCTGAAGTTTCATGATCATCATCATTAGCTTCCTCACTAATTGGTGTAGGAATCACTGGAACTAGTTTCTGTGATGTTCCACTTTCCAATTCGGGAGAAGGTACAATTACCTCATCAAGTTCTACTTTCCTCCCACTCACTTCTTTCGAGAGAAACTCCTTCTCTAGAAAGGATCCACTCTTAGCAACAAAGACCTTGCCTTCGGATCTGTGATAGAAGGTGTACCCAACAGTTTCTTTTGGGTATCCTATGAAGATTTACTTCTTCGATTTGGGTTTGAGCTTATCATGTTGAAACTTTTTCACATAAGCATCGCAGTCCCAAACTTAAATAAATGACAGCTTAGGTTTCTCGTCAAACCACAGTTCATACGGTGTCATCTCCATGGATTTAGATGGTGCCCTATTTAACGTGAATGTAGTTGTCTCTAATGCATAACCCCAAAAGCGATAGTGGTAGATCGGTAAGAGACATCATCGATCGCACCATATCTAATAAAGTGCGGTTGTGACGTTCGGACACACCATTACACTGTGGTGTTCCAGGTGGCGTGAGTAGTGAAACTATTTCACATTGTTTTTACTGAAGGCCAAACTCGCTAACTCAAATATTTTACCTCTACGATCATATCGTAGAAACTCTTATTTTCTGTTACGATGATTCTCCACTTCACTCTGATTTTTTTTTGAATTTTCAAATGTTTCAGACTTGTGCTTCATTAAGTAGATATACCCATATCTGCTCAAATCATCAGTGAAGGTCAGAAAATAACGATACCCGCCGTGAGCTTCAACACTCATTGGTCCGCATACATCAGTATGTATGATTTCCAACAACTCTGTTGCTCGCTCCACAGTTCTGGAGAATGGAGTTTTAGTCATCTTGCCCATGAGGCATGGTTCGCAAGCACCAAGTGATTCATAATCAAGTGATTCCAAAAGTCCATCACTATGGAGTTTCTTCATGCGCTTTACACCAATATGACCTAAACGGCAGTGCCACAAATAAGTTGCACTATCATTATTAACCATGCATCTTTTGGCTTCAATATTATGAATATGTGTATCACACGATTGAGATCCAACAAACCATTTTCATTGGGTGTATGGTGATACGTCCAAAACGTATCTATAATTTCTGCTTGCTCCATGCCTCTTTTGGGTGATATTGCTATGTTATTTATACACTTCCATACACTTTTGATCATATTTGGACTAACCTATTAACTCAGTGCACCCCAGTGCCAGTTTCTGTTTTCGGCTGTTTTTGTATTTCAGGTTTTCACATTACGAGAACTGCCAGGAAAAATCCAGAAAAAATATATAAAAAATCAGCGTTCCAGGAGCTACCGTGCGACCAAAGTACAGCCGGGGGGGACCCACAGGGGCTCCAGGCGGCCTGCCCACGCCGCCCCCCCTGGGCCGCGCCGGGGGGGCGCCTGGGCACCCCTGACCCCCTCTGATGCCCCCCTTTGGCATATATTTAATGCGTCTCGCGGAAACCCTGATTCCGGACCCCTTTTCTCCAGACGCGATTCCGATCTCTGCCGCCATCGCCATCAAGCTTCGGGGGACCAGAATTCCTGCGCCGGCACCCTGCCGGGACGGGGAAGTGCCCCCGGATTCAACTCCATCGACGTTGCTTCCTCCCTCCATGGTGCGGGAGTAGTTCCTCCTCGGGGCTGAGGTTCTTACCAGTAGCTATGTGGTCAATTCTCTCTCCCATGATGTGATCTTCGTTGTGATCATAGGCTATGTTAATCTAGGGTGATCCCATGATATTTCCCCTTCCTCTATGTATTGGATTGATGTACTCACTTGTCTTTATCTAGTATAATCCCCGAGACCAAGGTGACAGCGGTCTATTGGACATGGATTAGAACAATATTTTCATGAGTGATTTCCTCTCTTGTGTGTTGATTGAAGATTGAGAGTCTCTTGGTGCTTGTCTTTGACTATCCTTTAGATATGTTGTGGTGATTGTGGGACTCTCTTTGGATGGCCGCGGTGACATTGGGAAATCCTTAGATTGAGAACTACGAACTTTTAGGTGTGCTTTTGTAGCCCTACATAATTCTCGTCCTCTCTTGACCACGAAGGAATGATCTCCGAGTGTGTTCCCTTTGCATGTTTTATGGGAAATATCATGTGATTCGATTATGTTAATGTTGTTGGGAGTTGCCACTAGTGAAAGTATGAACCCTAGGCCTTGTTTCCACCATTGCAATACCATTTGTGCTCACGTTTACCACTTGTTTGCTTGCTGCACTTTTTATTACAGATTTATATTACTTTGTTTTGCCATCCATGTCACTTGCCATTTAACATCTATTCGCCGAACTAGTGCACCTATACATCTAACAGTTGTATTAGGTGTGTTGGGGACACAAGAGACTTCTTGTATCTTAGTTGCAGGGTTGCTTGAGAGAGACCATCTTCAACCTCTACTTCCCTGAGTTCGATAAACCTTAGGTCATCCACTTGAGGGAAATTGCTACTGTCCTACAAACCTCTGCGCTTGGAGGCCCAACATAGTCTACAAGAGTAGAAGCGTGTGTAGACATCAAGCTATTTCTGGCGCCGTTGCCGGGGAGGTGAGCGCTTGAAGGTATATCTTTAGATCTTGCAATTAAATCTTTTTGTTTCTTGTTTTTATTTCACTAGTTATGTTTATGGAAAACCTTGCTATTGGATCGTTGCTTGCGGGAGGACGCCCCACACCTGTGGTGGTTGCTCCTCCTCCTACTGAAATTGTGCCCTATCAAATACCGGCTGGTATTATCGATTATGTTTTGGCTAATCGTTATGCAGGAGACAGACATCCCGGTGAACACTTGCTATATCTGTCACAACTATGTTCATTATTTAAGCTTGCAGGTGTATCGAGGGAGTTTTTCATGAGGAAATTATTTGCCTTGTCACTGAAAGGAAAAGCATTGGAATGGTATAGGTTACTAAATGACTCTCACCTGCTGGAGTGGGAAGAGATCCGGTCTCTCTTTTACTCCAAATTTTATCCTCTTCATGAAGTCCATAAGAATAGGAATTATGTTTATAATTTTTATCCTCATGACGGAGAGAGCATAGCTCAAGCTTGGGGGAGACTGAAAGCGTTAATGCTAAAATGTCCTAACCATGGGCTCCCCAAAGATATTATTATTACTAACTTCTATGCGAGGCTTTCTCGACGGGATAAAGATTTTCTCGACGCCTCCTCTGTGGGTTCTTTCACAAACAAAAAGATTGATGCTAAATGGGAACTCCTTGAAAGAATTCAACGCAACACTGAAGATTGGGAGATCGACAAAGGTAAAGAGTCAGGTATAATTTATGAGTATGATTGCATTAAGTCCTTTGTTGAAACTACAAGTTTTAATAAGTTTAGTGCTAAGTTTGGGCTTGATTCTCAACTCCTTGTTGATTTCCTCAAATCTTTTGCTTCACATCTTAATATGCCTAAGGAGGATTGGATCAAGTATCATAAACCTTTTAAAGAGACTTGCAAAGAAAATGAAATTGTTCATGATGACTGCAACATGCATGATCCAATTCCTAAAAATGAAGTTTTATATAAGCATGTTAATTTTTGTGGAGTGGATAGACCTTGTGAAAGGCCTATGATTGAAGAAGAGAAGTATTGTAAGCAACATAATCATGAAAGAACAATCACTTGGGCCAGAGATTTAAATGAAATTGCTAGATAATTGTGTGACCTTTATCCTTTTACTTGTGAACTTTGCCGTATAGAGGGTCACTTTAATTTTCAATGCATGAACTTTCAAAACATAACTGTTAACCGGTTGTGTGATAACATGATCACCTCTGATCTTTATGATGAGCTTATGTTATTTTTGATGTGTGAAGAGTTATCAGAAAAGACTTCTTGGCTGGATGATAATGCCATAGGAATAAAAAACACTTTGCAAAATTTCCATCTCTATTGTGTTGTTAATTGCCATGAAAATGATTACATAAGTAAGATTAGAAAGGAGAGAACTTTACCAAAGTATAAAAATGTCTCTTATATTTCTGCTAATAAAAAGGAGAGTTTCTCCCAAGTTTCCCCTATTGTTTCTAATGATAAACCAGGATATGTGGAGAAGCTTCATCTCCAACCACTCCCTCCTAAGGTTAAGAAGAAGAAAAAGAAGAGGAGGAGGAAGAGGAGCAAGAAAGAAGAAGAATGGGTATCAACCTGGCCTGAGCATATTCCTCCCATCAACTTTTATCCTAATGATTGTAAGTTTAAAGAAGAAGGTGATGTTTATTGCCTTAATTATCATCTTGATGATACGTCCGTAGGTACTATTGAAGATGATTTTGATTATGATATGCATGTTACTTATTGTGATTGGGAAAATGATGATAATGCTACTTATGATCTTGAAAATCTTTTTGGTACCAACTCTGAAAGTGATGATATGGGAAGCTCTAAGCTTGGGGATGATAGGATTGCAAATCCTTTACCCACTAGTGATGTGATAATTGATAATTCTCTTGCTAGTAAGAATAAAGACAACATATTTACAAATATAGTTGCTAGCAATGATAATGCTCTTCTCTACCATGATGATGTTATAACTCCAATCTATAGTGTTCAAGTTGTTTATGATAGTCCTACTCCCACTATTACCAATGAGAAAGATTATGCTTATGTGGAGAGTAAGAGTACCTTTTTGCATGTGGATCATGGTAACAATGCTTTATGTGATTCTTATATTGTTGAGTTCATCCATGATGCCACTGAAATTTATAATGAGGGAGGGAGGCTTGGTTCTAAATATCTTAATAATAAGAAGTTTCCTCTCTTTATGGTGAATATTTTGAAGTTATGGTTGTTTTGCCTTCCTATGCTAATTGCTTTGTGCTTAAATGAATTATTCTATTGCAATATTCCTATGCATAGGAAGCATGTTAGGCTTAAATGTATTTGGCATTTGCTTCTTGATGCCCTCTTTTGTTCTTCAGCTCTTATTCTTACGAGAGCATCATTAAAGTCCTATGCCTAGCTTAAAGGCATAAAAGAAAGCGCTTTTGGGAGGCAGCCCACAATGAATAAAATTTTATTTTGCTTTTTGTTGTGTCTTGATGTTGTTACTACAGTAGCATCATCATTGTATCTTTACTTTTCATATTTGTGCCAAGTATAGCCTCTGATTGCTAGAAAGTTCAAAAGTTGTGAGGTGCTGTCCAGGAAACAGATTCTGTCCTTGGATAGAAAACTTCGTATAAAATAACCAGATCATCTTTTTGGTCTGAATTTTTTCGACAGCGTTCTCTATATAATTTTCTTTCGTGCGTCTGTTCTGAGTTTTTTGATTTGAGTTGCAGAAGTATCCCGAACAGATCAATTACTACCTGCTGTTCTGTTTTTCACAGATTCTGTCCTGTTTTGCCTTTCCTTCATTTTGCAAATCAAGAGCTTGCTTTTTCTTTGCAAAAACCTTTTGGCAATCTTGAGAAACAGTAGAACTTCAAGAATATATTTATTTCCAGCAAGGTATAATTATTTTATTAAGGGTACTAACCTCGCTAATCAGATTATGATGAGTTATGTATGAAGGGAGTTTTCAAGTGTGCGAGGGAAGATGATAAAAAAGATTCAGGAGTGTCAAGCGCTCAAGCTTGGGGATGCCGCCGTGCACCCCCAAGAAATATTCAAGGAGACTCAAGCGTCTAAGCTTGGGGATGCCCCCGTGCATCCCCTTCTCCATCAACATTATCAGTTCGTCTTTCGTTCCGCTATATTTTTATCACTTCATGTGTTATGTGCTATGCTTGGAGCGTCTTGCTTTTAGTTTTCTTTTTAGTTTTTCATAACGAGTCGGAACTCAGCGTTCTTTATGTGGGAGAGAAACACGCTCCACTTCTACCTAGAACATAACATAGAATTTTCATGTCTATCTATGCTGTGTGTGTTCTTTGTCTTTTAATAGCTACTATCATGTTCTGCTCTTAGTATTCATGCTTATCTTTTCAAAGAGCTTTTGTCTAGTTGGTTGCTTGAACTCTCTTTAATTATCATGCTCACCTTATTAAGAGAGTTTTCTTCCATTGCATTGGTTAATGTGTCTATGATAAAGATGCTACGTGTGCATAATGACGCTTAGTAGTTCATGTTTTCTTATGGTTAGTCTCAAATAGCTGGGGGATTCCCAATTTGTTATTGGAGTACCAACATGATTTGTTTGCCTATGATGTGGTATGGATTAGTAATATCTTCCTTCAAGAATTTATTTTGATTGACTTGGCGTATGCTCACGCATATTTAAGACTGTAAAGAAAGTCTGTCAAGCATTGATGATCTTTTGTTTCTGAGTAGCGATATAACTTCCATGCCTGATTCAATGTTGCTTTGTCGCTCTGCATGATTATGACCGTCATTGCTCTCTTAGTTGGTCGCTCCCAGTCTTTTGCTAACCTTCGCCTTTACTAAGCGGACTGACTGCTTGTGCATCCAAAATCGTTTAAACCAGTTATGCCATATGAGTCCACCATACCTTCGTATACATGGTATTTACCTGCCATTCCTAACGAAGACTTTCATGTACCATCTCGAAATTATTCAAAAAAGCATTTCTATTTTGTGCCTCTGTTTTAGCTCATGAGGAAGTACTAGTTAATTCATGATCTTTTTAAGTTGGACAAGCTTCACCCCGGGATTGCATGTCTAATGTGCAAACCCATAATACGAGAAGGAACTGGCAAAGAGTGCGCCCAGCTCAAAAATAATATAACAAACAAACCCTCCTTCACGCTTTGTTCATGAGAAATCAGAAAACTTTGGCAGTGATAAACAAAGGAGATTAAGAGGATGTGATCGTCCTCATTCGGGAGCCTTTCCTCGAAACTTGTCCATCTCAAGAAGTAATTGAGTTGTCTGCTAGCATTCGTTGACGAAACATGCATATCCAAAAAAATAATTATTACCTCTGTTTTTAAAACCAAGAGCTCTGGTACATGTTTAGTTTTTGTTTCCGACTACGGGTTTTCAACTTTGCCAACAAAAGCCACGGTTCGAGAGTCTCCGCCTTCTTTTAAAAGCACCAACTACTGAGAGCATGATTGTCATTCTGAGTGTAATGTGCATTGTCCCAAAGTAGCATTGTCTTTTGCATGATTGTGATATCGTTTATTCTGAAATCATTGTATCTAGTCATCACTTAAACCTTGGAGGTGCCCCTGCATTTATGTTTTGCTTCACTAAAGGGGGCAAGCTAGATATCACTTTATCATATTTGCACATCATGTTCATTACAAATTTATTTGATGTTTCAATATCATATTGTAAAACTTTCAGTTCTTTGTGATTTTCTCATGAGGCAACTTAATTACTATAGATTCATTGTCTCAGTAAGCTTTTGTCATATGACTATGAAAAAGTCCTATATGGTTAATAGCATGTCACCACAGAAATTATTCTTGTTATCATTTACCTACTCGAGGACGAGCAGGAATTAAGCTTGGGGATGTTGATACGTCCAAAACGTATCTATAATTTCTGCTTGCTCCATGCCTCTTTTGGGTGATATTGCTATGTTATTTATACACTTCCATACACTTTTGATCATATTTGGACTAACCTATTAACTCAGTGCACCCCAGTGCCAGTTTCTGTTTTCGGCTGTTTTTGTATTTCAGGTTTTCACATTACGAGAACTGCCAGGAAAAATCCAGAAAAAATATATAAAAAATTAGCGTTCCAGGAGCTACCGTGCGGCCAAAGTACAGCCGGGGGGGGGACCCACAGGGGCTCCAGGCGGCCTGCCCACGCCCCCCCCCTGGGCCGCGCCGGGGGGGGCGCCTGGGTACCCCTGACCCCCTCCGATGCCCCCCTTTGGCATATATTTAAAGCGTCTCGCGGAAACCCTGATTCCGGACCCCTTTTCTCCAGACGCGATTCCGATCTCCGCCGCCATCGCCATCAAGCTTCGGGGGACCAGAATTCCTGCGCCGGCACCCTGCCGGGACGGGGAAGTGCCCCCGGATTCATCTCCATCGATGTTGCTTCCTCCCTCCATGGTGCGGGAGTAGTTCCTCCTCGGGGCTGAGGTTCTTACCAGTAGCTATGTGGTCAATTCTCTCTCCCATGATGTGATCTTCGTTGTGATCATAGGCTATGTTAATCTAGGGTGATCCCATGATATTTCCCCTTCCTCTATGTATTGGATTGATGTACTCACTTGTCTTTATCTAGTATAATCCCCGAGACCAAGGTGACAGCGGTCTATTGGACATGGATTAGAACAATATTTTCATGAGTGATTTCCTCTCTTGTGTGTTGATTGAAGATTGAGAGTCTCTTGGTGCTTGTCTTTGACTATCCTTTAGATATGTTGTGGTGATTGTGGGACTCTCTTTGGATGGCCGCGGTGACATTGGGAAATCCTTAGATTGAGAACTACGAACTTTTAGGTGTGCTTTTGTAGCCCTACATAATTCTCGTCCTCTCTTGACCACGAAGGAATGATCTCCGAGTGTGTTCCCTTTGCATGTTTTATGGGAAATATCATGTGATTCGATTATGTTAATGTTGTTGGGAGTTGCCACTAGTGAAAGTATGAACCCTAGGCCTTGTTTCCACCATTGCAATACCATTTGTGCTCACGTTTACCACTTGTTTGCTTGCTGCACTTTTTATTACAGATTTATATTACTTTGTTTTGCCATCCATGTCACTTGCCATTTAACATCTATTCGCCGAACTAGTGCACCTATACATCTAACAGTTGTATTAGGTGTGTTGGGGACACAAGAGACTTCTTGTATCTTAGTTGCAGGGTTGCTTGAGAGAGACCATCTTCAACCTCTACTTCCCTGAGTTCGATAAACCTTAGGTCATCCACCTGAGGGAAATTGCTACTGTCCTACAAACCTCTGCGCTTGGAGGCCCAACATAGTCTACAAGAGTAGAAGCGTGTGTAGACATCATATGGCCATAGAAGGTTTTATTCATGTAATCAGAACAACAATTATTCTCTAACTTACATGAATAACCGTATTGCAATAAACATGCTCAAATCATATTCATGTTCAACACAAACACCAAATAACACTTATTTAGATTCAACACTAATCCCGAAAGTATAGGGAGTGTGCGATGATGATCATATCAATCTTGGAACTACTTCCAATACACATCGTCACTTCATCCTTTAACTAGTTTCTGTTCATTATGCAACTCCCATTTCGAGTTACTACTCTTTAGCAACTAAACCAGTATCAAGTACCGAGGGGTTGCTATGAACACTAGTAAAATACACATCAATAATATGTATATCAAATATACCTTTGCTCACTTTGCCATCCTTCTTATCCGCCAAGTATCTAGGGCAGTTCCACTTCCAGTGACCATTTCCTTTGCAGTAGAAGCACTTAGTTTCAGGCTTGAGTTTAGCTTTGGGTTTCTTCATGGGAGTGACAACTTGCTTGTCATTCTTCTTGAAGTTCCCCTTCTATCCCTTTGCCCTTTACTTGAAACAAGTGGTCTTGTTAACCATCAACACTTGATGCTCTTTCTTGATTTCTACCTTCGCCGATTTCAGCATCGCGAAGAGCTCGGGAATTACTTTTGTCATCCCTTGCATATTATACTTCATCACGAAGTTCTACTAACTTGGTGATAATGACTAGAGAACTTTGTCAATTACTATCTTATTTGGAAGATTAACTCCCACTTGATTCAAGCAATTGCAGTACCCAGACAATCTGAGCACATGCTCACTGGTTGAGCTATTCTCCTCCATCTTGTAGGCAAAGTACTGTTAGAGGTCTCATACCTCTCGACACGGGCATGAGTATGAAATACTAATTTCAACTCTTGGAACATCTTATATGCTCTGTGGCGTTCAAAACGTTTTTGAAGTCCCGGTTCTAAGCCGTAAAGCATGGTGCACTTAAACTATCAAGTAGTCATCATACCGAGCTTTTGTCAAAACGTTCATAACGTCTACATCTGCTCCTGCAATAGGTCTGTCACCTAGCGGTGCATCAAGGACATAATTCTTCTATGCAGCAATGAGGATAATCCTCAGATCACGGAACAATTCCGCATCATTGCTACTAACATCTTTCAACTTAGTTTTCTCTAGGAACATAAAAAAATAAACAGGGAGCAACATCACGAGCTATTGATCTACAACATAGATATGCTAATACTACCAGGACTAAGTTCATGATAAATTAAAGTTCAATTTAATTATATTACTTAAGAACTCCCACTTAGATAGACATCCCTCTAGTCATCTAAATGATCACGTGATCCAAATCAACTAAACCATGTCCGATCATCACTTGAGATGGAGTAGTTTCAATGGTGAACATCATATGTTGATCATATCTACTATATGATTCACGCTCGACCTTTCGGTCTCCAGTGTTCCGAGGCCATATCTGCATATGCTAGGCTCGTCAAGTTTAACCCGAGTATTCTGCGTGTGCAAAACTGTCTTACACCCGTTGTATTTGAACGTAGAGCTTATCACACCCGATCATCACGTGGTGTCTCGGCACGACGAACTTTCGCAACGGTGCATACTCAGGGAGAACACTTGTACCTTGAAATTTTGTAAGGGCTCATCTTATAATGCTACCATCGTACTAAGCAAAATAAGAAGCATAATAAGATAAACATCACATGCAAATCAAAATATGTGACATGAAATGGCCATCATCATCTTGTGCTTTTGATCTCCATCTCCAAAGCACCGTCATGATCACCTTCGTCACCGGCGCGACACCTTGATCTCCATCGTAGCATCGTTGTCGTCTCGCCAACTATTGGTTCTACCACTATCGCTACCGCTTAGTGATAAAGTAAAGCAATTACATGGCGATTGCATTTCATACAATAAAGCGACAACCATATGGCTCCAGCCAGTTGCCGATAACTTTACAAAACATGATCATCTCATACAAAACCGTATTACTCATCATGTCTTGACCATATCACATCACAACATGCCCTGCAAAAACAAGTTAGACGTCCTCTACTTTGTTATTGCAAGTTTTACGTGGCTGCTACGGGCTTAGCAAGAACCGTTCTTACCTACGCATACAAAAACCACAACGATGTTTCGTCAAGTATGTGTTGTTTTAACCTTCACAAGGACCGGGCGTAGGCACACTCGATTCAGCTAAAGTGAGAGAGACAGACACCCGCCAGTCACCTTTAAGCAACGAGTGCTCATAACGGTGAAACCAGTCTCGCGTAAGCGTACGCGTAATGTCGGTCCGGGCTGCTTCATCTCACAATACCGCTGAAGCAAAGTATGACATGCTGGTAAGAAGTATGACTAGTATCGCCCACAACTCATTGTGTTCTACTCGTGCATATCATCTACGCATAGACCTGGCTCATGATGCCACTGTTGGGGAATGTAGTATTTTAAAATTTTCCTACGATCACGCAAGATCTATCTACTAGATGCATAGCAACGAGAGGGGAGAGTGTGTCTACGTACCCTCATAGACCGGGAGCGGAAGCGTCAAGTGACGCGGTTGATGTAGTCGAACTTCTTTGCGATCCAACCGATCAAGCACCGAACGTACGGCACCTCCGCGTTCAGCACACGTTCAGCTTGATGACATCCCACGAGCTCTTGATCCAGTTGAGCTTCACGGGAGAGTTTTGTCAGCACGACGGCGTGGTGACGGATATGATGAAGTTACCCGCGCAGGGCTTTGCCTAAGCATTGCAACGGTATAATCGAGGTGTGTTTCTGTGGAGGGGGGCACCGCACACGGTTGGGAGAGATCAACTGATCAACTTGTGTGTCTTTGGGTGCCCCCCTGCCCCCGTATATAAAGGAGCAAGGGGGAGAGGCCGTCCGGCCCCTTGTGGCGCGCCTAGGAGGTGCAATCCTACTAGGAATAGGATTGCAATCCTATTCCTAGTAGGAACTACCAAAAGGGAGAAGGGGGAAAGGAAGGAGAGGGAGAAGGAGAAGGAAAGGGGCGCCGCACCCCCCCCCCTCCTTCCTTGTCCAATTCGGACCAAGGGGTGGGGGGCGCGCGGCCCAGCCCTGGCCCTCCTTCCCTCTTTCTCCTACGGCCCATTAAGGCCCATAGCTTCCCCACGGGTTCCGGTAACCCCCC
>LR738711.1:923950153-923965186 GCA_902687465.1 Secale cereale | reverse complement strand
CCCCCCCCCCGGTACTCCGGTAAATTCCGAAACTTTACGGAACACTTCCGCTGTCCGAATATAGTCGTCCAATATATCAATCTTTATGTCTCGGACATTCCGAGACTCCTCGTCATGTCCGTGATCTCATCCGGGACTCAGAACTACCTTCGGTACATCAAAACTCATAAACTCATAACACCGATCGTCATCAAACGTTAAGCGTGCGGACCCTACGGGTTCGAAAACTATGTAGGCATGACCGAGACTCATCTCCGTTCAATAACCAATAGCGGAACCTGGATGCTCATATTGGCTCCTACATATTCTACGAAGATCTTTATCGGTCAAACCGCATAACAACATACGTTGTTCCTTTTGTCATCGGTATGTTACTTGCCCGAGATTCGATCGTCGGTATCTCTATACCTAGTTCAATCTCGTTACCAGCAAGTCTCTTTACTCATTCCGTAATACATCATCTCGTGACTAACTCATTAGTCTTTTGCTTGCAAGGCTTATTATGATGTGCATTACCGAGAGGGCCCAAAGATACCTCTCCGACATTCGGAGTGACAAATCCTAGTCTTGATCTATGCCAACACCACGAACACTTTCGGAGACACCTGTAGAGCATCTTTATGAGCACCCAGTTACGTTGTGACGTTTGATAGCACACAAGGTGTTCCTATGGTATTCGGGAGTTGCATAATCTCATAGTCATAGGAACATGTATAAGTCATGAAGAAAGCAATAGCAGTAAAACTAAACGATCATAGTGCTAAGCTAACGGATGGGTCTTGTCCATCACATCATTCTCCCAATGATGTGATCTCGTTGATCAAATGACAACTCATGTATATGGCTAGGAAACATAACCATCTTTGATTAATGAGCTAGTCTAGTAGAGGCATACTAGGGACATTCTGTTTTGTCTATGTATTCACACATGTACTAAGTTTCCGGTTAATACAATTCTAGCATGAATAAAATACATTCATCACGATATAAGGAAATACAAATAACATTTTTATTATTGCCTCTAGGGCATATTTCCTTCAGACGGAGCACTGGAGGAGGCGGTAGCCAGAACTTCTGCTACTTGGCAACCACTTGGGAAGAAGAGGAGGAGTGAACAACATCTCTGATCCTCTTTTTGGAAGCTTCAACCTTGAGCTGGGCTGCCTCTTGCTTAAGAGCCATATTGTAGAATTGGTCAAATTCATCCGGCTCGAACAAGGTGAGAGCTAGTTGGAGTTCATCCTTCAGACCACCACGGAACTGATAAATCTTGCTCTTAGCATCTGGGATGTCTTGCTTGGCATAACGAGCGAGATTCTGGAACTTGACATTGTATTGATAGACAAACATGGTGCCTTGCTTCAGGTTGCGGAATTGCTCACGCATGCCTTCAATGACACTAGTTGGAATGTGGTGAGAGCGGAAATCCTTGCAGAAGTCAGTCCACGAGATCTCACGTCCACCTCTGGAATCTTTGTACTGTTGCCACCAATCAGCAGCTTGGTCTTTGAGTTGGAAAGTGGAAAACTTGACATAATCCTCAGGTCTCATGTTACTACATTCAAAGTGCTTTTTGATGCCTGTTATCCAGTCTTCAGCATCTAGCGGATCCACACAGTAACTGAAAGACTTCGGTTGGTTTGCCAGGAATTGGTTGAGGGTTGCAAAGTGAGGTTGATTGAACAGATTGCCTTGGCCTTGGTTCCCATGACCACCTTGATTTGCTTGGTTGGCTTGAAAGTTTTGCATCATTTGCATAAGCATCTGGGTGTTCTGGTTGGTCGCTTGCATAATTGCTCTCCAGGCCTCAGACGGAGGAGGAGGGGAAGGAGGACGTTCAGGAACACACTCTTCTTCACCCTCTGGGTTCGCGTTGGGAACCCTTTTAGGAGCCATCCTGAATGAGATGACAACTATTAGCCATTGATTGAAAATATATAAGCTGAATCAACGGCTAGAAATTGCAACATAAGTCTTCACAAGAACATTCGAACAAAATGAACGAATGTATTCCACAGTTTACTGGTACAACAATCTTCTCGAGAAGCCACTTGGGAGAACAAAAGATAAATAAAAACAACAAGGAGCAGATAGAACAAATACAAGATAGAAGCTTCGTTCCACATGTTCGTGCTGAAAGCTCATGGAACGTGTTACAAAAGGGTTTTGCAATCCATGGATCAGCATAGCCAAGGACCCTTTAAGATGCAACTCCCAATTGGAACAACGCCCATAAAACCTCTTCACTCAATGTTGAACCCCGAACTCCATACCATGCATTCGTTGGAAGAATGCCTACGAGCTACTAGAAAAACCCACCTATTAATTTCCGAAGGTTTCCGGTTATGCAATCAGGTGTTGGGGATACAGGGGAAGCACCGCGCACTCAACTCTAATCCTACATCCAGTTGTATCCATCGTTCAACACATAGCCAGTCATCCTTGGAAACTGTTTACCTCGAACCTTCGAAACGCATCTTCTATACAAGTTGTGGCAATACTCTCGAACTATCCCACCAGTAGTGGGTGACGTCGGGGTTATCTCACCACTAACCGCATAGAAGAGTTTTCGATGTCGGCCGTCTTAAGTATTCTAGAACCGCTGCGATACATTTGTGACGACAACACCTCGGAGCTCAACTCTCCGGGACACTGCCACAACCCCTAAATGACAGGAGGCATCGAGAACAATATTCTCGTCACAAAGATATCGGAACAATCCAAACAATACTCGCGTGATCCTAAAAAAATTAGTGAATTTTTTAGAGCAGAAGAGATAGAACAATCGTCAGGAGTCCTCACCAGAGCGATGAAGGGATAAGGAGTAAAAGAAATCCTACTCTCCGATATATATATATATATAGGACTCAAAACATTTTCATGTGTGTGCCTAGACTCAACCGTCAACGATTCGATCAATCAGGGGGGCTCCTAGGTCGGAGAAGGCTCTGAATACCAACTTGGAATGCCCAGTATGTGACTATGCCTCCCATGTGTCGAGGCACGACTTAAAGGCATAATCACATACTAGAATGATCTCAAGTATGATATCTTTGCACAACTCATGTAAAAGAGGGGATGAAAATGTAAAAGAGTAGTTGGCTTACACTCGCCACGTCACACAATGAAATGCCTTAACATACATCATCCGAATAACATCAGAGTCCGACTACGGACGAAGATCCAAATGAAAGATACCATAAATAAAGCAACACAAGGTCCCGATCATCCTACTTAGAGCCCTACTGATCCTCGGGATAGGACACGTAGTATCGTCCACGCTCTTCATCGAACTCCCAATACAACTCTAAACCACCACCTGTGTAGTTCTCAATGGTACCTGCATCTGGTGTTGTGTAGAAACTGTGAGCCACGGAGGACTCAGCAATCCCGTTCCCGGGTAGCAATACTATCAAAGCCTTAGGTGTGGAAAAGACTTAAAACAAGGTTGCAGCAGCACTAGCACTAACTTACAGATTTAGAGCGAGGAGAGAAACAAGTGCCAACGATCGTCAAAGTGATCACGAAGTGATCCTAACTACTCACGTCAAACATAACCCCGCCGTGTTCACTTCCCGAACCCCTTCGGAAAGAGACCATCACGGTTACTCACGCTAGTAGTGTATTATGAACATGGTGTCAAGTTATCTACAACCGGATATTAACAAATTCACATCTGATACATAACCGCGGGCACGGCTTTCGAAAGATCAAACCCTGCAGGGGTGTCCCAACTTAGCCCATCACAAGCTCACGATCTGCGGAGTCGCAACTCCAAGGTGGGAAGGCCCGAGTATTCTCGAAATCCCGTGCTCAAGATATTCCGACATAGGTAAAACTAATCCAGCAAGACCTCCCGGTGTGCCGACACCCTGATAGTAGCCGCGCGTATCTCGTCTCAGGCCACGACCGGATGAGCACTACGTACAGCTACCGAAGATCCTAGCGAGCTGGGTGGCACCGCAAGTGGCTCTAGTTTGGACCAACACTCATGAGGAGCACTGGCCCGGGGGTTGTTAACTAAGTCCTCGGGATAGCTAGTCCATATGCAAGTTTTAGTTATTAGGCAAATGTAAGACCAATGTTGGGCCTTGCTAGAAAAGCTTTAGCGCTAAGCGGGTTATCAAGGGGGGCCCATAAACCCCAACCGTGTTAGGGACGCAAAATCAAGGAACATAACACCGGTTTAACGATTCCTAGGGTGGCATGAGTGGAACAAAACACCAAGCAAGAGGCTTAGCCTTCCACCCATTACCAATATATAGATGATTTAGCTTAACAATTTATATATTGTGATTTCCCAACAATAACTTCATCAAGAAGCAAGAATCTTCAAATCTTCACCTGCAACTAACTACGCTATAAGAGGGGCTGAGCGATGCTTACGTAGCCAAACAACGGTTTGCTAGGTAGGTGTTTAGAGAGTTTCATGGCAACAATAGGAGGCTGACAAATAGACATAGGCATCGAGGAAATATCTAAAGAGCGAGACATCTAGCATAGGCAAAGATAGTAGCGATATATGGGTAAGGTCTTCTTGCATGTTGATTCCTCGGAGGGATCGTAAACTTGCTCCTCAAACTCAACCACGGTAGGAACCTCGTACTCTGTATCGTCACCGGGCTCTAACCAAACACAACAATGCAACATCGGAACACAATCAATCATCATACAATGCTCAACCACATGATGCATGAACATGATGAACAAGGACAAGAGTAGATATGATGCATGGCCTAGGGTCACAAGATAGCAACATCATCAAAGCAACAAGATCACCCACATGAAAGAAAACAACTAAAGAACAACTACCAAGTTTATGTTGATTATTCAAACAAGCATCCAACAAGTTTTAAAGGAGTTGGTTAACATGGCAAGGGTGCAACTAATACCATAGCAACATGCTAGCACATTTAAATGGGTTGGAAATAAATGACAACAATATCCAGAAACTCCCATAATTAATTAAATGCAATTGGGACAGATCTGAAAAACTTCTGGTATAAAGTTGTCAAACATGCTAAACAACAGCACCAAAATATTCTACACATTTTTCCACCCCAAATGCATATAAAGTTTGTTAAATTTGGAGTTGTAGATATTTAGTTATGAATTTTACAAGTTAGGCATATTTAAAACAAGAATAAATTCAAACAGCATTTTAAATGTTTTTAAACATGGCAACAAACGGAATATTCATAAACTACATGAAATTCTAAGCACTTTTCATATACTACTCATTTTCATCAAAGAATATTTTCACAGATATTAAATTAACAAAAAAAGGCAGCAAAAAGAAAAGAAAAAGAAAACTGGAAAGAAAACAATAAGCACAGGGGTCAAAGTGACCGAGGCTCATCTAGCCAGAGCTACTGACAAGGGGGGCCGGCTACGCTGAGCTGGCGCCAGCGGGTGCGCGCGGGGGCTGGAGAGCACAGTGAGGCTGGCAGGTGGGGCCTGCCTGTCAGCCTCTCAGGAAAACAAAAAGGGGGGCGAAATGCCCACTGCCCCACACGAATTTGAACCCAAGACATGTGGCTTAACTGATGGAGACACAGCCACTGTGCTAGCGAACGGATCTCGATAGAGAACAGGTGTGATGACTGAAGAAGTAACTGAAGATGCAGAGCAGGGGGAAAACAGGGGGCTCGTCGGAGCTGCTCCGGCGACCTAGAGGGACGGCGGAGTGGTGCGTGTGCTCCTGGGGGAGTTCCGCACCCACTCGAAGCGTCTGTAGCACCTAACATGCACTACAGCGCCGGCGGCGAGCACATGACAGAACGGCGGCAGCGGGCAACGACGAGATGATGCAGCGGCCTAGGCGGAGCAGCGACTACTCAGGCGGCATCTACGAGACGAGCTGATGCAGACAGGCAGCACTAGACAGCCTACGGTGGTCGGGACACTCGCTGGCAACGAGGCCCGACGGCGACGAGCTCGGGTGCTCGAAGAACTCGGTCCTAGGCGGCGCACAAGAAGGGGAAAAAGGCACGAGGAGGTGGAGGCGCTCACCACGAACACGGAGGTGTGTTCGGCTGGCCCGGAGGTGGTCGGAGTCGACGGCGGCGAGTCTCGAACAGCTACGGGCGCCGGAGATGAAGAAGAGGAAGAAGACGTCAGCGGCGAGGCGATCGGCTCCACGTAGAGGAAGTAGTCGACGTAGTCGACGTCGGGGAAGCAGCTGGACACGGTCGGCGAGGCTGAGGTCGACGGGAGGCACGCCGGCGACGAACTGGCGCTCTCAGATGCGTGCGGGTATTCACTGGAGCGGCGGATCTGGTGGAGCTTGGCTCTCCAGGCGGCGAGAGGAGGAAGATGAACCCTAGGGGAAAAAGGAGGACACGTTGCGGGTTTAAATGGAGGGCTCAGATCACGAGACCTCGAAGTCTATGATCACGGCGTGACGGCGAGCGCGCGCTCTGGCTTCGCCAACGCGTGACGGAGGTAGACGGCGACGCGGGGCTGTGAGACTGACATGTGGGGCCAGGGGAAAAAGGCACGGCGCGACTGCGAGCGCTCGGTGGGCCTGCGGGAGGGAGGAGGTGGGCCGCGGCTGCTGTGGAGAAAGGACTGGGCCTGGGGGAGGAGAAGGAGGAGGCCCAGAGCCACTGCTGTGCTGCTGACTTCTTTTCTTTTTCATTTATCTTCAGCCAGAAAAGAAAAAGGAAAGCACATGCTTAAAGGAAAAGAGTTAGGGGGAAAAGAAAATATCCCCATGCTCCTTAATTTATGCCCTATTTAATAAAATTGGTTTGGACATTTTTAGAGGCAGAAAAATAAAAGGAGTTTGAATATGGTTCAAACTCTTGTCATTTTAAAACCCAACCAAATCAATTCCAAATAGGGTGATATTTGGCAGAGAGGGTGTAGACATGGTGCAAGATTTTTAGGAAAAGAAAGAGCATTACAGGACTTGGCTAGGTGACTTGCACAATTAAGTAAAGAAATGACAGAAAAGAAAAGGAAGAAGAAGAAGAGGGAAAACAAAGGAGGGGGGTCTAGGGTTTAAGCAAGGCATGGCTAGAACCACACTCACAACATCACAAGGAGCCTCACACACACACACACAGCAAGAAGTAAACTAAGATGCCATGATGATGAAAGCAATGCATGGATGCAAAATAAAATAAATGACATGGCAATGCAAAAATACAAAGAGCTCAAAAGACAAGAACCCCCAAGGATAAGGACAAGGATCAAAATGAGAATGCTTTATTGTCATTATAGAAAAGTATCACATATGGGGTGTTACACCGATGGCCTTGTCAGGGGAGGATCCGAAGAATCTTTATTCAGCGCCGTCATCGTCGCCGCCAAAGCAAAGACGATGAACGGCCTAAAAACCTAGACTACGAGAAAGTAAAAATGATCCACACGCGTGGATCCGGCGACCCCCCTCACCACCGACGACCGAGGTTGTCAGATAGAAAATTCCATATATAGATGAAAGAAAAGTAGGCAATCTCCGAATAAAAGAATATAGTTGTATACCCATTCAGTATAAAAATGTTGTATTTTGTTTAGACATATAGAAGAAATATGTAAGAGGTGAATAAAAAAAATGCGGGTGTAAGAGGTGAATATCAAGTGCACTTCTCTCTGGAAAGATATCTCGGGAGAGATATTTATCAGATAAAGGTAGGGATGATTTACCTCCTCTCATAATAATGTAAATATATAACAGAGTTAGGTGATGGCCTGTAAATGTAGGGGATCAATTGTATATATTTATTATATGTTGAGTGTCGAACCCTGCAAAGTCTGGTGCACAAAATTAAGTTAGGAATCACTGCAAAGTCTGGAAAGGTTATTAATTTGTTGTTTGTTTGATTGAGAGAACAAGTGGAAGAATTTAAATGGCACAATCCTTTTTTTTAAGATGTAAGTGGCACTATCCTTAATTGTTCTAAGGACAAGCCGTTTGTGTTTCGTATATGGACTAAATCGTTCTCAGGGATGGCAGGAATTTCACCTAGTTATTGTCATCACAATCTGTTACAATCTCTACTCCTAATGGAGCAGTTGGTAGTCTTTGTTCCAGGTTTATTTTCGTCCCACATCGTCTGGTTTTTTTTCAACCGGTTTTTTTTCGTCACACAATCCCCACCCCCACCCCACCCCACTCACCGCACGCAGTCAGGTTCCGTTTCCCCCCTTACGTCCCTGATTCATGCATGACAATCAATTCTATCCCCGATTCTCACCGTTGATTGTCATGCATGAATCGGGGATAGAGATCCACGGTTTATTTTCGTCCCACCACTTTCGTCTGGGTTTTTCTCATCCGTTTTTTATCCCCTCCCCCACCCACCAGTTTAGTTTCGCATCCCCTCTCACACAATGAAAAAAATCTGAACGATCAGAACTTTCCATACTGACGCAAGTTATTTAGTAATATTTTTATGCGAAAGAATCAATCACGATCAATCTCTAAAGATCAAATCAAATTTTAATTAGGAAACAAATAACCAATTTTAAGAAATCTCATTATTAAAGCAATTATGTACCTACTTAATTTGTAATGAAATATTATCTCATTACTAAATCGCTCAATCGCATTAATTAGGAAACAAATAATCAATTTAAAAAGATTGCTCAATCACATTAATTAGGAAACAAATAACCTATTTAAACCTACATAGTATTGCGAGTTTAATTAGGAAGCTTCCTATGAGACGTAGTACTAGGAATTATTCCTTCCTTGATGATTTGTTTCCACGCATGATGGTAGTAAATTAGGCCAACAGTCACCACTATTTATGGCCGTCATCAATCGTATTCATTCATGCCAGTTTTACCACGCGTCTTAATATCGTACGCGTATGCATATATATGTACTAACAGATTCTATTTATTTTCCTTGATCGATCAACACACCTGCGTAGGTAGGAAGGAGAGAAAACCTAATAGTACAGCGGGTGAAACGATCGACGGCGAGCTTTATCGTCGCATACGCGTCGGAGTACATGGCCGGCCGGCTGGGGCATCGAGGAGTTGAAGTTGGCGAAGAAGATGTGGGTAATGGTAGAGCTCCGAGAAGCTGCCCGTCATCCTGCCAGCCGTCTTCACCATCGGTCCCCAGGTGACCACCCTAAAACTCGACGATGCCACCAAGGCGACACGGTCACGGCTGGTTCGTTCCCTCATCGAGCCACCATTTGGAACGGCCAGCCACACCGGCGTCAGCGTGCAGGGGCAGCGGCGAGGTGTGCAGCCTGCGCGGTTGCTGTGGCGAGGTGACGTGTCGTGATTTCCGGATGAAGTCATGTTTCTCTTGTACTTCCTGTTTCCTGTTCGACTGAATAAAAGTGCAAAAAGTGAATGCAGTCATCTCCCTAATGAAGCAGTTGGTTGTCTCCGCTTCATCCTGATATGTAGGATCTTGCCTCCTCTAATATCTGATGTTTTCATCAAATCTTTTGTTCTGCCTCTGTATTTGTTTGCTTTAAGTATCAGACAATTTTATCAAATTGGAAATTGTAGTACTTAATTGTGAATGATATGAGAAACGAGTTTGGAGAACACTAACTAATAAATGGCCTATGCACAACGGACAAGTGTGGTTAATATATAGCTTAAGAATACTTTGTAGTAGACGAGCTCAAGCGTCTACGCAGGTGAACACACAAAGGCGCCCCGAGTCTACATCGTGGTTAAACGACGAATCAACATAGCAATATCGATCTTGATTCTACATCAAGGTCTACAGCGAGTCTGTAGGGTGATATCGATCTAACCAGCAGTGATGGTTCTCTTAGTCTAAGGCAAGGTATAAGACGTGTAGGGTATGCTCATATCAACAAATTTAATTAAGAGATATCGATCTGCTGAGAGGTGGAAGGACATGAAGCAGTTTGAATAGATGGCAGCCCAAGTCAGTGAACATGGGCAAGCGTGACATGTGGTAGACGGCGGTACAAGATTTATCCACCCTCTGTGCCAGTGTTGTTTACATTTATTGGGCTCTGGTACTTTTTTTGGCCGGGGAATGATCTCTAATTATTCTCTAATGGCATGCATCAACTGAGGCTTAGAGTTCAGTTCCATAAAAATGTATGAACTGACCGACCAATCTATCAAGTCGATTTAAACACATTATTATGTCACCTCCTCATACATTTTCAGAGCATGTGATGAAGGTGTGCACGTGCAATACGCTGTAGATATGCATTTGAAGGTCAAGACAAAAACTTAATTAACTATATGTGAATCTAATGCTCAGATTTTTCATGTGACTGTACATCTGTTATTATTATTGTTCTAAAGTGGTCGACAAGAAAAGAAGGCATGGCATTAGGTTGAAGTATATATCTGTCGTATATTAATCATTGCGACTCTCAATACAAATTATTACAATGAGATGAATCTGTTCTTTTAGATATTATATTAACACCGCCAGAAAAGAAGTCCCCGCGTATGCCGACATAGGATGATATATTTCCACTCATGGTCGTGCTTCTCGAATAGAATGGTGTAGAATAGTAAACCGAAATGTTTACAATAATACATAGAATATAGACATGTACTTTCTAACTTAACAAAATGAAATCCGGATGAAGAATGTAAACATTTTTTCTATATTAAATTCTGATTTGGATAAGAAACAAAATTTAGTTGGCAATTACTATCTGCATTATGTATAAAAATCATAAATGGATATATTTTTTAGAAAATATGTATAATTAGTTGTTGATGATTCATATAACTAATGAAAATATTAAATTACAAGATGATACAAAACGGCACGGGCATGATCATCATGAATAAGCTTTCAAAGGGGCGAATGAGAGAGAATATTTAGGCTAAATAGTATCAATAGAAAACAGTAATTAAACATCATAGTAAGAGGAGCATCTCTATGCATATGTTGGTAGGCAGCATTTACCAAGAAAAGTAACTAAGTATGCGGCCAAAAATTGATATGGGTGGAAAAGAAAATTTTACATAGGAGCCATTCATGCTTCGATATAATTCTTGGTAAGAAATTACTCCAAAACATATAGACAAATGATACAACATGAGGGGGAAAGATGAGTGGAGCAAAGAGGAAAATCCTAAAAGATTAGCTTGAAATCCCAAATATGGTTTTTCATTGGTATTCCATCCTCACATACCAAGGAATTTACTATTGAACAACCTAATTCACTTGCATGTTTCATTTGGACATTGACTTTTGTCAAAATGAAATATTACTGGTGATGAATTTAATTGAATAATAGTTGAGTAAGAGGTCATATCTTTGGCAAAATAAATAATACTAAAGTGTTATCTAGCCGCGCAAATGCGCGGGTACCCCACCCAGTTGTTTTAGAAAGCAAGTAAATTAAATTGATTGATTATCATATAGGAAAGTTTGGTCAAAGCGGTAGTTGGAAGAAAGGTAAAATGGGAACTTTACGTTCTTTTTAAGTAGTAGAGATTAGGGTACACTAATTACAAGTATTATGTGCCTATATTATGTAGTATTCATAGATGAAGTGAGATTGAATCGACGCTGAGGTACGCGGTGGTCGTGGTGACCGGGTACTGCGGCGACGCATGGATGTTCATAGATGAAGTTATACACACTATTAACTTGGATTATATCTGCGAACTTTGCCAGTTTACTTATTATATTTTTAATTTACCTTTGTGATGTCGATGGTGGTTTAATATAGTGGATTAACTGCTGTAAAGAAAAAAACTTAAGACCCCCCCCCCACCCGCTTCGCTCGGCTTGGGTGACTGTCAAACCCATCACCTACTCCCCTCGTTACCGCCAGTGCTCGCCATCGGGAAATGCTTGTGCGGTGGCGGCGGCAGCGGAGCCTCTCCCCTTGTGCTCCTCACGAGTTGTCGACGGTGCGTCCAAACGTGTAGCGTCGCAGTCGCGTATCTGGCGGACGGCCGGCGTCCTGGGAATGGGATCGGCGTGGCGGGTTATGGTGGCCAGGCGTGGCAGTGTGCGAGCGGTCTCATGTCGTGGACGCCAGGGCGGTGGCCTCGAATGGGTGGCTTGCGGCATGCTGCGCGGTTGGCGCTTGGCTAGGAGGTTGCCGACGGTGATTTAGTCGGTGCGCGTGCCTGCGGCCGATGGCAGCGGATGCCCTGCGCGTCGTGGCGTGGGTGTTCGGCGGCGGCGCTGCCGCAGATGGTGGTCCCAGCATGATACCGGCTGGGCGGGTGGTGTTCTTCTTGGTCTAGGGTGGGGTGGGTGTGTGGCGATGCTACGAAGGCCTGATGTGGCGGGTTTGGCGGATGCCGGGGCGGTGGCCCCGGATAGTGGTTCTTCTCTCGGATATGTGGAGGTGGAAGATGGGGCATCGGCCTCGGAATGCATCCCATCTATGGATTTATGTGGTGGAGCCATGTCTCGATGTTGTAGGGGTGTCTGGGCAGGCTGCTTTGGTGGCTTGGAAGTCGACCCAACTGGTGCGGCTCTCGCAGTCGGCGGTAGAGATGTTGGGGAGGCGGCCCCGGATCTAGGTGCAACAGTGGTGGGTCTTGGTGGTTCGTCCATCTTGGCCACGCTCACATGGTGGTGGTGTGGGCTGCATTGCGGCTCGTTTGCGGCGGTGGATGTCGGGTGGCGCCCCCGGATGGTGGTGAAGGAAGACCATGCAGGGCGTGGAGGCCAGCTGGATGCCTGGGTGACGGGCCTAGGGTGTTGCGGTTCATCAGTGCTTTCAGAGGTTGGGATTGGCGCATGGTTCTTGAGGCGCGCATTGCTTCGTCGTCTTTGTCAAGGAGGCCCGAACCTGTCCTTCTGCGTGGCTTTGGCTTCTCTCTTCAACGGTGATGGCGCTCACGGTGAGGTGGAGTGGTACTTGCGAGGCGTATTTCATGCTTCACCGAGAGCCTATCATGGTCCTCTCCCCCTCGAGCATGCCATGCCGGATCTGTCTATGCCTGGTGGTGGGTGGCGTGGGGTTCCTCGACGTGGCAAATATTTTTTCTTCTTAAGCATTTGCTTGTTGTGTGTTGTTGTGTTGTCGTGTGTCTTGGTTGCTTTGACGACCAGTGGGGGCTTTTAACCCTTTGTATCTGGTTTTCGCTCGGCTTTCCCTGATTAACCTGACAACTATTTTCTTCTAAATGAATGCAGGATGACTGCCATTTCGAAAAAATATTAGTGGATTACAATTGGTAGAACTTGTTAATTTTTCCATAATAATTATTTCTTGAGAAATTAAACCACTTTGTACCAAATCAGCGACACTTATTTTGTGACAGAGAAGTAGTTTCCTTTTATAAATTAGGATCATACTACTCGTTGATCTCTGATATTTGTAATAATATTTATCCTTAGTTTTTTTTTTGTGCAGATAGAGGAGAATAAAGAAATGGTATCCATGATTGTGCAAATACTAACATTGTATTAAGGGTTCGTGCTAGCTATTTCTATTTGGAGGCAATTCCTTCAGGAACAGATGATTGCACATAAAGTAATGGTATCCATGACTGTACTATAGTAACATTGATAATTATGGGTTTGTGCAAGCTATTTCTATTTTTAAGCAATTCCTTAGGAATAGATGATTACACAATATATTTTCTTATAGGAAGCATGGGATAAAAGTCGCAAAACATTTAATCATTCTGTTGTACCGGGCATCATCTGGTTTTAAAGGAGAGGTCTAGCGAGAAACCGGACGGGAAGGAGAGGGGGGAAGGGGAGGGTCCGATAAGAAAAATGAAGATGCATCGTCGAGTGGGGTTTTTCGGTTAGGCCTACCTATTGAAGATAACACGACGGAATGTCCGGACAGTTACATTTCTCCCCTACATCGTCTAGCTCGGACGTATGAGAGAGGAAAATGAGTTTTGACCTTGGAGACGACCTTACTTATCTGTTAAATTTATTCATATGCATTTTAGCCCGTAGCAACGCACGGGCATTCTACTAGTAACTATTGTTGCTTTGATAATTGTCATGTGTATAGAGCCTAAGATAATTGTCATCACCCCTCCCTCACTGGAGCCGGGCAAACCTTATTGTAGTAGACAGTCGGGAAGTCGTCATGCTAAGGCCTCATGGAACCAACGCACCAGAACAACAACCACCGCCGATGAAGAGTGTAGATAAGAATGATCCAACCTGAAGACACACGAACAAAGACGAACAACGAACAGATCCAGGAAAATCCACCAAAGATAGATCCACCAGAGACACACATCCACACGCCCACCAACGTTGCTAGACGCATCATCGGAGCGGGGGCTAGGCGGGGAGACCTTTATTCCATCTTGAGGGAGGCGCCGCCGTCTCGCCTTCCTGAGTAGGATACAAACCCTAACAAACCTCAAAAAAATCTAAAAACGGAGCCCTCCCACCGGCAAGGGCCGAGATCCACTCCGCCCCCATGGCCCTAAGGCCACGGGAGACGGGGCGGACCGGCGCCGGCGCTGGCGGGAGGCAGAGGAACCCTAGCTTTTTGGAAGGCGGCGGCTGGCTAGGGCATCTCACGCGTAGGATTGGTCCGGGTGTTGCCTCTGAGTTTCCACGCAAGTGGAAGAGCAGGATGACGGCCGACGCTGGGCGTCACCGAGGACGATAGCTATGCCCGCTTATGTGTACCCAATACATTGGCCTATATAATATACATACTTATTCATAATTTAGATAGAAATATAACCATAGCATTAAAATTTGGGTCCTTGTTCACTTCCTTATGCCAAAACTTATAAATATGGGTTTGGTATTCTGTCACTCCGGCCTCCCCTCCTACACTTATCATAAAGGTGAAGTGATATATAATCTACGTTCGCATTTCACCACTAGAGAACTACACCACAACATGAAATGAAAACATCAAATTTTAAGCAAATTCGTATGACTATTGACTAGCAACAACAGCCTTTCTCCCACTTTCTCAAGAACATAATGGACGTATAGATCTTTGATTTAAAAAATCACCAAGTATCAACTACTAGGTAGTAATTAACACCAGCAAGTGATTACATCAATCGATCTATAAAAATTGTTCATAGATGGAGATGGAGATGGCAGACTTTGTTGATGGAGGTGGTGGTAATGGAGTGGATAAAGACTAC
>LR738711.1:923887412-923942327 GCA_902687465.1 Secale cereale | reverse complement strand
GGGGCGCGGCCGGGTCGTGGTTGTGAGTCGCGGTGCCGGGGCGGTCGGGGACGGCCAGGGGATCAGCCCCGCCGGGGGAGGCATCGCCGGCGGTTGGGGAGGCGGGAAGAGGGGAGTGGAGGGATAAGGAGGCGGGCGATGCGCTTGGATATGTGAATAGATTTTTCAGTAGTGTGTGTTTTATCGAAGGCGAGTTTTTTTTCTTTCAAAAAAACATATAGCCGTTCTACTCACTTTTTTTGGGGAGCAAAGCTTACTAAAAAGGAGAATGAAATGACATGGTGTTTTGACCAGCAATGCTACACCTACATAGCAGATCTTACATAATTAACGTAAATGATTAAGCGGCATCATTTGATTGGTTGGAATTAGAGAAGGGAGACCCACCAGTTGAAATCAGGGGTAGACCTGGCTATGGGCAGCCCGAAAAAGCCCGACCCGGCCCGGTCAGGCCGTGTCCACGGGCCAGGCTCGGGCCTAGAATTCAAGCCCGACGACTGGGCCGGGTCCGGGCCCGGCATATTTGCGCATTAACGAAGAGGCCCGGCCCGTGGCCCGAGGCCCGTCGGGCTTTTTGTGTGATGGGCCGGGCTCGTGTATTTTTGGATAATCAAAGCATACATTATGTCACTAAATAACTTTGCCACAAACTAGAGGCTTTTTGTTGCATACTCGAATGATTGTTTCAATCATTCCGAAGACGGATCCTTATTTAATTCAGAGCTAACCACCAAACTGAACAGAGATCAAAGAGTAGAAAGCTCGTGAGCACTTTTATCACACTGTTTTTTCATGTGTGGTCTTTATCAAAAAAGTTAAAGCGGCATCGATCCATCTTTCCCGAATCAAGTCACTAATCACTCTCGACCACTATCTACTGGCTTTCTGTGATGTTGCCATCGTATATTAACCCACTCAAGCAATAGTTTTATTGTCTGAGTGATACTTCGCTGCATCTTAGGGCATCATCTTCTTGTGCACGGAAGCAAAGCCATACAACCAATTAACAAAAACCACAATGGCAACTCCACACTTTCAAAACATACGTTTTTTTTTAGAAACATAGCAGCGCTACTTTTCATTTTCATTGATAGGAACCGGGAAAGATACAAGGAAATACAAGGATACACCAGAAAGATAGCTAGGCAAGCTCCGAAAAGAAAAGAAAAGAAAAGAATCAAAATGCCATCGTCTTCCATTGTCCTCATGAAATGAAGGCTGCACGAGAACACCACCACCATAGACGAAGATCTCCAATCAACCGAGACCATCCATGATGCATCAAGGCTAGTGGTGCAACCGAAGGGCAACGAGCAACCGAGTCCACACCCCGACGAAGAGTCACACTCAACCGAGGCTACATGACAACAACAACACCGCCAACGAAGCCGAAGGGCATCAAGGAGCCGAGTCAACACCTGGATTGCTTCACCGTGCTCACCGATCATCGTGATCGCAAAAGGAAAACTTTGATCCACACGTGAGGTAGGCACCACCAGAGAAGAAGAGCAAGCACATTGTCGGTGTCAAAACCGACAGATCTCTGGTAGGGGGGCCCAAGCTATGCGTTTAGAGGATCGATGGTAACAGGAGGCTCGGGACACGATGTTTACCCAGGTTCAGGCCCTCTCGATCGAGGTAATACCCTACTTCCTGCTATATTAGTATGGATGAATATGAATACAAGAGTTGATCTACCTCGAGATCGTAATGGCTAAACCCTAAGTCTATCCTATGAGGATATTGTGACGATGATCCCCTCTACAGACTAAATCCCCCGGCTTATATACACGCCGGAGGGGGCCTAGGGTTACAAGGGTGACTTGGGGAGGAAGTAATTGATACATCCGGACTCTACACTTGCCTTTCTACGTTCATAAAAGTCCTGACCGAATACGGAGGAGGGTCTTCTTCTTCTTCTTTGTGCAGCCCATCAATGCGGCCCAGCTTCAACGACCCGGATGACTAAGGACCCCTAAATACAGGGCTCCCTCAATAGCCCCCGGACTTGCCTTCAAGGACGAGATTGTATCCGGCTTCATGTCTTCGGTCTTGCAAGGTGAGTCCTCCTGGATGATAGTTCGGCTCTGAAAGATCGTGGATGTCGCCTAGAGGGGGGGTGAATAGGCGCTTTACAATAATTACGGTTTAGGCTCGAACAAATGCGGAATAAACCTAGCGGTTAATTTGTCAAGCACAAAACCTACAACAACTAGGCTCACCTATGTGCACCAATAACTTATGCTAAGCAAGATAAACAACTAGGTGATATCAAGATATATGACAAGAAACAATATGGCTATCACAAAGTATAGTGCATAAGTAAAGGGCTCGGGTAAGAGATAACTGAGGCACGCGGAGACGACGATGTATCCCGGAGTTCACACCCTTGCGGATGCTAATCTCCGTTTGGAGCGGTGTGGAGGCACAATGCTCCCCAAGAAGCCACTAGGGCCACCGTAATCTCCTCACGCCCTCGCACAATGCAAGATGTCGTGATTCCACTAAGGGGCCCTTGAGGGCGGTCACCGAACCCGTACAAATGGCAACCCTTGGGGGCGGTCACCGAACCCGTACAAATTGCTCGGGGCAATCTCCACAACCTAATTGGAGACCCCGACGCTTGCTCGGAGCTTTACACCACAATGATTGTGCTCCGAACACCACCAAGGTTGGGGCTACCTCCACAACTTAATTGGAGGCTCCCAACAACACCACGAAACTTCACCACAATGGAATATGGCTCCGCGGTGACCTCAACCGTCTAGGGCGCCCAAGCACCCAAGAGGAATAAGCTCAAGGGTACCAAGCACCCAAGAGTAATAAGCTTCTCAACTTGTGACTTCCACGTATCACCGTGGAGAACTCAAACCAATGCACCAAATGCAATGGCAAGGGCACACGGAGTGCCCAAGTCCCCCTCTCCCAAATCCCACCGAAGCAACTAATGCTAGGGAGGGAAATGAGTGGAAGAACAAGAAGGAGAACACCAAGAACTCCAAGATCTAGATCCAAGGGGTTCCCCTCACCTAGAGGAGAAAGTGATTGGTGGAAATATGGAACTAGATCTCCTCTCTCTTTTCCCCCAAAAACTAGCAAGAATCCATGGAGGGATTGAGAGATAGCAAGCTCGAAGAAGGTCAACAATGGGGGAAGAACACGAGTTCAAGAGATAAGGTTCATTGGGGAAGAAGACCCCCTTTTATAGGTGGGAAAAAATCCAACCGTTATGCTCACAACCCGCACAGAGCAGTACTACCGCTCCAAGGAGCGGTACTACCGCTAGAGCGGTAGTACCCCTTTGAAAAACAACAGCGAGGAGGCAAAAAGGCCAGAAGAACCGTCGGAGCGGTAGTACCGCTTGACCTCATGGTACTACCGCTAGGGGTAGTTGTACTACTGCTAAGGGTAGCGGTACTACTGCTTGCGAGCGGTACTAAAAATTTGCATCCGGGCCTACCACCGTAGGACTTGGGACGAGTTTTTGGTCCGGAGCGGTACTACCGCTGTAGGAGCCACGGTAGTACCGCTCTGGAGCGGTAGTAAAAAATTACATCCGCTCCAATTCGCGGTAGTACCGCTGCAGCCTTTTCAGAACACCAAAACTGCCACAACTTTTGCAAACGGACTCCGAATTCAATGAAACCAAGTTTGTTGGAAAGCTAGCGACAAGGGCTAACACAATCTTGAAAGAAATATCAATAAGAAGCAAATTAGAAAAGGCCCATAAGAAAATGGTGAGAACCCTTCCTCGGATAAGACCGGTACAACCTCCAACACCGAAAACATCATATAGAAGACGCATGTGAACTCCGTTTTCGATGAACTCAAGCTTGTCATCAAGATGACCATAAGCTCTAAGACTCACAAAGAGAACCAAACAAGAACCAAGAAACATGATACAAGGATGCATTGGTTTGAGGTCTCTACTAACGATACGATCAAGCTACCAACTTGAGAGCCCCCCTTGATAGTACGGCAAACGATCCTATAACCCGGTCTCCCAACTACCACCACGAGACCGATAAAATAGAAAACCTATCAAGGGCAAACCTTTGCCTTGCACATGGTCCACTTGAGCTAGATGATGACGATCTTGACTCCCTCAAGTTGGACCACCTTTCTTGATTGCATTGGCTCGATGAGGACTAGATGATTGCTCCCTCATAGTCCACTATGGGCGAGCCACTCTTTAGCACATCTTCACAAGTCCATTGATACCACAATGGATGGCAAGATTCAAGCACTTGATCTCTTCGTGATGCTCCACTTGAACTTGCACATGGCAATCTTGATGACGATCACCACTTGATGTCATCCTTTCCATGGGTTGTATGATATCTTCCTCTTGACGCAAGCCCATGGACACGTAGCAAACCCCACATAGAACTCTCACATAGACCATGGGTTAGTACACAAAGTGCAATGGACAATGCTTACCATACCATGGGATCACTTGATCCCTCTCGGTACATCTTCTACGCTTTGTGAGTTGATCAACTTGATTCACTCTTGACTTAGTCTTGATCAACCTTTAATCTTTCCAAGTCTCTTCATTTGGATGATGTCTTGAAGGTAAACATGAATGATCACACAATCTTCTTCTTCAAGACATGCTTGCAATAAGCTCAGCACTCACATGACCAATCTTTGGATAATTCCTTAATAGCACCTTGGTCAACTCATAAACTCCTTGAAACCAGCACATGGACTTCAAGAGAAGCCTATGGACAAATCCTTCAAATATAACTCAAGACAACCATTAGTCCATAGATATTGTCATCAATTACCAAAAGAAAACATGGGGGCACCGCATGTTCTTTCAATCTCCCCCATTTTGGTAATTGATGACAATCACTTTCAAGAGAGTTTATATAAGGAATTATGCATCACCATGCAATGCAACAACCAAGTGCATGCGAATGAGATGCAAATGCTAAGGAACAAAACCAAAGCAAGAGGATATAACTCTCTAAACTTCTCCACAAAACTCTCTGAAACTTCTCCCCCATTGGCATCGATTGCCAAAATGGGCAAAAATCTAAGAAGGCCAATATAAATTGTGGTCCTCCATAAAATGTGTATTTCTCAACAAGAGAGTGGAATGCAATACACATACCCAAAGGTAAATACTTGGAGGAACACAAACTATATTGAGGCACAAAGATTGCTAAAGAATGATATGCCACAAAGACATAACAAAGAGAGACACAAGCAATGAAGCAGTCAAAATATACCAATTGAAGCAAGCAATCAAAGGATATCAACTGAACCAACTAGACCAAGGATCCTATGAGCCACAAGAATAAATGATATTATGATATGAGCAGAGGAGTGTTCTAAAGAAACTAGGAGAAGCTCCCCGTGATTTGTGCACATATAAGAATATTTGTATTGGATACAAAGTGCACAAGATAGGATCATAGCTTCCCAAAATCAATAGAAACTCACATCCAGTGCAAGTGAGCATATAGGAAACACAGCCTAGCGCTTGCAATAAGCACATGGTTGAGCAACATGTAAAAGAGGCAACTTAAGAATAGGCTCAACCAAAATGATGTGTGTGAGTCATGGCGAAGCACTTGAGAATACTAAATTTAGGATGAGCATTAAGCATCAACATAGTCTTGAAAGAATGAGGCACATGGTGCAAGGCCTATCATTCCCACACACAACTGGCAAATGGGTTCACAAGCTTACTAATAAGCAAATAGAGAACGTATGTTTGTGACAACCCATGGTGAAGATAGACGATGAGAGGCTCATCAAGACGAGGGATACCAATTAAGATGGCAAGCCTCGTAAAGATAAGCAAGAGGAAAATAATCTTCACCACACAAGAGTGCATCAAGATGCAATGATAGAGGACACGCACTCAAGGCAAAAGCTTTCACGGAGCCACCAAAGAAATAACATAAGAAAGACAAGGTGGGCGTGAAAGAAAGGATATCAACTAGAGATGTAATTTCTCTCAAGTGTATAAGGTTCTAGGTAGACGAAATAAATATCTACAAAGAAGGAGTACACCCGAAATATTTACAACACGAAGGAACAAGATATCCACAAGGAAGTCATAAATATACCAATAAGATATTTGCTTGAAAGCATAGCACTTGGCTAGATATGGTCTTATTGTATATAAATGAAGTCCAACCACATGCGCATCAAAGACATCACAACTAGCAACAAGAGATCATTGTTGGGATGCTTTGAGAAAGGAAACAAGTATCACAAGAAAGAATGAATTACATGCCATGATACAACCTACACAAGGTTGATTCAAGAAATGTGTGCATGAAGTAGATGATGATACTTGTTACCGAGATAGCATTGGAATGATGTAGAAGATACCAATTGAAGGTAGAAAGTAGTTCATTGATCATCCTAGCTTGACTCCAAGAAGCACATGGTCAGAACACCTTACTTTTTAATGAGCCGAGCATCCAATGCATCTCCAATTGTTCCTAGAACAACAACACAAACAAAATGGTACCAAACTCATTGGGACCAAGGAGTTAGAAACACCAATACATAGGACAAACTCCACACACATATGTGCATTTATATATGAAAAAGAACTCCGTGCACATCTCATCCAGATTGAGACTAGGTGGAGTTTCCCTTATATATTGGGTCAAAGAAAGAAAGCATGCCAAACAAAATACATGTAGTAAGTATGCATGCTCAAGAATTTCAAGAAACGAAACAAAATGAAAAAGAAATACCAAGTGAAAATAGGATACCAAATAGAGAAATCATCACTTGGAAGATATCATTAAAAGATACATCAAGGAATGAGATATCCATTGATACACTAAAAAAAGATATCGACCTCCCAAAAGAGAGGATGGTTCCAAACAAACCAAGCCCTCTACAAAGTTTCATGATGGCACAAGTACCAAAAAGAAACGACTTGCCTTCCACCAACACACACTTGAAATGGATCACAAGATGAGTGTTCTATAGAAAATAGGATAGCTCCCCCAAGAGTTGTGCATTAAAGAGAATTTGCATTTGAATACAAAATGCACAAGATGGGATCACCACTTTCACTATATCTAGAAAACACTCGACAAAAATAATAAAACAACAAGATCCACAAGTGACACGAAAGGCAATGGGAGTTGACACAATCTTGGCAAGAAATAAAACCAAAAGACAATGTAAAGATGATCAATAAATTCCACCACATAAATGATTACCAATCGTCAAAGACAAGAGGTATTTGGAACTAATTCCCGGTGGTAGATTGTCAACATATCCAACATCATCTTCACACCAAACACAAAATGAAATTTGCAACTTGAAGAGCTAACATGCCACCTAGGAACAACATAATTTATACTATCAACTCTAGGTGACAATATCTCAAATTTACACATTTTCTAGGCTTGTAATATACACATAGCATATTACTCCCCCATAATGTGATACCAATGAAAAAATTAACAAGATGCAAAAGAGAACCAACAAGAGATAATTAATGGACCAAATAGAATTTGAATTTCTCATGAGAAGACATACCACATAGAGACTAGATAATCTTGCAATATCAATACTAGATGGTATTCCTCATGTACACACATTTATAGGATTGTGAAGTGCACAAAGCACATCACTCCCCCAAAATGGGATGTTCCATTAATCTCTCACAAGAGCCAACTAAGAAATAAGCAAGATGCACAAAGGCTCAACGCACGACACATACGTACATGATGTGCAAACCAATATACACATACTTGATTTCTCAAGATACACAAGTTGGATGCACAACATATATAAACACATGCAAGGAACAAAACCAAAACATGCAAAGGGGCAAGTAACTTTAAATGTAAATAATTTAAGTACGAGTTACCGCAAGGAGGAACATTGGATATAAGATAGAAAAGATAATCCGAATGACTTGGCTAGAGACAATATGAATGATGAAGACCCCTTAAATCTTCATAATGTAGCCAAGTCTCCAATGACCTCCATCAACGCCTATTGATCAAGTTTTAGCTTGTTGGTCCCCAACCAAGTTGGGTCCTAAGAGGTTAGTCACAATAGGCTTGGCCACCCAAATGGTTCTTTTGACACCACTTTGAGTACCAATAGACTTGGCAAACACATTGCCAACATTATCCTTCCCAAGAGAATAATTATCATCAATAATAATTAGGTTGGATAAGTTACCACTAGTGCATGAAGAAGCGACGTGACCTTTCTCACGGCATAAGTAGCAACGCACGCTCTTCACTTTCTTCTCACTTGATTTCTCCACAAGAGAAGCATGAACTTGAGTCTTCTTGGGAAGTGGCCTTTCTTCAACTTGAGGTTGAGCATGAGAATGAACTTGTGGCCGCTTCCCGTGTTTCTTGTCACTAATGGGCTTCTTCTTCAATGGGCAAGATCTAACATGGTGCCCTTCAATTTTGCACTTGAAGCAAATAATCTTGGCCGAATTCTTGACTTGTTCTTGGCCCTTCTTCTTCTTATTGAATTTGGAATTCTTACTCTTATTGGAGTTAAATCCAAGTCCACCTTTGTCATTGGGGGATTTTTGCACACTCAAGATATTGTTGAGAGTGGACTTCCCTTCATGACACTTTTCCAAGTCTTTCTTCAAAGAAGTGACTTGGGCCTTGAGCTCTTTGACTTTCTCTACATGGTTAGTGTCAACACAAGTACTAGAAGAAGTATAAGCTTCATTGTTAGAGCAACAAGGCAAGGAGAGCAATTCATCACAAGATGTACTAACATTGTGAGTAGATGAATTACGAGGACTAGCACATGGCAAGATAGAATTTTGACTTGAAGTAGTGCTAGTAGCCACATGTCAGGGTGTGCATTCGGTTTTATTCGGTTCGGTTTATACGGTTTTTGGTTTATACGGTTTGTATACTTTGGTTTATACGGTTTTATACATAGATACGGTTTGGTTTCGGTAATAACCATTTAATTTCGGTTTGGTTTCGGTAATAACCAAAATAACCAAAGTTGACGCGATTTTTTGTACAAGAAATAATTTTGTGGTCACATGATTCATTCTGTGCATGTAGGTTAGATTTTCCTTGTGAGAACTATGTACGTACATTGCATCATTATTAGATGGCAGACATGATTGGCAGCGGATATGAGGGATTATATACTTAATTGTCCCTTAGCATCATGATGGCACACTTGATCGGGCCTGCCCACAAGCCTACACTCGTCCCAGGCTCCCAGCACATCATTAGATAATTGTGCGATCATGCATGCATATTGGTTTACCGAGCAACTGAACGCCTGAACCCCATGGCCACAAAGCGACGACTCACCTGGCGGGGCCCTCTCCAGGGCGATGATCGTGAGTACTGAGTCTTGACAGAATCGATCGACAACACAAGATGTAGCGCTCTGCCTCTGCTTGTGGATCGGTTGACGAAAGCGGCCCTATGGCTGAATAATTTGAGGCCCAAATAAGCATCGCGTGCGCCAGGTGCTGCAATGGTTTAGTACCACATCGCCTACTGAGCCGCAGCGCGCTGGGCGGGGGGCTATAAAACAAGGCGTGGCTGAATGGTTGAATACACAGTTTCCCTCAGTAGAGCTATGTTCGGTTTGTTTCGGTTTAACCGAAAACCATTCGATTTCTAACCGAAAAACCGAAGTCTAAATGGTTTCTATATTTGAAAATTGAAACTGAAACCGGAAACTGAAAAAACGAAATTTTGGTTCGGTTTGGTTTTTTCGGTTCGGTTTTTGGTTTTCGGTTCGGTTTTGCACACCCTGAGCCACATGAGGCTTACTAGATGTTACCTTGATACGCATAGCCTCATGAGCTATCTTTAGCACATTATGGGACACTAGAAGATCATCATGAGAGTTTGTGAGCTTTACATGACTTTCTTCCAATTTCCCATAATTGCTAGATAGCAACTCAAGTTGAGCCCTTAGCTCAACATTCTCCTTCAGAATGGATGCTTCACTAGAAATAGAGTTAGTAGCACAAGCATCATCAATAATAGCAAGAGGAGAAGGCAACTTGGCAAGCTCCTTAGAATATGAAGCTTTAAGTTGAGCATGAGACTCTGTGAGTTTTATGAGCTCACCCTTAATGACCCTTGAGCCATTTTCGAGGTTCTCAAAATCCTCAAGGAGTTTAGCATGTGCAACTTCAAGCTTCACATTTTTAGTTTCAAAATCATTAACCACCTCGAGAGCTCTATCACGGGATTCCTTTATTCTAGATAGTTCTAGAGCAAAAGTCTCCTCAAGAGATTCCTTGGTGGTTTGTTCAAGTTCAAGAGCTTGCGAGAGGTCGGCGATCTCATTAGCGTAATCACGCTCATGACCTTCCATTTTCTCAATGGTGACCTCATGCTCCTCTAGATGAGATTCCAACTCCTCTATATATTTCTTGCCCTCAATGGCAATAGACATGATTTCCATGAAGTTGGAACGAGCAATTTTATTCTTATGAAGAGCTTTAAAAATCATTTCCCCTTAATTTTTAAGGAGGCAACATTATCATTCTCTTCATCATTATCAACATCATCATCATTGTCATCATCACTATCATCACAAGGTATATTGGGATTCAAAGTGGGAGATACCTTTGAAGCCTTAGCCATAAGGCAAAACACAATAGATGATGATGTAGGATCCCTCGAAGCACCATTCAAGGCCACATCTTGTTCCATGGGGCGTTGGATTTCCTCTATATTGTTAGCACAACAATTCGAGGAAATATATGCATTATTATCATGGCAACGAGACATAACAAGCATATCATCATGAGATTTAGTCAAGCAATTTCTACATGATATGTAAGGACTATCAACACAAGCATGTGAAACATTTGGAGTGCTCAAAGTGCTAAAGTCCAAAGATTAAGCATTGCAATAAGAAAGTGATGAAACATCATCAACAATAATCCCACTATCATCATTGCAATGGACACCACTACTCACCATATCATTACCTTGTGGCAATCCACATGTAGGTGAAGTAGAAGAAGTTGAGAAAGCAACACGGCCGGAGGTGGAGGGAGAAAAATCATCCCCACAAATCTTGAACATGCAATATTTATCATGAAGCTTTGTCCACAACTCATGAGCATCCCGAAACGACATGAGTTAAAATATAACTATATTGCTCAAGGCGTCAAAAAGCACATTAGAAGCTTGAGCATTGAGATAAGAGTTTTTCTCATCCTCTAAAGATAATCTTTGGGGATCCTTTGGAGGAGAAAAACCCATATTTACAATTCGCTCTAAGTTTGGGTCCATGACCCTAAAGAGATTAAGCATGCGAATTTCCCAAACATCAAAATTTGTGCCATCGATACTAAGAGTGTTAGAGAATCCTAAGCCCCTAGTCGACATCCTTACTCTCTAGGCGGTTAAGCCCTATAAAGAGAGACGAGGCTCTGATACCAATTGAAATATCGTGGATGTCGCCTAGAGGGGGGGTGAATAGGCGCTTTAAAATAATTACGGTTTAGGCTCGAACAAATGCGGAATAAACCTAGCGGTTAATTTGTCAAGCACAAAACCTACAACAACTAGGCTCACCTATGTGCACCAACAACTTATGCTAAGCAAGATAAACAACTACTCCCTCCATTCCAAAATAGATGACCCAATTTTATACTAAAGTTAGTACAAAGTTGAGTCATCTATTTTGGAACGGAGGGAGTAGGTGATAGCAAGATATATGACAAGAAACAATATGGCTATCACAAAGTATAGTGCATAAGTAAAGGGCTCGGGTAAGAGATAACCGAGGCACGCGGAGACGACGATGTATCCCGAAGTTCACACCCTTGCGGATGCTAATCTCTGTTTGGAGCGGTGTGGAGGCACAATGCTCCCCAAGAAGCCACTAGGGCCACCGTAATCTCCTCACGCCCTCGCACAATGCAAGATGTCGTGATTCCACTAAGGGACCCTTGAGGGCGGTCACCGAACTCGTACAAATGGCAACCCTTGGGGACGGTCACCGAACCCGTACAAACTGCTCGGGGCAATCTCCACAACCTAATTGGAGACCCCGATGCTTGCCCGGAGCTTTACACCACAATGATTGTGCTCCGAACACCACCAAGGTTGGGGCTACCTCCACAACTTAATTGGAGGCTCCCAACAACACCACGAAGCTTCACCACAATGGAATATGGCTCCGCGGTGACCTCAACCATCTAGTGCGCCCAAGCACCCAAGAGGAACAAGCTCAAGGGTACCAAGCACCTAAGAGTAATAAGCTTCTCAACTTGTGACTTCCACATATCACCGTGGAGAACTCAAACCGATGCACCAAATGCAATGGCAAGGGCACACGGAGTGCCCAAGTCCCCCTCTCCCAAATCCCACCGAATCAACTAATGCTAGGGAGGGAAATGAGTGGAAGAACAAGAAGGAGAACACCAAGAACTCCAAGATCTAGATCCAAGGGGTTCCCCTCACCTAGAGGAGAAAGTGATTGGTGGAAATGTGGATCTAGATCTCCTCTCTCTTTCCCCCCAAAAACTAGCAAGAATCCATGAAGGGATTGAGAGATAGCAAGCTCGAAGAAGGTCAACAATGGGGGAGGAACACGAGCTAAAGAGATAAGGTTCATTGGGGAAGAAGACCCCCTTTTATAGGTGGCAAAAAATCCAACCGTTATGCTCACAGCCCGCACAGAGCGGTACTACCGCTCCAAGGAGCGATACTACCGCTAGGGCGGTAGTACCCCTTTGAAAAACAATAGCGAGGAGACAAAAAGGCCAGAAGAACCGTCGGAGCGGTAGTACCGCTTGACCTCATGGTACTACCGCTAGGGATAGCTGTACTACTACTAAGGGTAGCGGTACTACTGCTTGCGAGCTTTACTAAAAAATTACATCCGGGCCTACCACCGCAGGACTTGGGACGAGTTTTTGGTCCGGAGTGGTACTACCGCTGTAGGAGCCACGGTAGTACCGCTCTGGAGCGGTAGTAAAAAATTACATCCGCTCCAATTCGTGGTAGTACCGCTGCAGCCTTTTCACAACACCAAAACTGCCACAACTTTTGCAAACGGACCCCAAATTCGATGAAACCAAGTTTGTTGGAAAGCTAGCTACAAGGGCTAACACAATATTGAATGAAATATCAATAAGAAGCGGATTAGAAAGGGCCCATAAGAAAATGGTGAGAACCCTTCCTCGGATAAGTCCGATAAAACCTCCAACACCGAAAACATCATAGAAGACGCATGTGAACTCCGTTTTCAATGAACTCAAGATTGTCATCAAGATGACCATAAGCTCTAAGACTCACAAAGAGGACCAAACAAGAACCAAGAAACATGGTGCAAGGATGCAATGGTTTGAGCTCTCTACTAACGATACGATCAAGCTACCAACTTGAGAGCCCCCCTTGATAGTACGGCAAACGATCCTATAACACGGTCCCCCAACTACCACCACGAGACCCGTAAAATATAAAACCTATCAAGGGCAAACCTTTTCCTTGCACATGGTCCACTTGAGCTAGATGATGAAGATCTTGACTCCCTCAAGTTGGACCACCTTTCTTGATTGCATTGGCTTGATGGGGACTAGATGATTGATCCCTCATAGTCCACTATGGGAGAGCCACTCTTTAGCACATCTTCACAAGTCCATTGATACCACAATGGATGGCAAGATTCAAGCACTTGATCTCTTCGTGATGCTCCACTTGAACTTGCACATGGCAATCTTGATGACGATCACCACTTGATGTCATCCTTTCCATGGGTTGTATGATATCTTCCTCTTGACGCAAGCCCATGGACACGTAGCAAACCCCACATAGAACTCTCACATAGACCATGGGTTAGTACACAAAGTGCAATGGACAATGCTTACCATACCATGGGATCACTTGATCCCTCTCGGTACATCTTCTACGCTTTGTGAGTTGATCAACTTGATTCACTCTTGACTTAGTCTTGATAAACCTTTAATCTTTCCAACTCTCTTCATTTGGATGATGTCTTGAAGGTAAACATGAAGGATCACACAATCTTATTCTTCAAGACATGCTTGCAATAAGCTCAGCACTCACATGACCAATCTTTGGATAATTCCTTAATAGCACCTTGGTCAACTCATAAACTCCTTGAAACCAACACATGGACTTCAAGAGAAGCCTATGGACAAATCCTTCAAATATAACTCAAGACAACCATTAGTCCATAGATATTGTCATCAATTACAAAAACCAAACATGGGGGCACCGCATGTTCTTTCAGGCTCCTTTAAACGTTATAGTCCGCCGATTCCTCGCCGCTGTCGCCTTGGCTTCCACGTGTCCAACGAATGCGAACCGTGTGGGAGTATTTTGCAAATACCTCCTGTGACGACCCCGGCCCGACCGTGCACTAATCATACACGCAAATGCACACGATCAAGCCTAAGGACTCACGTGAAGGAATCACAGCACAACTCTAAAACATAAATGAATACATACAAGTCATATATTACAAGCCAGGGGCCTCGAGGGCTCGAATACATAACATGATGTCTCACACATAGTCAGCGGAAGCGTTAGGTATCTGGGTACAGATACAACACAGCAGAAGATAGGCCTTTTACAAAGGCGGGGCAAAATAAAAGCTACGATCGAAAAGGCGCAGGCCTCCTGCCTGGGACCTCCGATCCTACTCCTGGTCGTCGTCCGCCGGCTCCTCGTAGAAGTACTCGCCGGCCGGGTAGTAGTAGTAGCCAGCCTCGGGCTGGTAGTAGTAGTCGTCAACGGGGGCTGCAGGCACCAAGGCTCCGTCGTCTGGTTTATCAAGCGGGTAGGACAAAAGAGGGAGCAAAGCAACCGTGAGTACTCATCCAAAGTACTCAGCAAGACTTACATCAGATCTATACTAGCAATGCAATATTTTCAAAGGAGGCTTTATGTGGGTGGACTAGACTGCAGAAAGCCAGAGTAGAGGGGGAAAAGCCTAGTCCTGACGAAGACTAGCATCTTCAGGGTCTTGCAGCAATTAGAGGGGAACAGAATAGTTTCATCATAATAATATATATAGTGTTTGCAGCAACATCATCTTCATATCACATATCTCAAGTCACCAGTTCTAGTTGTACCGAAGTGGATACAACTCCGAGTGTCCGTTACCGTAGGACAGGCTATCGATAGATTGTTTCTTCCCTGCAGGGGTGCACCAAGTTACCCACCACGCTCGCTTAACTCCGGCCGGACACACCATCAGGTCGTGCCCGCCCTCGGCTAAACAATACGACGCAACCCGACCGGATACCGCCAGAGAGGATCGAGCACGCCGGACTAAACCTATGCCCCCGGGGGTCGGGGCCATCGCCCCGGACGCTCCGCACATTGCGAAGCCATTCGGTAGCAGACCTAGCAACCCCTTATACAAGCGCGGTTGCATCCTAAGTCCAATCCGAACAGCCCGCTCAATCGCTGACGTCGTGACGACTCCGGCTGATGTATACGACGCAGAGCACCCACTCACACCCACGTGGTGGTTAGTGCTATCGGCCCGGAGGCCCTCGGATCAAATATCCAAATCGCTTAGTGTGTTGGGAGCGCGCGGTAACGAGCAGAGCCTACGATACTGTTGGCCCCGTCGTCCCGTCTCGAGGACTTGTGACAAGGACTGGGAAAGACCGGCCACGCCTCGTAGTTATCTCGCGGGTACCCTCTCTGGTCACCCGACTCCACAGCTCACGCCTCAAAGGCACTCGCGGGTACCCCTCAGGGTCAACCCGTCTCTATCCAACATGTGTAGTAATCACCATAAAGTGTCATCAGACGCACGATACCTCTGGCCGCACGCCTTTGTTCCTGGCGACGTCCGGCCTCGGGGATCGATACGTCTTTAAACACGGTACAGTGAACCAGGGCATCCGTGTGGTTTACATGTCGAAGAGGAATCCGAGGAATCACCCTCGTTGGACTCCTATAAGACAAGTCCCGATAAGGTGGTACCGGAGGAATCACCCTCGGCGGTAATCACCATAGCGGATGCACGACAAAAGCTAAGTCGGAAGTGGGAAGAGGAATCACCCTCGGTAACCCACAACGAGCTAGCTATAATACAGGGACAACATCAGAAGTGAGTTCGGAGGTATCACCCTCGTCACCCGATGTTAACTCTGCGGAGTCGAGCATATTAGGAGGGGGTGTGCGGTGATGTGAAGAAGGTCAGGGGAAAGGGGCTCGATCAGTTGATCGAGACAAGGGTACTATGCGAGGCAACTACGAGAGTGTGGGTCCATAGCAGTGCTACCCAACCTACACTAAGCAGTTCATGAATAATGACAGGTATCAACAATTTAGCAAAAACAGGCTATGCAACAGTAATAGGAGCAGTAGCAGTAGCAGCAATTCTAATGCAAGAATAAGAGAGAATAGACATAGGCGATATCGGAAATGCTCAAGGGGGGTTGCTTGCCTGGTTGCTCGGTGGCAAAAACAAGATCGTCGGAGGGGGAACCAATCACCGGGACAGCGTCGGTCTCGGGATCTGCGTCAGCGCCGGACTCTACCGAGAGAGAAGAGGGGGAAGAAACAAATAAATACACAAGCATATGCAACACAGAGCGTGCTAAGCTAACGTGCAGTGCAGGGTTGCCTAAAAACATGTCTAGGTCATATTAGTTATTTTTAAGAGATTGTTTGGATTTATTTTATTAAAGTTGAGCACTATTCATTTATCGAAAACAGGCCGAAAGTTCCATGTTCATCTAGCTAGGGGCATCTGACGGGAATACGGAGGGCGTATCTAGATTCGTATCGAAATTCTGAGCAATTTTCATATATAAATTATTTTCATCGGAGTTACGGATTAAAAGATATGATTTTCTAAAGTTTAAAAGATTTTCTGGATTTTATTTAAATTAACAGAAAAAGGAAATATGACATCAGCATGATGCCATGCTGACATCAGCAAGTCAACAGGACGGCTGACCAGTCAAATCTGACATGTGGGTCCAGTGGGACCCACATGTCAGCCTCTGTTCTTTTAGCAGTGGATTAAACTAACCATTTAGATTAATTAGGGGGTGTGGGACCCACCTGTCATAGACTTATTAGTTAAACTAAACAGTTTTTTATTTTTAAAACGTTTTAATTATTTCTAATTTCGCAGGGGCCCACACGTCAGCCACTGGGGCCTGCCCAGTCAGCACGTTGACTGGTCAACCCAGTCAACGGGGCCCGTGGGGCCCTCTGGCAGTGACCCAGGGGTGGCCCCAGGTGTGCCACGACGGCGGTGGCCGGCGGCACAACGCCGGCGACCATGAAACGCGGCGGAGGCGCTCGGGCCTCGCCGGAATCGCGCTACAGAGGTCCATTCGACCCGCGCGTAGGCTCGTTCGAACGAGTAGTGAGCCGCGCACCCAACGCCGGTGGTCTCCGGGCCGGAGATGGCCGGAATCTTCGCCGGCGTTGAGCCGTGGCGGAGGAGTACTCGGGTGCTCGTCGGGGAAAGTGCTGCGGTGAGCTAAACGGACGGGGCTAGGCACCTACGGCATCTACGTGCACTGGCAAGCACGACGGGCATGCTTGCGCGGGTGTTCGGCCACCGGAACATGGCCGGCGACGAGCTCGTGCGGCGACGAGCTCGGGCTTCGGTGAAACGACGGCTACGCGCACGGGACGGAGCGGAGAGGAGAGGGGAAGACGTGGGTGCTCACCGAGCGGCACACACGGTGGCCTTTGACAGATTAGGAGCTGCAGAACGGCGGGGCTCGTCGGAGTTGCGCCGGAGACAGAGAAGAAGGGGGCGGCGTCGACTGCTCGATGCAGAGGCCCCCAGCTCCTCCAAGCGGCACCGGACGACGTGGACGACCTCGGCGGAGCGCTACGGCACGGTGGCGCTGCCAGGGGACGACGGTGGCCACGCGAACGACGACGAGTGGCTGCGGTGGCGCACGGGCGGCGGATCTGGGGGGAAAGAAAAGAGGCGGAGAGGCCAGGCGAGGAGGGGAAGAATGGATGGGGATGGAGGGGGAGGGCGCCGGGGCTCGGCCTTATCCCCTCCGGCGCCCTGTGGCGGCAGGTGGCGGCCGGAGCGGCGACGAGCGCGCGGCGGCCAGTGCGCGGTCGACACGGCGACGGGGCAGGTAGAAGAGAGGATGGGCTGGGCCGGCTGGGCCTCGCCCAGGCGCCAGGTAGGCTTCTCTCCTTTCTCTGTTTCTTTTTATTTAAATCACAGAGAGGAAGAATAAAATGAATAGGCCACAAGAGGATTTTTGTAAAAAGTAGAGGTTGATCCAAATGATAGGTTACAATATTACCCATCACCAAAAATTGGTTTGAGCATATTTGAATCATTTTTGAAATTTACAAAAATGAAAAGGCATTTAATAGTGCTGCTTTAACACTGTTTAAATGCACTAGCCCTTTATTAGAGTTGAGGGTGAGGTTGTTTTCCCCAACAACATTAGTTTTGGAATATTTGCAATGAGATGAACAATTTTCCATAATTTTTGGAGCAACTTCATTTTGCAAATGAATTTGAATTTGAATTTTTAGGGGCAAATTGAGTTGACTTGTTTAACCACTGTGATTTGCATAGTAATTGAAAATGACTTGGCATTATTAGCAGTTGATCACAGTGATCACTACAAGGGGGTGTTACAAATTCTCCTCCTCTAAAAGAAATTCTCGTCCCGAGAATTTAGGAGGTAGAAGAAAAGAGGTCGGGGTATTCCGCCCGAAGATTTTCCTCGCGTTCCCAAGTGGCTTCATCTTCAGTATGATTTGACCACTGCACTTTCAGGAACTTGGTTGTCTTCTGGCGGGTCCGACGTTCAGTTTGATCGAGGATGCGGATCGGATGCTCCTTATAAGAAAGATCATCTTGAAGCTGGAGCATCTCGTGATCCACAGCACGATGCGGGGATTCCTTGAAGGATCGACGAAGTTGCGACACATGGAACACATCGTGAATATGCGAGAATTGCGGTGGCAATTGCAATTTGTAAGCCACGAATCCACGTCTAGCAACCACGGGAAAGGGACCAATGTAGCGTGGAGCTAACTTGCCCTTGATACCGAAACGATGCGTGCCCTTCATAGGGGTGACTCGAAGATAAACTTGATCACCGGGATGATAAGTCAGACCCCATCGCTTGCGATCATAGTTGCTCTTCTGACGGTCTTGAGCCGCCTTGAGATTTTCACGCACGATACGGACTTGCTCTTCGGCGTGTTGAATAATGTCCGGACCAATAACTTGTCGTTCCCCAGTTTCTGACCAGTTCAGAGGGGTTCGACACTTGCGTCCGTACAGAACTTCAAAGGGAGCCATCTTTAGGCTTGCTTGATAACTGTTGTTATACGAGAACTCGGCATATGGAAGGGATTCTTCCCATTTCTTACCGAATGATATAACACAAGCTCGCAGCATATCTTCAAGCACTTGATTGACTCGTTCAACTTGACCTTGGGACTGGGGGTGATAAGCTGAACTCCAGTGGATATGAGTTCCCAAAGCTTCTAGAAAACTTTCCCAGAACTTGGAAGTGAACAGGGAGCCACGGTCCGAACTGATCTCCTTCGGAATTCCGTGGAGGGATACAATTCGGGAGATATACAGTTCTGCTAACTGGCTAGCAGTGATAGTCTCCTTGACTGGCAAGAAGTGTGCAACCTTTGAGAGTTGGTCGATGACGACCAGAATGGCATCGTTACCCTTCTGGGACTTAGGAAAACCAGTAATGAAATCCATCTGCACCTTATCCCATTTCCACAGCGGAATAGGAAGAGGTTGCAGAAGTCCAGCAGGCTTCTGATGCTCTGCCTTCACGCGACGACAGACATCGCATTCAGCAACATGACGTGCAATATCCCGCTTCATATTAGGCCACCAGTACCTTTGGCGGAGATCACGATACATTTTAGTACTACCAGGATGAATAGACAGCGGTGTATCATGTGCCTCATTCATGACCTTGTCAGTCATTAGGTCGAAACGAGTTACCACAATGCGGCCTCGGAAATACAAGGTTCCATCTTCGGATATCGAGAAATCCCTGTATTTCGGAAGATGCAATTCCTGTTTTATAACATCAACGAAAGCATCTTTGGTTTGCGCTACCTTGACAGCCTTCTCAAGATCCGGCTGTATCACAAGGTCATTAAGCGAACCATGTGGAACGATATGCAGATTCAGCTTGCGTAACTCCTCATAAAGACGAGGCTGAGCTCGCTTAACCTTGAGGTTGGTGCTGTATGACTTGCGACTCAAGGCATCGGCCATCACATTAGCCTTGCCAGGGGTATAAGAAATACCACAGTCGTATTCAGAAATAGTTTCCAACCATCGCTGTTGGCGGAGGTTAAGATCCGGCTGAGTGAATAAATACTTCAAACTTTGATGATCAGTATAAATCTCACACCGGTTACCAAGAAGGTAATGTCGCCATAGCTTCAATGCAAAGATCACTACAGCAAGTTCAAGATCATGCACTGGATAATTCTCTTCATGCGGAAGCAATTGACGTGATGCATAAGCAACCACTCTTCGTTCTTGCATTAGGACACAGCCTAATCCTTGACGAGAGGCGTCGCAATATATCACAAAGTCCTTGCGAGAATCTGGGGGAGCAAGCACTGGAGCAGAAACGAGCTTGTCCTTAAGAGCTTGAAAGCTTTCCTGGCATTTATCTGTCCACTCAAACTTAACGCCTTTGTGAAGCAGATTAGTCAGGGGCTTGGCAATCTTGGAAAAGTTCTCGACGAAGCGACGACAATAGCTTGCAAGGCCGAGAAAACTTCTCACTTGCTTGACATTCTTCGGAGGAGTCCAGTCAAGAATAGCCTGAACTCGTTCCGGATTAACAGCAATGCCATCCTTGGAAATCACATGTCCAAGGTAGGTTACTTCAGAAAGCCAGAACTCGCATTTGGAAAACTTAGCATAAAGCTGATGCTCTCGCAGCTTCTCCAGAACAAGGCGAAGATGTTCGGCGTGTTCTTCCTTGTTCTTTGAGAATACCAGAATATCATCCAGATATACCACGACGAACTTGTCAAGGTAATCCATGAATATATAATTCATCAGGCGGGAGAAGGTAGCTGGAGCATTAGTCAGTCCAAAAGACATGACAGTGTACTCATAAGAGCCATAGCGAGTTACGAATGCAGTCTTTGGAATATCCTCTTCGCGGACACGGATCTGGTGATAACCCAACCTCAAGTCGAGTTTAGAAAACACTGATGATCCAGCCAGTTGATCATATAAGTCATTGATCCGAGGAAGTGGATATTTGTTCTGGATGGTTGCCTGGTTGATAGGTCGGTAATCTTGTACCAGCCTATTCGTACCATCTTTCTTCTTGACGAAAAGAGACGGTGCTCCCCAGGCAGAGGAACTAGGACGGATGAAGCCCTTCTTGAGAGACTTGTCGATTTCCTCCTTAAGCTCGAGGAGCTCATGCGGTGGCATCTTGTAAGGACGCTTCGCAATAGGAGTAGTACCTGGCTTCAAGTCGATAACAAATTCGACGGCTCGAGCAGGGGGTATTCCTGGAAGTTCTTCTGGGAAGACATCCGGGAATTCGCATACAACTGGTATGCTTTCGAGCCCTTCAAGTGGTGAAGCATTCAATGCATTTAAAGCATAGATTTGAGCCTCGGCATCACGGGATAAATGAGCGCGGCAATTCACGAGTTGATTCGAGGGGTGCCGAAGACGTACAGTCTTGGTGGCACAATCAATTTGGGCCTCGTGAGCCTCCAACCAATCCATTCCTAGGATAAGGTCGATGCCGCAGGATTTCAGGACAATGGGGTGTGCCTGAAACTTCCTTTCTTCTATCTCCACTACTACTTCCGGACAGAAAAAGGTAGATGTGCACTGACCCGCGGAGGTTTGTACGGTCACCATGTGATTTAGTTTATCTTGTTTAAAGCCATGTTTAATTGCAAATGGTGCTAATATGAAAGAATCAGACGCACCAGTATCAAACAAAACAGTAGCAAATACTGAGTTGACAAGAAGTGTACCCATCACTGTGGCTGGCTGCTCTGGGTCTTCACTCAGATTGACGTGGTGAAGCTGACCACCACGAGCATACGAAGGCCTGACATTATTGTTGCGCTGCGGAGGAACTCCACGTCCATTGCCACGGCCAGCAGATGGAAGAGCCAGCTGACCCTGAGCCTGCGGACAGTCTCTGGCACGGTGACCCGGACGGCCACACTTGAAGCAGAGTCCACTCTCTGGACGAATCGCAGGTGCTCGAGGTGCTGGAGCTGCAGGCCTGTACTGCATTGGCGGTGGAGGAGGCAGACGAGGTGCAGCATAAGAAGGCCTGTACACTGGAGCGTTTGGACGATACATGCTCTGAGGAATCCATATGCGGCGCTTCTGAGAAGACGAGCCCGAAGATGAGCCCGACTCGCGAGAGCGCTTAAGTGCATCCTTGTGTAGCTTGAGTCCAGTTTCAACCTGAATGGCCTTGTTCACTAAAGTGGCGAAGTCCGGAAAGTCCAGTGCCACTAGAGCAAGCAGAATATCATGATGAAGTCCGCGCCTGAACTTCTCTTGGCGTCTTGCGTCAGTAGCGATATCCTCCTCAGCATAGCGGGACAGCTCAAGGAACTCCCGCTGATAGGCATCAACTGACTTGTTGCCCTGAATCAGGTTACGGAACTCCGTACGCTTGCGGTCGATAACACCCTCAGGGATGTACCGAGCGCGGAAGGCAGTCTTGAAGTCTGCCCAGGTGATGACAGTTCCAGCAGGCACGGTGTTCCGGTGCGTGTCCCACCACTGGGCCGCCGGACCCTTCAGGAAATATGACGCGAACTTGACATAGTTGTCAGGGGACACGGCGGCAGAATCCAGCTCGAAGAAGATATCACGCAGCCAATCATCGGCATCCAAGGGGTTGGCGGCACTGCGAAATACCGTTGGATTGAGCCGCAGAAATTCTTGCAGAGTGATAGCGGCTGGCTGATGCTGAGCATTGGCGTTGTTCTGGGGTATCTGGTTGAGCATACCCTGCAGCACCTGGCGCTGCAAGTCAAAGGTCTGCATTACGGCAGCCATATAATCTGGCGGCGGAGGCGGAGGCGGAGGTGGAGGTGGAGGTGGATCATCGTTATTAGCCATCCTGATAATTCCAACAGGGGAGGTTTAGCGACAAAGATACACATTGCATGAATTCGACAATGAAGTAATTATGCACGACATAAGGGAAGTGCATTAATACAACATCATACACATCATGACATACGAGTTCGTACATAGCGTCGGTTACAAACGGGCAGCACAACGGCGCAAAATCAAAGACTAGACATAGTAGGCGGCGCGCAGACCGCGGTAAGGAAGTACACAACGAGACATAGCAAAGGCTACATCAACGTCGGAGAAGGGAACTGAAACGGGGTAGCTGCAAGTGCGGACGGCGGATCTCAACCGCAGAAGAATCCTGAGCTCCATGTGCACTCTGATGCAGAACCCGGTCTCGGACGGGAATCAGAGGTCCACGAACTGGCGTGTGACCTCCAACCGCAGGCCACTCGACACCTGGAGGTGTGTTGATCCTGCGCGGGCAAAGGATAGACTGAGGAAGTGTCCCTGCTTGGACAGCCGGTATCAACTGCGTCAACGTCTGGTAGAGAATTGTCCGAGTGATGGACAACTCAACCGCCAGGGCCCGAGCAGTTCGATCCAGCGCCTGAGTGTGCTGAATCAGAACCTGCGGGTCATAACGTCGACTCTCGTACGGGGCACAGATAGCTGAGTAGTATCCAGTCTCATCTCCAGCAGGTGCATACGGAATGTACCGAAACTCAGAGGCATCCAAGCTATCTCTGTGCTCTCCTCGGAGGCGTGTGACAGCAGCGTAGGCAGCATCATGGACTGCCATTGCAGCCGTCACGCCGCTACCGCGAAAGCGGTACAGCTCAGTGTCTGAGTCATCCTGCCGGTCGTAGATACGAACAACAGCATAATACTGCTCCTGGTTGAACTCGCGATACTCCTCGTAGACCATGTACTCGGGGTACCAGCGGTAGCCCAGTCTGGTCATGAGAGCGACTAGAATGGCCGGAAACCCAGGGGCATCTCGAGCCCAGGTGCGAAGCACAAGCTGAGTCTCCGGGCGGTGTGGAAACAGAGGATTCATCTGAAAGAAGAAGAATCAGACTTGTCAAGTCAATTATCATCAGGACTTGATAAGAAAGGTTAAACAAACAAATGGAAAGGAATGATTATCAGACTAATCAGGTCAATGATAAGAAATCGCACTGATATCCAGCTCTCCGGGTAGATGTGAAATCGAGAACCTAATGGAGTTAGTAAAACTTAACCCGAATAGACGAGAGATAAGAGTCCCAGAGTATAGACGAGGAATAAAAGAAGCTACACCACCCAAGTGGCGACGTGGGGCCATAAGCCACACAGCCAAGTTAGTAAAACATTTTTGGACCTCTAGACTCGACTTCGGCCAAGGAGTTGGGAAGGGGGTTCCTACAGGCAGTCGGCTCTGATACCAACCTGTGACGACCCCGGCCCGACCGTGCACTAATCATACACGCAAATGCACATGATCAAGCCTAAGGACTCACGTGAAGGAATCACAGCACAACTCTAAAACATAAATGAATACATACAAGTCATATATTACAAGCCAGGGGCCTTGAGGGCTCGAATACATAACATGATGTCTCACACATAGTCAGCGGAAGCGTTAGGTATCTGGGTACAGATACAACACAGCAGAAGATAGGCCTTTTACAAAGGCGGGGCAAAATAAAAGCTACGATCGAAAAGGCGCAGGCCTCCTGCCTGGGACCTCCGATCCTACTCCTGGTCGTCGTCCGCCGGCTCCTCGTAGAAGTACTCGCCGGCCGGGTAGTAGTAGTAGCCAGCCTCGGGCTGGTAGTAGTAGTCGTCAACGGGGGCTGCAGGCACCAAGGCTCCGTCGTCTGGTTTATCAAGCGGGTAGGACAAAAGAGGGAGCAAAGCAACCGTGAGTACTCATCCAAAGTACTCAGCAAGACTTACATCAGATCTATACTAGCAATGCAATATTTTCAAAGGAGGCTTTATGTGGGTGGACTAGACTGCAGAAAGCCAGAGTAGAGGGGGAAAAGCCTAGTCCTGACGAAGACTAGCATCTTCAGGGTCTTGCAGCAATTAGAGGGGAACAGAATAGTTTCATCATAATAATATATATAGTGTTTGCAGCAACATCATCTTCATATCACATATCTCAAGTCACCAGTTCTAGTTGTACCGAAGTGGATACAACTCCGAGTGTCCGTTACCGTAGGACAGGCTATCGATAGATTGTTTCTTCCCTGCAGGGGTGCACCAAGTTACCCACCACGCTCGCTTAACTCCGGCCGGACACACCATCAGGTCGTGCCCGCCCTCGGCTAAACAATACGACGCAACCCGACCGGATACCGCCAGAGAGGATCGAGCACGCCGGACTAAACCTATGCCCCCGGGGGTCGGGGCCATCGCCCCGGACGCTCCGCACGTTGCGAAGCCATTCGGTAGCAGACCTAGCAACCCCTTATACAAGCGCGGTTGCATCCTAAGTCCAATCCGAACAGCCCGCTCAATCGCTGACGTCGTGACGACTCCGGCTGATGTATACGACGCAGAGCACCCACTCACACCCACGTGGTGGTTAGTGCTATCGGCCCGGAGGCCCTCGGATCAAATATCCAAATCGCTTAGTGTGTTGGGAGCGCGCGGTAACGAGCAGAGCCTACGATACTGTTGGCCCCGTCGTCCCGTCTCGAGGACTTGTGACAAGGACTGGGAAAGACCGGCCACGCCTCGTAGTTATCTCGCGGGTACCCTCTCTGGTCACCCGACTCCACAGCTCACGCCTCAAAGGCACTCGCGGGTACCCCTCAGGGTCAACCCGTCTCTATCCAACATGTGTAGTAATCACCATAAAGTGTCATCAGACGCACGATACCTCTGGCCGCACGCCTTTGTTCCTGGCGACGTCCGGCCTCGGGGATCGATACGTCTTTAAACACGGTACAGTGAACCAGGGCATCCGTGTGGTTTACATGTCGAAGAGGAATCCGAGGAATCACCCTCGTTGGACTCCTATAAGACAAGTCCCGATAAGGTGGTACCGGAGGAATCACCCTCGGCGGTAATCACCATAGCGGATGCACGACAAAAGCTAAGTCGGAAGTGGGAAGAGGAATCACCCTCGGTAACCCACAACGAGCTAGCTATAATACAGGGACAACATCAGAAGTGAGTTCGGAGGTATCACCCTCGTCACCCGATGTTAACTCTGCGGAGTCGAGCATATTAGGAGGGGGTGTGCGGTGATGTGAAGAAGGTCAGGGGAAAGGGGCTCGATCAGTTGATCGAGACAAGGGTACTATGCGAGGCAACTACGAGAGTGTGGGTCCATAGCAGTGCTACCCAACCTACACTAAGCAGTTCATGAATAATGACAGGTATCAACAATTTAGCAAAAACAGGCTATGCAACAGTAATAGGAGCAGTAGCAGTAGCAGCAATTCTAATGCAAGAATAAGAGAGAATAGACATAGGCGATATCGGAAATGCTCAAGGGGGGTTGCTTGCCTGGTTGCTCGGTGGCAAAAACAAGATCGTCGGAGGGGGAACCAATCACCGGGACAGCGTCGGTCTCGGGATCTGCGTCAGCGCCGGACTCTACCGAGAGAGAAGAGGGGGAAGAAACAAATAAATACACAAGCATATGCAACACAGAGCGTGCTAAGCTAACGTGCAGTGCAGGGTTGCCTAAAAACATGTCTAGGTCATATTAGTTATTTTTAAGAGATTGTTTGGATTTATTTTATTAAAGTTGAGCACTATTCATTTATCGAAAACAGGCCGAAAGTTCCATGTTCATCTAGCTAGGGGCATCTGACGGGAATACGGAGGGCGTATCTAGATTCGTATCGAAATTCTGAGCAATTTTCATATATAAATTATTTTCATCGGAGTTACGGATTAAAAGATATGATTTTCTAAAGTTTAAAAGATTTTCTGGATTTTATTTAAATTAACAGAAAAAGGAAATATGACATCAGCATGATGCCATGCTGACATCAGCAAGTCAACAGGACGGCTGACCAGTCAAATCTGACATGTGGGTCCAGTGGGACCCACATGTCAGCCTCTGTTCTTTTAGCAGTGGATTAAACTAACCATTTAGATTAATTAGGGGGTGTGGGACCCACCTGTCATAGACTTATTAGTTAAACTAAACAGTTTTTTATTTTTAAAACGTTTTAATTATTTCTAATTTCGCAGGGGCCCACACGTCAGCCACTGGGGCCTGCCCAGTCAGCACGTTGACTGGTCAACCCAGTCAACGGGGCCCGTGGGGCCCTCTGGCAGTGACCCAGGGGTGGCCCCAGGTGTGCCACGACGGCGGTGGCCGGCGGCACAACGCCGGCGACCATGAAACGCGGCGGAGGCGCTCGGGCCTCGCCGGAATCGCGCTACAGAGGTCCATTCGACCCGCGCGTAGGCTCGTTCGAACGAGTAGTGAGCCGCGCACCCAACGCCGGTGGTCTCCGGGCCGGAGATGGCCGGAATCTTCGCCGGCGTTGAGCCGTGGCGGAGGAGTACTCGGGTGCTCGTCGGGGAAAGTGCTGCGGTGAGCTAAACGGACGGGGCTAGGCACCTACGGCATCTACGTGCACTGGCAAGCACGACGGGCATGCTTGCGCGGGTGTTCGGCCACCGGAACATGGCCGGCGACGAGCTCGTGCGGCGACGAGCTCGGGCTTCGGTGAAACGACGGCTACGCGCACGGGACGGAGCGGAGAGGAGAGGGGAAGACGTGGGTGCTCACCGAGCGGCACACACGGTGGCCTTTGACAGATTAGGAGCTGCAGAACGGCGGGGCTCGTCGGAGTTGCGCCGGAGACAGAGAAGAAGGGGGCGGCGTCGACTGCTCGATGCAGAGGCCCCCAGCTCCTCCAAGCGGCACCGGACGACGTGGACGACCTCGGCGGAGCGCTACGGCACGGTGGCGCTGCCAGGGGACGACGGTGGCCACGCGAACGACGACGAGTGGCTGCGGTGGCGCACGGGCGGCGGATCTGGGGGGAAAGAAAAGAGGCGGAGAGGCCAGGCGAGGAGGGGAAGAATGGATGGGGATGGAGGGGGAGGGCGCCGGGGCTCGGCCTTATCCCCTCCGGCGCCCTGTGGCGGCAGGTGGCGGCCGGAGCGGCGACGAGCGCGCGGCGGCCAGTGCGCGGTCGACACGGCGACGGGGCAGGTAGAAGAGAGGATGGGCTGGGCCGGCTGGGCCTCGCCCAGGCGCCAGGTAGGCTTCTCTCCTTTCTCTGTTTCTTTTTATTTAAATCACAGAGAGGAAGAATAAAATGAATAGGCCACAAGAGGATTTTTGTAAAAAGTAGAGGTTGATCCAAATGATAGGTTACAATATTACCCATCACCAAAAATTGGTTTGAGCATATTTGAATCATTTTTGAAATTTACAAAAATGAAAAGGCATTTAATAGTGCTGCTTTAACACTGTTTAAATGCACTAGCCCTTTATTAGAGTTGAGGGTGAGGTTGTTTTCCCCAACAACATTAGTTTTGGAATATTTGCAATGAGATGAACAATTTTCCATAATTTTTGGAGCAACTTCATTTTGCAAATGAATTTGAATTTGAATTTTTAGGGGCAAATTGAGTTGACTTGTTTAACCACTGTGATTTGCATAGTAATTGAAAATGGCTTGGCATTATTAGCAGTTGATCACAGTGATCACTACAAGGGGGTGTTACACCTCCCTTGGCCGTTTAGAGAAGGCGCCTATATAAGAGAATAGATCCCAACTGCCTCTTCATCCCATTCCACGCGGAAGAAACCCTAGTGCCTGCAAAAAATCTTCAAACATGGCCAGTGCCCCGAGCTCTTCCTCGCGCCCTCATGGCCCTCGTGCAGGAGATTGGAAAAGCTGCTCTGTGTCCCACGCGCATCTGCGGACACTGCAAGCACAGGGGTATCTCCCCCCAGAGGATCTAGTCCCCGTCCGGGCCCGACTAACGTCTATCGACAACCAAGCCCTGGCAGAGAGTTTTCCCAACCCCTCTAAGGCGAGCGGGTATGTTTCGTCCCCTACCTTTTAAGAGGCGTGGGGTTCCCCGTCCACCCCTTTCTTAGGGGACTACTGGAGTTCTACGACCTCCAACTGCATGATCTTACTCCAGTGTCAATCCTGCACATTGCGGGTTTTGTCGCTTTATGCGAACTGTTCTTGGGCTGTGAGGCTCACTTCGAGCTGTGAAGAAAGTATTTCTGCCTTGTCCCTCGATCGAAAAAAGGATCCATATTTGAAGTTGGGGGCGCCGAAGTATGGCGCATAGCCGGGACAGGCTATCTGCCCGGTACTTCGAACAAGGCATCCGAAGAGTGGCCTTCGGAGTGGTTGCATATTAAGGACGTCGCTTTGCCGGATCCAGTTCGGCGAGGACTCCCCAAGTATTCCAGTTCTGTGCCAAAGAAGCTTTTCAACTGGCGTCCCCGCGGTCCCTCGGAAGAAGAGAGAGCGAAGGTTAGCAGACTGGCCGGCAAGATCAAATTGCTCGCCAGTTCGGGATTGTCTATAATCGAAGTGATGGCCATTTCAATGAAGCGATGTGTGCAGCCGCTTCAAGCCAGAGGATTTCCGATGTGGCACTACAATGGTCAGAATGATGCCTCGCGCTGCCTACACTTGGATCTAGATGACCCTGCCGTTCTAGGCGCTGTCCTGGAAGGCCTCAATCAAGGAGAGAAGCAAGACTTCATCCGTTTAACATGCCGGGAGGGCCTTTCTATGTACAATCCTCCCCACTGGGTAAGTCTCTCTCTTCGACCGCTCAATTTTTCTTCGTTATGAAGCATTGACCGAATTGTGTTCGGTTTCTCCCAACAGGAGTGGAGGACGGTGATCGAGGGGATTAACAGTCCTGCCCCACAGCCAGAGGACCAGTTTCAAAATGCAGGCCCCGGATATGATGAAGATTCAGACGTAGGTATAGAGTTAGAAGATGGAGTCTTCTATCAAGCCTGTCGCGAGGGTCCCCTAGTGGCTATAGTACCCGATTACACAGGCCTCATTCCTTCCTCCCGTGTAAGTATTTCAGGACATATCTCATCAAAAGAGAAGATTCCCGATGCGCCTTACCCACTGTATTCTATTATACTTGTGAAAGTGCAGTATATCGACTAGAGGGGGGTGAATAGGAAATTTTTATGAAATGCTTCAAAACATGGTAGTTTCGAAGACAAACGATAAGCTCAAGTCTATTAGTGTGCAGCGGAAAGTGGACTACACTAGATAAGCTATAGTCATGTATTCAATGAAGTGAAAGCACGAAGACTAATAGCAGCTAGGCAGTGGGGATCATAAAGGAAGAAGGAATGAAGCCAATCACAACAAGTAGATACTCAGTGAAGACAATCAGATAAGGCAAGCATGCAATGTCTTCACAACATGGAGCAGTAAGTAAAGGGAAGAAAAGGATAGAACCAGTAGCTCGGGGAAGACAGTGATTTGTTAGACCAGTTTCAGTTGCTGTGACAACTGTACGTCTCGTTAGGGAGGCTGAGATTTAACTCAGAAGACCGCGTCTTCACCTTGTTCCCCTTGAGCTAAGAACATCTAGTCCTCGCCCAATTACTCTGGTAAGTCTTCAAGGTAGACTTCCAAACCTTCACAGACTTCATTCACCGGCAATCCACAATTACTCTTGGATGCTCAGAACGCGACGCCTAACCGGCTGGAGGAAACACAGTCCTCAAGTGTAATAAGTCTTCAGGTCACACAGACAAAAAGACTTCAGTGGTGCCTAACACTCTTTGGCTCTGGGTGTTTGGGCTTTGTCCTCGCAAGGATTTCTCTCAAATGCTTCGGAGGTGGGTTGCTCTCAAACGACAAAAGCCGTGTAATAACTCTGAGCAGCCACCAACTTATGGTGTAGGGGGTGGGCTATTTATAGCCACTGGGCAACCCGACCTGATTTGTCGGAAGTGACCCTGGGACACTAGGGAACTGACACGTGTTCCAACGATCAGATTTCAAACACACACGGCAACTTTACTTGAGCTCCAAGTAAAGCTGAATCATCCGCCTCTGGATAAGATTTGCTCTCATAGTCTTCGCTCGAAGACATAGGATTTGGTTGAGCATCACATCAGTCACTCTGACTTAGTTCACTTGGACCCCACTTAACAGTACGGTGGTTCCTATGACTCAACAAAGAAGAAAAGGAAACATCGACAATTCTACGCCTTCGCTTTCCATAGTCTTCACACAATGTCTTCTCATGTCATAGTCTTCAATATGATTATCTATACCACCACTGATATCAATGTCTTCATACATTTTTAGGGGTCATCTCCGGTAGGTTAAACGAATCAATGAGGGACTACTACCTATGTTATCCTGCAATTCTCACAAACACATTAGTCCCTCAACCAGGTTTGTCGTCAATACTCCAAAACCACTAGGGGTGGCACTAGATGCACTTACAATCTCCCCCTTTTTGGTGATTGATGACAAACTGGTTGAAGTTTTCAACGGGGATAGAGATATGTGAAATTGTAAAGGATAAAGGTATTGTCTTCGTAAGTAGCAAAAAGGCTCCCCCTGAAGATGTGCATATAGTTGATTTGCCTTTGAATGCAAATGCACATGGCAGGTTGTACTTGTGGAGATCCTCTTCAACTTATGAAGACAATTCATCATGCACAATAGATATGTCGAAGATAATGACATGCATAATGAAAATGGACGTATGCAATAATGACTAAGTGCGGGATATAAGATAGCAGATGCGGAATTTATCATCGCATTACAAAGTAGCATAAAAACGTAGCAGACGACCATCAGTTTAAGTGTTACAACTCAAAGAACCAAATGTAGCAAAACGAGAGTTGTAAACACTAGGCAAATTATAAAAGCACCCGCCCATATGGACCCGCTTGAAGACTATCAACTCATATGCTTCTCTCCCTTTTGTCAGTAAGGACCAAAAAGGTTTGAAGACATAGAGCCTCTACTCGTTCCCAGGTGGAGCAGAAGAGGATGCAGGGTCAGTGTTGTCGTTTGGCGGTGCAGAGGTGGTTGGTGCAGTGTCGATGCGCGCTGAAGTAGGAGGCGGTGAAGTAGCATCATCTTGATCATCGATCACCCTGGCGTCAATTGTTGCAGCGGAGGAGGAGTACTCAGAGTCTTCAAGGGATGGAGTTCGACGCATAACAACAGTCCTTGGAGGAGTGTTGTCAAACATGAATCTCTCAGTGAAGCCATCGTCTTGAAGATCCGCTTCAGCACTAAGTAAAGTCAAACTCTTCCAAGACCGCCTGCATGTTTCATGAGCAACAAAAGCATTCTTGGTGGCAAGATTGCAAATGCGATTGACATCCACCAAGAGGCTCTGCATCTGACGCTTTAACCGGAGGTGATGCTTGTCTTGTTTCTGATGAAGGGCTACAAGAAGCTCTCGGTTGTTCAGGACACGAGAACGGTTCTGAGGCCTTTGAGCGATAGTGCTTTCAGTGGCTTCGGTTTCAGCGTGTCGAGGTAGACGAGTACGGCCAGCCAGAGGGTAGACTCGAGAGACTGGTGGAACGCCTTCAATCTGTTGAGTGAAGCTTTGATGATCAGCGTTGTGAAGACTAACTGGCTCCTTAGCAGGCTCTTGGTAAATGGCTTCAGCTGACATATCAACCTCAGGCAAGAAAATCTGATGGTTGCGAGCAGAGGGTTGATAAGTGACAGCTGAGTGCAACTTGATGAGGCGCATTATCCAAGGGGCATAAAATTTCAGTCCAAATAGATCAGCTCCAGACATGGCCAGTTACCTGATGAAGAAATCTTGAGCATTGAAGCTGATGCCATTGAAGATATAGAAGACCAAAGTCTTCATAGTGCCTTCAAGCTTGGCTGATGAAGAATGTCCTTTGACAGGCCATAGAGTACGCCTTATGATGTGATAGATGGTGCGAGGCAGGTACTCAAGGTCTTCAACAAAGAATTCTTTAGGATATTCAGCATCACTTGGCAGAGGCTTCATCATGCCGAGCATTTGGCTCATGTTGGGCTTGCGTTTCTGAAATATACTCTCCAAGGCTTCAGTGTGCAGTTCACAGCCAGGTTCATATAGATCTCTTGGAGTGGGCAGGCATGTAAGCTCAATGAGATCAAAGGCTTTTGCTTCATGATGCACATTGCCTGTCATCCACTCAAGGACCCATGTCTTCGGATCTCTGTTGTGGCCTCGGATGTGAAGGGTGGCATAGAATTGCAGAAGCAGCTCTTCATTCCAATGCTCTTTATCCAGCACAAAATTGAGGAGGCCATCATCACGGAAGCAGTCAAGAGCTTCCTCCAAGCAGGGCAGACCAGCAATAGCTTCAGTGTCAAGACGCATGTGAGGGAAAATGCGGCCTTGATCATATAATACTCTTGAGTAGTAGCTGCACTGTTAATGGCTCCAGAACCTATCTGATGATATTCTTGGCTTGGAATAGGGGTTCTTGGCGCTATCAAAGAAGGTGTTGTGCGCAGTGAAGCTATTGGCATTGAATGATCCGGAAGATGTTGCGATACCTGGAAGCCTTGGCAGTCTTGGCTTAGGCTTCTGAACTTGGGGCCTGTGCGCAATATGATGATCAAACTAAGGACCAGCAGCACGTGGTTCAGTTGTAGGTGGTGGAATCAGAATTGGCCACCGGACAGTAACAAGCTGATCATCCTTGTTGTATGCTTGCTCAATGGTGTGAGGCCGTGGGGGCGGAACAGGAGCAGAGGCATTGTCTTCAAGCTGTAGATTGGCGTCAGGTGCAGCATTAGCTTCAGGCACAGCACTGGCTTCAGGATCAGACACTTCAGGCGCTGGTTCTTCAGGCGCCACAGTATCTTCAGGTGCCACAAAAGCTTCATCCATGACCACGTCATTGGCTTCAGTGTTGGTGGTAGCAGCCTCTGAGCTTGTTACCTCCACTTCAGGAGCTGGAGGGTCTAACACGTTCTCCTCGAGAACAGGTGATGCGGTAGTACTTGCTTCAGCAACTTGGGGTTGTTCTTCTTCTTGTTGGGGTGGTTCTTCTTTGGCTGATGCAGCCGGAATATCTTCAGCCACTTTGGCTTCAGATTCCGAGTGGCTTCCAGTAGGAGCAGCATCAGGTGCAGATGGTTGCTCTACTCCTTCTGGAGCATTTGAGGCAGTGACTTGAGGCCTTGGTCCTTTGCGAAGCCTGCGAAAAGCTGGCGACACCTGAGGAGATGGAGGTTGTTGGGCCTCAAAGTCTTCGTCTTCAAACACCATACTGGTGTCTTGAGTTTGCTGTGGGTGATCAGCCCACGAGTCATCCTGAGCAATTTGCATCAATGGACGACCAATGCTGATGCGTTCGATGTTCGTGAGAACAGGCGAAGAGTCGATGTTGTACTCGATCTGAGGAAGGACGGCATCATCTTCAACATTGTCTTGAGGACCAATGTCTTCAGCTGCGGTGTGGTCGACAGCTGGAATGTCTTCAGCCTCTGTGGGAGCAGGCTCATGAACAGTCAGTCTTCTTTCTCTCTGGGCAGATGTAGGGAGAGCAACTGAGATTGGCTCGACGAAGATAGGCTCTTTGGAAGCAGCCTTATCCTTCTTGGTCTTTCGCTTCTTGGTGGGTGGAGCTTCATCAGTAGACTGCTTACACTTGCGAGCATCAGCTTCAGTCACCTTAGTCTTCCTGAGCGTTGAAGCAGTTGGAGTTGCCTTAGGCTTCGTGCTAGTCATGCTAGCAGGGAAGACTATGCGAGGCATTTCCTGCCCAGATGCTTCAGCCTCGGGCACAGACCGCTTCTTCTTCTTCTTGGCAGCCATTCTTGGATCAATGCCAGGACGCCCAAGTGCCTTGCACTTTTCAGCTTCATTGAAGGCTTGAACGCATTTTGCAGCTAAGTCCTTGATGCGCTCACGTGAACCCTTAGCTTCTTCACGCCACTGGCGAAAGGCTTCCTTGAGCTCTTGCATCATAACTTTGAAGTTTTGAACTTCTTGCACGCTGAGCTTGTCCATATGCTTCTTGAACTGAGCTTTTTCATAATCTATCTTCTGCTTCAGTTCAACAATTCTTTGAGCCAGAGCCAGCTCAGAAGCAATAGCGCCATGGAAGGAGACGCTGAGACCAACTAGAAGTTGAAGATCGTCGAAGCTCGGGTTAGGTGTGTCAAACCATTCATCAATGAAGTTATTGAGCACTTCAACGTCAAAGAGCGGCAAATCATTGAAGATTTCAACATCCTGCTTTCTCTTGATCAATAGCTCCAGAGCATCATCACCAAGATCTTCATCACTTGAGAGATCAAGGACATCATTGGCAGTCTTCAGTACTGCATCAGGAGTGAGAGCTGGACTGGGGTTGCGCGTTGGCTTCTGATGGCTTCTTGCCCCTCGTTGGTTACCCCAAGTGGAAGGTTTGAGATGTAGTGTAGCGGCAAATTTCCCTTGGCAAAGATACCAAGGATCGAATCCCGTGGGACTCCGAGGGTCGACAAGAAGGTGTCAATAGCGTCAGAAACTTCTGCTTGACAGGACCTACACACAGATACAAATAACTTTGCTCCCAACGAGTACAGAGAGGTTGTCAATCCCTCCGGCCATGTCGTTTACAAAGGATCAAACGCAAGAGATAATAGTGATAGGTATGACTGCAACTAGTAAATAAGAACAGGAAGTAAATAGCGGATGTGATCAGTGATGGTAATATGGACCGGGGTCCCATGATGTTCACTAGTGATGTCTCTCTCCCAAAAGACGATAAAACAGCTAAGCGAGGTAAACAAATTACAGCTGGGCAATTGACAGGATTATGTGCGCAAACCAATGCTAACTATGCTGTACAGAAAGGTAGAGGCTCAAAAGCATGGGCGGTACGCCAAGGCAAGTAGACCGAAATCCATCTGCATCTACTACTAATCATCCACCTTGAGATATCTATCCAGAACATCTCGCTGGTATTAAGTTGCGAGTCCCACCCATAGTGTAAACTCAAAGCAACAGACAACTGCATTAAAAGAACTTTGCGTAAAGTAAACAATCCTTGCACCCGCAAGTACAAGCACCGTTGTTTTCCCCCTTGTGGCAACAGCACATCCCCTAGACTCATGTTTCTGTCACTCAAACTAGTCATCGAGGGGCATGAACCCACAATCAAGCATAACGTTCCCTCTTGGAGTTACTACCTACTACTTGGCCAAAGCAATAAACAGCAACGGAGAACATGCAAGAATTACTCAAGAACATAAATATAAGAGAGGTGAATCAAATATATTACTCACACACAATCTGAACATAATCTCATAATCCATCGGATCCCCAGCAAACTCAACACAGCAATAGCATAAAGATTACATATGTGCCTCGATCATGTAGGGCAGCTCACGAGGTCTAATCCATGAAGAACAAAGAGGGGAGGAGAACATCACATAGCTACTGGTCATGGACCCATGGTCCAAGGGAGACTACTCACAACTCATCCGGGAGGCATCCATGGTGGTGGAGAAGCTCCCGGTGGTGATCCTTCCCTCCGGCAGGGTGCCGGGAAGAGTTCTCCTGGTGCTCCCGATCTTGGGAGCGCGGCGGCGGCGGAACAGAGATGAGATCGCGAAAAAGGGTTCCCTCCTCGAGGGTTTCGGGACGCGTGGTAAATATATGCCAAAGGGGGGGACCAGAGGCGGAGGTGGGGCCCCAGGCGCCCCCCTGGCGCGGCCAGGGGTGGGGCCGCGCCAGGTGGCCGCCTGGGCCCCCCCAGGCTCCCCTATGGCCCTGCCTTGGTTTTTCCGGAAGCTCCCGATACGCTGATTTTTCCTGTATTTTTCTCGGAATTTTTAGGGCACTTTTAATATGGGGGAAACCTGAAATAGAAAAACAGCAGAAAACAGGAACTGGCACTGGGGTGCACTGAGTTAATAGGTTAGTCCAAATATGATCAAAAGTGTATGGAAATGCATAAATATCATAGCAATATCACACAAAAGAGGCATGGAGCAAGCAGAAATTATAGATACGTTTTGGACGTATCAGCTTCCTCTTCAGCTATCTGCTCTTGGAGATTCTAGAGTGTTCCTCAGATTGCACACTTGGTGCAGGTGGAGCAGTGGCCAAAGGCTTCACTCTTGAAGCTCTTGGAGGAGTAGCCTTTGAAGCCTTTGATTTCTTCTTCTGAGGCTTCGGCGTGACAGGTGCTTCTTCAGAGTCATCATCAGCTTCAGGCTGATCTACATCTGCCCCTTGAACCCTTATGTGACTGATGAGGCCCTCTAGGTTGTAGAAGGGCCCAACCAGATTCGGTTCAGCTTCGCGCGAGCCATCAGCGCGGGGTGCAGAGGGGCCGGGATTGAAGTCTAATCCCCACAGCTTCTTGTTTTCCTTGGCCGAGTTCTTGGCGAATTGAACATTGCGCTTGAACAGATTGTCGTCGCGACACCAGAGCAGAGCGCTTGGATCAGCATCAGCAGGCTGTGGCCCTCTAACCATGCAAGGATAGAAGCCTTGAGCAATGGCTTCAGCACGAGTCTTGGGAGGAAGATTCTTATAAGTGATATCTCCCCACGGATGCTTGATGGCGTTTTTCTCGGCATACTCTGGGGTCACGAACCTATATTTGAACCATTGTTCAGCCCAGTATCTTCGAATCCATTGGATTCGGGTCTTCCTCTGGTTGTAATCCTCCTCTAGATCAGTCTTGTACATCTCACTGAGATCAGGAGGCAAATCACGTGAGGTGTTGCCACGGTGCTGTCTGCCACCCTTTCTTACTGTCTTGTCAGTTGTCATTTGCTTCAACCTGAATGGCTTCAAACTGAATGGCTTCAAATTGAATGGCTTCAAAACTGGCAACTGCTTCGGTTTGCTGGTCAGACAGGAACTAGCTTCAGGAGAATGAATGTGACGCTGCAAAAACTCTGCAAATGAATGCAGACTATGAGAACCAAGGGATTCTCCCACGGACATGTACCTATGACGGCATTAGAGATGCGAGGGAAGGGGAAGAGGTCATATGCATTCTCAGAAGTTTTGAAGATTAAAATAGTTTTGAAGACTTTGACCTCATAGTGCGAAGACATTCACTCATGGGAGTTGGTTCCAGATTTGTACGAATCCACGAATAAGTACAAGTGAGGAATCTAACTATAGTTGAAGCATATGTGAATGTACTAGGCAAGATATGAGATGCAGACATGATAGATCTATATATCTAAGTAGGCAGAAACCTCTTGTGGTAAAGTAGATGAATCTTTATGGATCTAGAAGATGGTAAAAAGCAAGTTTATTTACCACACGATGAACTGCTTAGACGGAGTAGGAGTTGGATGCCCAGCAGTTTGGTCTTCCGTGCCCTAACTTGGCGACGGAGGACAGCTACGGCGACGGCGGAGAGGAAGATGTCCGCGGCCGGCGTGAGGACGGCGTCGACAAGTTGCGGCAGCAAAGCGCTTCGTCGTCGGCGTCGTCGAAAGGTAGCGGAGGCGCTAGGGTTGTTCGAGGTGGAGAGGTGGTGGAAGAAACTTTTGACCATGATGGGACGTGCATTTATAGGCATGGGAGACGGCACAGCGTAATTACTCAGGTGCCCCTGACGGTTCACGTAAGAGTGACACGTGGCGGTCATGTAATGCATTGGGAGTTGTCCCACGATCCCACGTACACCACGACTGTCGGAGTAGTCGTTCCGGCTTCTCCGGGTTTCAGGCATAACGGATGGAGCATTAAAATCAGATTTAAAGTTTGTCTCCGTATCTTCTGCTGACAAGGACGAGAGAAGATATTCGACTGTTTCAACAGAATGCATATGATTTGGACAGACATAGTGAGATGAGAGAGCATAGAGAGGTTAGGGTCCGATCACATTCACTTAGTCCAAAAGATTCAAATATGAAGACATAGCTATAAGTGAATGCTATTGAGGACAGAACACAACTCTCTCTATATATATGTCCTATGTGAAGATAAACCAAGTGCGAAGACTTTGCAAATGTAACGCCACAAGAAATGCTTCAAACAAGAATTTGGTGGTGGCGTTACCCACCGTATAGGAAGTATTAGACCCAGACACGACGCACAATTATCGTGGCACTCCGAATTCAAATTCCATGTTAATGTATTCACACTTAGAATGTAAGTCTTCATTGATTGAAGATATACTTTACTTCGTGTGTTGCACATCTAAGTCTTCAATATGCATAAGTGTTAGGATGTGTGCCTGATTACAGGACATTTGAGGATTCTAAGATATTTAGCTCACACCGCAACTTGCAAAACCTTTTCTCATCCAAGGGCTTTGTGAAGATATCTACCAGTTGCTCTTCAGTGTTGACGTGTATGATATCATTATCTTCCTTCATAACATGATCTCTGAGAAAGTGATAACGAATTTCAATGTGCTTTGTCTTCGAGTGCTGAACTAGGTTGTTGGCAATCTTGATGGCGCTTTCATTATCACAGTAGAGTGGCACCTGCTTCAGATGGACTCCATAGTCCTTGAGAGTTTGCTTCATCCATAGAAGCTGAGCGCAGCAAGATCCAGCAGCAATGTATTCAGATTCAGCAGTGGAGAGTGATACACAGTTCTGCTTCTTTGAAGACCAACAGACAAGCGATCGTCCTAGAAAGTGACATGTGCCAGATGTGGACTTGCGATCAACTTTGTCACCAGCATAATCAGTATCTGAAAATCCTACTAAATCAAACTCTGAGCCCTTTGGATACCATAATCCTAGTGCTGGGGTGTAAGCCAAATATCGAATTATTCGCTTCACAGCTAAGTGATGCGACTCCTTTGGTGCCGCTTGATATCGAGCAAACATGCAAACACTGAGCATAATATCTGGCCTAGATGCACATAAATAAAGTAAAGAACCAATCATGGAGCGGTATACCTGTTGATCAAAATCTTTACCATTGGCTTCGGGACCCAGATGATGTTTAGCAGACATTGGCGTCGAGTACCCTTTGCAGTCTTGCATTCCAAACTTCTTCAGGCAGTCTTTAAGATACTTCTCTTGAGATATGAAGATGTCGTTGCTTTGCTGACGAATTTGAATACCAAGGAAGAACTTCAGCTCACCCATCATAGACATTTGATATTGTCCTTGCATCATGTGACCAAACTCATCACTGTATTTCTTGTCAGTGCAGCCGAAGATAATGTCATCCACATAGATTTGGCAGACAAATAGTTCATCATCATATGTCTTCGTGAAGAGTGTGGGATCTAGGGATCCAGGTTTGAAGCCTTTGCTCTTCAGGAAGTCTTTGAGGGTGTCATACCAAGCACGAGGCGCTTGTTTGAGGCCATACAGTGCCTTGTTGAGCTTGTATACCATATCAGGACGTTTTGGGTCTTCAAAGCCAGGTGGTTGTGCAACATACACTTCTTCTTCAATTCTTCCATTGAGAAAGGCACTCTTTACATACATTTGATATAGAAGTATGTTGTGATGATTTGCATAGGCTAGCAGTATCCGAATAGCTTCAAGTCTAGCCACAGGAGCAAATGTTTCATCAAAGTCAATTCCTTCAACTTGAATGTATCCTTGAGCAACGAGACGAGCTTTGTTTCTGACCACTTGACCATGCTCATCTTGCTTGTTGCGATAGATCCATTTTGTGCCTATTATGTTGTGCTTTCGAGGATCAGGACGCTTGACAATTTCCCACACATTGTTCAGCTCAAACTGTTGAAGCTCTTCTTGCATTGCTTGAATCCATTCAGGCTCCATAAAAGCTTCAGCAACTTTCTTGGGTTCAGATATTGAGACAAAAGCAAAGTGCCCACAGAAATTTGCAAGTTGTGTTTCTCTTGAGCGAGCGAGTGGACCAGGAGCATTTATGCTATCAATTATCTTCTCAACTTGCACTTCATTTGCAACACGAGGATGAGCTGGACGAAGATTTTTCTCTTGTTGTGCATTGTCTTCATCAGGAGGATTGTCTTCGGGCTGAGCATTGTCGTCAGGTAGATTTGGAGCAGAGATGATGAGTTCCTCGTCAGGTTGTGCTTCAGAAGGCATGATCTCACCAGTTCCCATTAGCTTGATGGATTCATTTGGTGAAGCTTCATCTAGCACATTTGGTAGGGATTCTCTTTGTGATCCATTTGTCTCATCAAACCTCACATCCACAGTTTCAACAGTTTTATAGAGAAAAATGTTGAAGACTCTGTAGGAGTGTGAGTCCTTTCCATATCCAAGCATGAAACCTTCATGAGCTTTGGGTGCAAATTTTGACTTGTGATGAGGATCCTTGATCCAGCACTTAGCTCCAAATACTCTGAAGTAGCTTACATTTGGCTTCTTTCCAGTGAGGAGTTCATAGGATGTTTTCTTCAGAAGCTTGTGAAGATAAACACGATTGATGACATGGCATGCAGTGTCAATAGCTTCGGGCCAGAATCTTCTTGGTGTTTTGTACTCATCGAGCATCGTTCGAGCCATCTCAATTAGAGTTCTGTTCTTGCGCTCAACGATCCCATTTTGCTGAGGTGTATATGGGGCTAAAAATTCATGAGTGATTCACATCTCATCCAGATAAAGATCGAGGCCAGTCTTCTTGAATTCAGTGCCATTGTCACTTCTGATATGTTTGATCTTGATGCCATAATTGTTCATGGCATGGTTGGCGAAGCGTCTGAAGACATCTTGCACTTCAGTCTTGTAGAGTATTATGTGTACCCATGTGTATCTTGAATAATCATCAACAATGACGAAGCCATAGAGACAGGCTGTGGTAGACAATGTGGAGTAGTGAGTAGGGCCAAATAAGTCCATGTGAAGCAGCTCGAAGGGTTTGGATGTCGTCATGATTGTCTTTGAGGGGTGCTTGGCTCTAGTCATCTTCCCGGCTTCACAGGCACCACATAGATGATCTTTCTTGAACTTGACTTCCTCGATGCCTATGACATGCTTCTTCTTTGTGAGAGTGTGCAAGTTCCTCATGCCAGCATGTCCTAGCCTCCGATGCCAGAGCCAGCACTCTGAAGCTTTTGCTAGAAGACATACGGCCATTTGTGGTCCAGCTGAGAAATCTACCATATACAGATCACCTTTTCTTTATCCTTCAAATACTAAAGACTTGTCAGATTCCATTAGTACAATGCAACGAAATTTACCAAAGATCACAATCATGTTTAAGTCACAAAGCATTGAGACAGACATTAAGTTGAAGCTAAGAGATTCAACAAGCATGACTATGTCCATGTGCTGATCTCTTGAGATTGCAACTCTACCTAGACCCAACACTTTGCTTTTACCAGTATCAGCAAATGTGATGTGACTCTTGTTGGATGGACGTAAAGTTGAGTCCATGAGAAGATTTCGATCACCAGACATATGATTTGTGCATCCGCTATCCATAATCCATTCTGAAGACTTTGGTGTCCCCGCCCCCTACAATGCAGTTAGGAGGATAGGCTTCACCAAAAGCCATTATGAAGCATAAACAATTGATGCATAAGTGGATTATGAAAGCTTTAGATGTAAGTTAGGACTGATAAGATCTTCAGCAAGTGATTTATGGATAATATTAGCAGTAAGTCATTCTGGGCATTTGATCTTGTGCCCTACAAGTGTTTTAGGTCCCCAGCAATAGCATCAGAAGCTTTTGATTACAGGCTGGAGACCTTTCCTTGCAAGAGAAAGTTAGTTCTTCTTAACCACCCACATCTTCAGGGGTGGCTTAAAAGCAATGAGTCTAAGAGCAGCATCTGAGAATTTTGGCTTTGGGGCCCTAGCAAATAGTCTTGCAGGAGGAGAATAATACTCATAAGAATAGGCAGAAAAGTTCTTTGATTTATGAACATAGCGGTTTGAAGAAACACGCTCATATTCATTAGTCTGAGTATGATTTCCCTGCAAAACATTTGTGTTAGGGTGACTCAGGTGAGTCCTTTGTCTGTATGAAGCCTTAGGACCATATGAAGCCTTTGGTCTGGGGTTTGTCTTCATCCCAGGAGGTGTCATGACAGTATTTGCTGGAAGCTTCTCAAGATAACCTTTGGGTACCCAGATCTTCTTCATAGGTGGTCCATTCCTGCAGTTAGTACCAATATACCTGGCAAACACTTCACCATTTTGATACTTAAACAGTTTATCAAAGGATTCATCAATGATAACAGGATTAGCACAAGTGAAGCCAGATAAGGTAGATGGATCCACTGAAGGTCCCTTTGCAGCAACCCATGTGGTTTTGGGATACTGCTCAGGCTTCCAGTATGAACCATCAACATTCATTTTCCTGTCGAACCCAACACCCTCTTTCCTAGGGTTTCGGTTCAGTATCTGCTTTTTGAGGACATCACATAGAGTCTGATGCCCTTTGAGGCTTTTGTACATCCCTGTTTCAAGCAAAGTCTTCAACCTAGCATTTTCATCAGCAATAGTAGTGGTTTCCTCAGCAAAGGGGTTAGTTACCACATCAATAGTTGAAGATATTGCAACAGTGGCAGCAGCAGATGTAGCATTATCACGTTCAATGCATTTTAGACATGGTGGTTCAAACTCTTCGTGAGTGGAGCTGATTAGTTGTGCGTGGAGTGACTCATTCTCCTTTTGAAGATCTTCATGAGCCGCTTTCACTTTCTCAAGTTCTCGCTTCCTTTGAATGTAATCGTGGGAAAGCTTTTCATGAGTTTTTGAAAGCGATTCATAAAGCTCTTCAAGTTCTTTGTACTTAACATGAAGATTTTTTATGTCTTCAATTAAGGACTGAGAACGGGTCATTTCCGCGTCCAACAGGTCATCGCTTTTGTCTAATAGTTTTTGAATATGTTCCATGGCTTTCTGCTGTTCAGTGGCAATTTTAGCAAGTGTTTTGTAGCTAGGTTTTGATTCACAATCAGAGTCATCTTCACTAGATGTTTGAAAGTAAGCATCGCGTGATTTTACCTTGGCACCGCGTGCCATGAAGCAGAAGGTAGGTGCAGAGTCGTCGTCCTCATCATCATTGTTGGGGATGGGGCCATTGTCTTCAGTGTTGAAGATAGACTTGCCCACGTAGGCAGTGGCTAAAGCCAGACTTGCAGCACCCGAATCGGACTCTTCCTCCGACTCCACCTCCACCTCTTCAGAAGCAGACTCTTCCTCAGAATCCATCTCCTTGCCAACAAAAGCACGAGCCTTGCCAGATGAATTCTTCTTGTGTGATGAATACTTTGAAGAAGACTTTGAGTATTTCTTCTTTTTCTTGTCATCAGAATCATATTCCTTGCTCTTCTTCTTCTTCTTCTCGTTGTCCCACTGAGGACACTCAGAGATGTAGTGACCAGGTTTCTTGCACTTATGACATGTTCTTTTCTTGTAGTCATGAGCAGATGCTTCATCATTTCTTGAGCTGGATCTTGAAGACTTTCTGAAGCCTTTCTTCCTAGTGAATTTCTGGAACTTCTTCACAAGCATGGCAAGCTCCTTTCCAATGTCTTCAGGATCATCAGAACTGCAGTCAGATTCTTCTTCAGATGAGGAAACAGCTTTTGCCTTTATGGCTCGAGATCGGCCATAGTTGGGACCATAGATGTCACGCTTCTCAGATAGCTGGAACTCATGTGTGTTGAGCCTCTCAAGTATATCAAACGGATCGAGAGTCTTGAAGTCAGGGCGTTCTTGAATCATCAGTGCAAGGATATCAAATGAGCTGTCGAGTGATCTCAAAAGGGTCTTGACGATTTCATGCTTGGTGATCTCGGTGGCGCCAAGTGCTTGAAGCTCATTTGTGATGTCAGTGAGTCGATCAAAAGTGTGATGGACATTTTCATTGTCATGTCTCTTGAAGCGATTGAAGAGATTGCGAACGACGCTGATCCTTTGATCTCTCTGGGTAGAGACTCCTTCATTGACCTTTGAGAGCCAGTCCAAAACTTCCTTTGATGTGTCCAGAACACTCACACGACCGTACTGTCCTTTGGTCAGATGACCACAGTGGCCGTTGAATCCAATTGAACGAGTCTCTTGACATCAGCAGCAGTGACGCCTTCACCAGTCTTGGGAACGCCGTGCTTGACGACAAATCAGAGGTCCACGTCAATGGCTTCAAGATGCATGCGCATCTTGTTCTTCCAGTAGGGATATTCGGTGCCATCGAAGACGGGGCACGCAGCGGAGACTTTGATTATCCCTGCAGTCGACATAGCTAAAACTCCAGGTGGTTAAACCGAATCACACAGAACAAGGGAGTACCTTGCTCTGATACCAATTGAAAGTGCGGTATATCGACTAGAGGGGGGGTGAATAGGCAATTTTTATGAAATGCTTCAAAACATGGTAGTTTCGAAGACAAACGATAAGCTCAAGCCTATTAGTGTGCAGCGGAAAGTGGACTACACTAGATAAGCTATAGTCATGTATTCAATGAAGTGAAAGCACGAAGACTAATAGCAGCTAGGCAGTAGGAATCATAAAGGAAGAAGGAATGAAGCCAATCACAACAAGTAGATACTCAGTGAAGACAATCAGATAAGGCAAGCATGCAATGTCTTCACAACATGGAGCAGTAAGTAAAGGGAAGAAAAGGATAGAACCAGTAGCTCGGGGAAGACAGTGATTTGTTAGACCAGTTCCAGTTGATATGACAACTGTACGTCTGGTTAGGGAGGTTGAGATTTAACTCAGAAGACCGCGTCTTCACCTTGTTCCCCTTGAGCTAAGAACACCTAGTCCTCGCCCAATTACTCTGGTAAGTCTTCAAGGTAGACTTCCAAACCTTCACAGACTTCGTTCACCGGCAATCCACAATTACTCTTGGATGCTCAGAACGCGACGCCTAACCGGCTAGAGGAAACACAGTCCTCAAGTGTAATAAGTCTTCAGGTCACACAGACAGAAAGACTTCAGTGATGCCTAACACTCTTTGGCTCTGGGTGTTTGGGCTTTGTCCTCGCAAGGATTTCTCTCAAATGCTTCGGAGGTGGGTTGCTCTCAAACGACAAAAGCCGTGTAATAACTCTGAGCAGCCACCAACTTATGGTGTAGGGGGTGGGCTATTTATAGCCACCGGGCAACCCGACCTGATTTGTCCGAAGTGACCCTGGGTCACTAGGGAACTGACACGTGTTCCAACGGTCAGATTTCAAACACACACAACAACTTTACTTGAGCTCCAAGTAAAGCTGACTCATCCGCCTCTGGATAAGATTTGCTCTCATAGTCTTCGCTCGAAGACATAGGATTTGGTTGAGCATCACATCAGTCACTCTGACTTAGTTCACTTGGACCCCACTTAACAGTACGGTGGTTCCTATGACTCAACAAAGAAGAAAAGGAAACATCGACAATTCTACGTCTTCGCTTTCCATAGTCTTCACACAATGTCTTCTCATGTCATAGTCTTCAATATGATTATCTTCATATACCACCACTGATATCAATGTCTTCATACATTTTTAGGGGTCATCTCCGGTAGGTTAAACGAATCAATGAGGGACTACTACCTGTCTTATCCTGCAATTCTCACAAACACATTAGTCCCTCAACAAGGTTTGTCGTCAATACTCCAAAACCACTAGGGGTGGCACTAGATGCACTTACAACTTGAACAGGGACGGCGCTCCTCACGCCGAACTGTGCGAAAACCGTCAACCCAGAGGGTGACGCCCGCATTGGGTGAGGCCTCAAAATGAAAGAGGACCGCGAACACCAGCGGACCTTCGAATAGGTATGTTTGTTTTGGCAAGTGTCGGGTGGTGAAATCGAGATTACAACTTTTCGCTTTGTTTTGTCCTTTTCGGAGGAGTACCCACTGGAATGTCTACGGAGATAATGCAGGCAAAGCTCCAGCCAATCCGACTCAGGCCCATCAGGGGTTAATGTTGATTCGGTGCCGGATTGTCCTCTCGAGGAGGATTCGGATGAAGTGGTAGCCACCAATTCTGAAGTGGAGGTTGTGATGATTCACCGGCGGTGAAAAGCAGCCATGTGTGATCCCGCTTTTTATGAGGAGGCGTTTAATGTCCTCAACTCTGCAGATGCCTATATCCGATCCGCTCAAGATGGACTTGCCGGAGCCACTCATTAGCTTTCAAAAGATATGCGGGTAAGTGTTTATTTTGAGTGTTCCCATGCCGGTAGCCCCCGAGACTTAAAGCAGTTGGTACAAGTGATTTGAGGATAGTTGTATTTTTATAGGTCATTCGAGAAAAGAATAACTCTTTATCCAAGGAACTTGAAGAGTGCCGGACTCAGCTCACCGAATTGAAAAATTCGAAGGAATCCGGAAAGGATGCTGGTGGTAAGAATAATTGTGTCCAGAAGCTTTGACAGTTCTGCTGATTACTATTATGTATGTACTAATTTGTAATACAACAACATGATCAACCGACCAACTGGAGAGGGAGCTACGAGCTTCCCTAGCGGACAAAAAATTTGCCGAAGGGGAAAAAGCCGCTGACGAGCGTGCCCTGACGCAAACTATGGAAAAAAGGAACCAAGCGCAGGATAGAAATATTAGGCTCGAACAGGAGCTAAATGGCGTAAAGGCCCAACTCACAAGCGCCTTGGAAGAGAACCGAAGGCTAAAAAGTGGCATGCTTAGTATGTCTCTTATACCTAGCTCACCTTATAGTCTCTTATTGTGAAAATTTCTTATAAAACTTATCCTGCAGGTTTGTTGATTGGGCAGCCTGAGGGCGGAGTGTCCGGTTTTGAGGGTGATGTGCTGCAAGAGCTTTCCAGGGTCCATGAACGGGCTCAGAAGACCATGAAGAGTATGACCAGAGCGCTATGGCATGGCGACTCACCTCCAGAAACTATGGAGGATTTGGCGGACCTGTTCAAAGGGGCTGACGCCGCTTTGAACTATGGAAAGCATCAGCATGCCACATGGGTGCTCGAGAAGCATGGGCCATGGTGAAGACACGCTGCACTCGTCTTAATCCAAATCACATGGCCCGCGTGGGACCTCGAGGGCCGATGGACAAGAAATTCCTCCGCGTTTGGTATATGACCAAGTAGGGATAACTGTCAAACTTTCCCAACATGACTGTAAGCTAGACAACCTTATAGAGGGAATAGAAAATGAGTAGTCATTTGATTCTATGTATCAATGTACCTTTACCATCAAACTTATCTCCGGCCGAAATTATATAAAGTTTGTCATGGCCGGCCATCTGCTTCAACCTCCATAAACCCAAAGGCTGGAGTGCTTCCAAATACTATATCTGTGGTAAAACACGTGATATGTTCGGAAACCAGGTGATCCGGTCATAATTGCTTGAACAAGCGAACTGAGTCTGGGAGTTATGTTATATTACTTTTTAACGTAAGAAACATCTTCCAGAGAGAATAGTTCCGTTAGGGGTTCCTTTCCCTGGGTCGGTGTGCATAAGGATGCGGGCCTAGGCTTTCGATCCTATGAGAAGGACAGTAGGATGCCGTCTCCTGTGATAGTTTAAGATATGCTTTAGAATGCGATATGTCGTGTATCCGCCGACCAATTATTCCCTTAAGAGCATTAGCTTTCGGATTCACCCAGTCTGAGGTACATATCCGGATTACCCGGTTGTAACAATCGCAGAGGTGCTCCCTTTACGCCCTAGCCGAAGAATCAGAAACGTAGGGGTAAGCATAGGAGCCAGGCAACCCAGCTTGGCCAGAACTTAAGTCATATTCGTGCATATAATGGCAAGGATGGACTGTAAAAACAAGCGACATTTTTAAGCAATAAGCTTTATTGGAAATGGGCTTCGTTAAAGAAGCCCCCAGGTATATTTGAGGTAGGTACATTTGAGGATGTACTAGTCATGTATTGGAAATTGGTACTCTCTCTCTCTCTCTCTCTCTCTCTCTCTCTCTCTCTTTCTCTCTCTCGTTGCTAGCATCTCCTAGATTGATCTTGGTGACACGTAGGATGATTTTGAATTATTACTACGTTCCCCAACATGATCATCAAAGTCGATTTTCACCGAAAATGATAGCTATCTCATCGAAACATCAGGACACCCTGGCCTCTATCAAGTGGTATTAGATTTCCAGATTGCTCGATGATATTTTACCAGTTTTTCATAGTTTAGATCGTATATGTTCTTCATACCTACTGTCCACGAAAAATCCATAAAAAATTAGGGCTAGTTCATCATATCTGAACCAATATGAGCCTTTTCATAATCTTTTCAGTGTTTTGCTTTGTTGAATTTGTGGTTGCATCGTCGTGTCGAGTTGCTAGTCTTAGCGTCTAGTCCTTTAGACTTTCTATTTTTGTTCACAGGTTGTCACGCCGCCGCCGCATCGTTGTCATCGTCGTCGCCGCACCATCGTCATCACCGTTGACACATGCCACCATAGTATATCCATCACCAATCCGAATCCATATACACCACCACATTCCGCCGCCATCCCGCCAATTAGAGTCCACCTCCAACACATATCCGCCGCCATCACGCCAATCCGAGTCCACCTCCCTCATAAATTCGCCACCAGTCCGAGTTTCACCAGATTCATCTCCGCCACCAATCCTAGTACGAGTCCAGTATTTGATTCAATGTTACTGATCTCTAGATCACGTCCTAGTACGTGTCATGACCAAGTCAGACTCCCCAACTTCCATGCCACTCGTAGAAGAAAAATACTTCCAGTTTCAAAAAACTAAGTTTGGAAAATTCTGGCTAGGTAATTTTGAGACCCTTTGTAGACTTTTTCAAAAGGAAAAAATGTTGTGGAGAAAAAAGAAGTAAAAAAGTAAAAAAAAAAGCAAGAAAAGAGATTCAGAGTGTGTTTCTCCCTTGTTTATGTGTAGCGTCGTGATTTTGTTAGTGTACTCTAGTACGGTCTAGCATAGGACGAGCACAATACCATCGTTGGGCGTTTATTCAACTTTGCATCTCTGAATTGATTGTTGCTGGCCCTTTTTGCTACCATATTATAAGACTACCCAGCTCCGCATACATCTACGTCGTGTGTTTGACACCACCTGCTAATCGCTCTATCCAAGCATTGAGAGTTTGACTACAACGGTTGCTGATCACCACCTGTTGCTTGGTAAGAACACGTAAGAATTTGTGACTAGCTTGATGGATTTGTGACTCTCCACCACACCACCACCATCACTTCCTAGTAGCCTGTAAGATCATATTCTTGTGTGTTTCTATAGCTACTAACCATGTCATGATCACAAGCCGGTGAGATTGACTGGAAGAACATGACGAACAAGATGTTGCATGGTAAATTTCAGCAAATGATGAGTGGACATGTGCAAGATGTGCTGAACAGATTTGAAGAGGCCATGGAGAAGATAGATGGCATCGAGAGGACGTTCAAAACAAAGCTTGATGACAAGTTTAATGAACTGCTCGCGCGTCTTCCACAACAACCACCGGCTGCACCTGGCGCACCTCTGCAACAACAATAGAAACAACGTCGTCTTCCAAATCAAGTGGGACGAGCACAACGTCTGCCCCTCGAGCCAGGCCAACATTCAGGTGTCGTTGCTACTATTGTTGCTTCTGCGGCTGCTACTGCTACCGTTGAGCGGAACGATGACTACGATGGTGAGTATGATGATGAGGAAGAGGTTGCTACAAATCAGAACTATGTGCAACCACCATTCGTAAAACCTACACAAATTCGACTACCTTCATAGGTTTTAGAAACCCTATTGACTCATCCATCTAAAAGTATGGAAAGCTATGAACATTGAACGTACTTGGGCCCGGGATAATCCCCTAGATGAATAGGTTTTCAAACCACAAGATCTTCACTAGGACGCCAAATAAGGACTCCAAGGTCACAACGTATCACACAAACAAAACACGCTAACATAAACTCATGGTATCCATAGGAACTAATTTGCGAGGAGATAAACCTGAAATCTGCAAGGTTGAGCACACCAAACCTGCAGATACACAAACTCTCTAGCTTTCTGACACCTTTCAATGAGAAATCACTACAGTAGAAGAAGAATCAATGTACCTTTATTCTAGATAGCATTGCATCCTACACCATGACCTTGCCGATGAAGAAACCTCTTAATGCTCGTAAGAAAACCCAAGGTTCCTCTCGCCTCGCATCACGGTGGTCGGAGGTGAGGGGAACCAACAGAGTCTCTTGCAACTGCCTTTGGAACCCTAGCTCCTCATCACATTATTAATTTATTATTGATGTAGGTAGAAATGGCACAAATCCATTTTTTGATTTAGTTTTTAGGAACACCTGTACTTTTATTCATACTCGGAAATATTACATTTACGTTGATTTAAATTAAGATTCAAAACAAAATACAAAGTAGCTCTTATGACTACGAATTTCAATATTGAAAACACCTTCTCCGTGGTGTCAAACTCTGCTAAACGAAATGCTCCCAAGACTTTGATATAGAGGTTGCAATTAGATCGAAACAAAGATGATGCTATCTTTTCACCCCGCATGAATATTTTACCAATAGAGATTTCTGAAAGCTCTTTATGTCTTCCATCCAAAGGATGAAAAGATGGAAAGCCTTGAGCCGGTCATTGATTGATTCAAGTAGCTTTAGCCTCTCTTTTTTTTTTAGACGAAAGTAGTTTATTTTAGGATCACACACGAAAGTAGCTTTAGCCATTGTGGATAGTTTTTTTCTTCTTTCAGAAACACCATTAGGCTTTGTTTGGTACAAGTGGATTGGGGAGGTTTGGGGAGGAGGGGATTTCAGGGGATTTGGTGAATCCCTTTCTTCCACCCAATCCCCTCAATTCCCCTTACATTCCCAAGTTTTCAATCCCCTTCCATAAAAAATTGTTTGATAGACAGGGTTTTCTATAATAACTAAGATGATACAAAATAGCAACAGTAGGGTAAAAATCCAATCTTTGCCAGTTTAACATCCCGTATAATAAAATAATGCTATAGAACTTCACTGGTCATTGCCTCCAGAGTGTGCAAAGTAGCAAACTATAGTAAGCACACATAGAGATGAATTGCTCCCAGATCATACAATCAGCTACGACAAGTTCATGGTTCACATAAAAACACATAACCATATAGTTCGAAAAACTTGCTAAGTTGAACATTCTGTTTGGTAGGCATTTTTCTACAGAAGATGAATTGCTCCCAGATCATCCAACTTTTGAGTTGCCAGAAGTTTATCCATCCAGCTTGTTTTAGTCTTTGCTTCTTTGGGTGCCTAAGAACCTGATGAAACAATAAGAGATGAACATGCTTGTTTGTAGTTAAAACAAAAACCAGGAAAGCATGTACATGAAGATACATTTTGTCATTCAAATTTGAATGGAAATCTAGTAAGATTTGCTATTTCTTGCTGACAGGTCACCGGTCAACGTCACCTCTTAACCGGAGCAGTATCATGTTGACATCACTGGGATTAATTCTCTAACACGTGCTTACCCTCTCCAAGTCCAAACCCACACTTTGTCAAGTTTACTCGCAGTGTTCTGCAAATGGAGATTACCGACGTGCACAACATATGCCACATGCTACCTGCCCATGAGAGAATGTTTATCACCAAGTCCAATCTTTGTTCGGCGAATGTTCTACTTCTAGGAGCATACACCACCCCACAGATAAGCTGAAGAATAATGTAATCTGCAAGGTGATCGATCATTCTTTAGCTTCAAGCAAATAATTGTACGACCCTACATGAGTACGACCTCTCAAATTGTTGTCGATAATTAAGCTTACCGATTCATGCGATCAGACTGCAGCTTGACCATGATAATGTTGCCGCCGTTCATTTTAGCTATATCGTTTTTGGACACTCGCTAATGAATATGACACTTGACCACTGTACATTAGACTAGTCTCCGAGGGCCGCTCTGATTCAAAGATTTTGTACTAGATTTCCTTACAATTCATTTGTACTGGATTTCATAGCAAAATTTCCATTCATTCCAACCTCAGGCCTATAATTTCCATTCAAAATTTTCAGGCCTTTAATTTTGCATGCCTTTATGTTGGAGCAATTTCCAAATGCTTTTTAGCAGCTCTCAGACTCATAAAACCAAAATACATGATTAAGACGACACAATAAAATTGGTTGGAAGAAATCACCATTTAGTTAACAACTATGAACATACATAAAACATGATGGCAGATGTGATATTGGATGGCATTGAATAGAACATTGGGCCATTTTCAGTATGAAGGATACAGCAGCCAACTACATTTGCCACAACAAGCGACGCAAATTCAGACCAATTCCTGCATACCAGACATTTTCAGAGTACCACGGTACCACCATCATTTATAACACCAAACTACTCCAACCTGACCAACTTGCAAATGTACACTACTATACTACTGACCAACGTAGCAAGGAAACCAATTAGTAAAAACTGAAATTAAGAATTTAAACATAGAAACATCTCTGCAAGTTTAAAGTCGTTGTCTGCAGAGATTTACAAAGAAATGTCAGCTACCATATCAGATCGAACTAAGACAAAGTAGCACAAATAGGATCGTAGCAAGAACTGAAATAGACAGCAGAGTAGCACAAAGTAGTGGTGACAACATGAAAACTCTTGGTTTCAACCATACGCAATAGATACTTGGCTGTTCTACTGCAGGTTAGTAGTTCCAAGCACTAATGATTATTCAGTTGGAAATAGACCACTACAATCTGCAGACCATCATTCACTATCACTAAATAGCTGAATTGAAATAACCCAGTACTACATGACAGCCTCTAACTAATTCATGATGAATTACAATCAGACCATCACCATCTCCTAGTTTACTGAACTAGTGCTACAATCTGCTAATTTATATAGTACTACAATCTGCTAATTTACCCTCCTAGATCCATCAAACTATCACCATCACTAATTTATGGCAATCTCGCCTGGGTAGGGGTAGGGGTAGGGTCGAGGAGGGGCTAGAAGAAACGGTCCATGTGGAGCTACGAGTAGGAGACGGCGTTCTTGCTGAGATCGCCAGGAGGATGAGGCGGACGGAGGACGCATGCGAGGTGGCAGCCATGGCAAGGATTTACCTCCGGGGAGAGGAGGGGAGAGGGGAGGAGGGGAGGGGCGGCCAGGACTTACCTCCGGGTAGAAGGTCAGTATGCCGGCGTCAAAGGCGTCGGGCGGCGGCGTGCTGACGAGGAGTCGAGCAGCAGCGCATTGAGCAAGCGGCGGCGGCGTCGTCTCCTCCAAATCCACGAGCCCCTCCTCGAGGGCTCTGAACCACGTGGAACGGAGGGGATCGAAGGGGATCGGAGGGGCTGGGCCATGGAAACCCTGCGTACCAAATGGGCTTTCGAGTTTTTGCGAGGTTTCTGGGCCACGCGAGGAATATCCGCTGGAAACCCCCCCAATCCACGCGAAACAAACGAGGCCTTATGGATTTTCTTTTTTTGAGGGTCCAATAGCGTCCCTGGAGCTGCTCCTGGGGCCCAAGCCTTCTATCGCAATCGCTAGAGCCGGCCCAGCAACTGGACCGGGGCAGTCGGTTCCGACCCGGCAGTCGGCTCCGACCGGAACAGAGCAAAACATAGCCAGCCAGCCAAGCCGGTCAGACGACGTCCGAAGCAGAGGAGGAGGACAGAGGAACCCGCGAGGCAGGAAGCCAGAGGCGCCCTCCAATCCAAGCATGTAAGCGAGCTAATCGATCCTCCGCCGCTCCTCCGCGCGATTAACCAACCCGCAAGCTACCATGGCCATGTATCGGTCGGTCCGGCGGTGCCGCTATTTCTCAACAATTTGCATTCTTTTTGGTTCTTGTTGGCAGGAGGTCGTCGATTAACCGGCCGCCGACGCCGGACCAGGACGAGGAGGAGGAGGAGGAGGAGGAGCGAGGGAAGGAGGCTTCTCTCGGAGATATCATCAACCTCAAGGTACCGCCTGCTCGCTTGCCCCCGCCGCCCCCCGCGGCGCAGCAAATCTGCGGTCGCGGCTGTTCTTTTCTTTTTTCCTCTCTTGGGGTTAGGGTTTGTTCGGTTTGCCGGCAACCGCCGGCGTTATGCGGATGGGTGATCTGGATTCGATTTTGGCTAGGGTTTCGTAGGAGGGGGGGGGGG
>LR738711.1:923859185-923881746 GCA_902687465.1 Secale cereale | reverse complement strand
GGGGGAATGGTACGTAGGGAGTGGGTATTGTTGTTTACTGGAAATAGTGCGGCGGCATCGGAGCAGCAGTGGCAGCCATGCTTGCGTCTCGTCTCGGGATGTGGACGGCGGGAGGGGAGGGGGAAGGCTGATGAAGCGGCGTGCCGGTCAGTACCGGACGATGGCTCGCAGTTAAGACTGGACGTACTTGGCGAGAGGGAATATCAAAGACTTTTTTGGTGCCTCGAGGGAGAGAGAGAGATAGGAAAAAATCGTGCTGGCGAAGATTTTTATTTATTTTTTGACATGACCCGGGTGGTAAAAGAAAGGAAAAGAAAAACGACGTCTGTGCTCACGAGAATGCGCATTTCTGGCGTTGGCAGCGCACCTACTTTCTGGGCGCATGGATTGACAGGACTGACACGACGTTGTTTACAAAATCCGCCGTGGAATTTCTGTCATTCCAGTTCTTAAACGCCGTCTGTCTTCCGTGCACCAACGTGAGGTTTTATTTCCTGTGACGACGAGACAAGTGCTTGGGAAGACGGAGCTACGAGCAGTTTTGGCGATCGATTAAAATGTAACAAGTGTCAACAAAAAAAACGTCTTACAATTCAGAACGGAGGGAGTAGTAATATATCTATATCGATCTCTCTCCTTGTAGGCAGGCGGGCAGGCAGGGCCGAGACATTGACATTTTGGAACAGAACGGAACGGAACGGAACGGAAGAGGTTGGAGTGCGAGCACGCAAATGCCTACCAATACCATGTCCACCTACGGCTACCATGTCCACCTACGCAAATGCCTACCAATACCATGCTTACGTCTCGGGATGTGGACGACGCGAGACGGGGGAGGAAAGCTGATGAAGCGTCACCGGACGAACGCTCGCAGTTAATACTGTACATAGTGTTGGAGATATGCCCTAGAGGCAATAATAAAAGCATTATTATTATATCTCCTTGTTCATGATAATTGTCTGTTATTCATGCTTGAATTGTATTGTACGGAAACAGCGATACATGTGTGAATACACAGACCACAATGAGTCCCTGGTAGGCCTCTAGTTACCAGCTCGTTGATCAACAGATGGTCACGGTTTCCTGACCATGGACATGAGATGTCAGTGATAACGGGATCACATCATTAGGAGAATGATGTGATGGACAAGACCCAAACTTGAGCATAACACGAGATCGTATAGTTCGTAATGCATAAGCTTTTCGGTGTCAAGTATTTATTCCTTAGACCATGAGGTTGTACAACTCCCGGATACCGTAGGAGTACTTTGGGTGTGCCAACCGTCACAACGTAACTGGGTGGCTATAAAGGTACGCATCGGGTATCTCCGAAAGTGTCTGTTGAGTTGGTACGAACCGAGACTGGGATGTTGTCACTCCGTATGACGGGGAGGTACCTCTGGGCCCACTCGGTAATACATCATCATAATGAGCTCAATGTGACTAAGTGGTTAGTCACGGGATGATGGATTACGGATCGAGTAAAGAGACTTGCCATGACGAGATTGAACAAGGTATCGGGAATACCGACGATCGAATCTCGGGCAAGTACCGTACCGATGGACAAAGGGAATAACATACGGGATTGAGTGAATCCTTGACACGGTGGTTCATCCGATGAAGATCATCGAGGAACACGTGGGAACCAACATGGGTATCCAGATCCCGCTGTTGGTTATTGACCGGAGAGTGGTCTCGGTCATGTCTACGTGTCTCCCGAACCCGTAGGGTCTACACACTTAAGGTTCGGTAACGCTAGGGTCGTAGAGATAAATGCACGTGGAAACCCGAAAGTTGTTCGGAGTCCCGGATGAGATCCCGGACGTCACGAGGAGTTCCGGAATGGTCCGGAGGTAAAGATTGATATATGGGAAGTCCAGTTTCGGCCAACGGGTGATCTCCTGGGGTCACCGGGAGCGTCCCGGGACCACCGGAGGGGCCCCGGGGGTCCACCGGGTGGGGCCACCCATCCCGGTGGGGCCCCTAGGCCGCGAGGGGATGTGTGCAGCCCTCTGGGCTGGCGCACCACAAGGTGGCCCACCTCCCCATGCGCCTAGGGTTAAAACCCTAAGGGGAGGGGGGCCACCACTTGCCTTGGGGGAGGGGGACTCCTCCCTGGCCGCCGCCCCCCCTTGCAGATTGGATCTGCAGGGGGCTGGCGCCCCCCCTGGCCCCCTATATATATGTGGGGGGGGAGAGGGCAGCCGCACCCAGCCCTGGCGCCTCTCCCCCTCCCGTCACACCTTCATACTCCCAACGCAGGGCGCCCGGCGTAGCCCTGCTGCGATCTCCACTGCATCCGTCATCACGCCGTCGTGCTGCCGGATCTCTGACGACTTCTCCTCCCCCCTTGCTGGATCAAGAAGGAGGTGACGTTGCTGCACCGTACGTGTGTTGAACGCGGAGGTGCCGTCCGTTCGGCGCTAGATCATCGGTGACGAAGAACGTGAAGAGTACGACTACTTCATCCCCACTTCGTTGAAAGCTTCCGCACGCGATCTACATTAACGGTATGTAGATGCACTCTTACTTGCTCGTTGCTAGATGTATCCATAGTTGGATCTTGGTGAAGACGTAGAAATTTTTTGAATTATGCTACGTTACCCAACAGTGGCATCTGAGCCTAGGTTTTATGCGTAGCATCTTGCACGAGTAGAACACAAAGCAGTTGTGGGCGTATGATCTTGTTCAACTTTCTTACCGTTACTAGTCAATCTTGATTCGGCGGCATTGTGGGTTGAAGCGGCCCGGAGCGACCTTACACGTACGCTTACGTGAGACTGGTTCCACCGACAGACATGCACTAGATGCATAAGGTGGCTGGCGGGTGTCTGTCTTTCCTACTTTAGTCGGATCGGATTCGATGAAAAGGGTCCTTATGAAGGGTAAATAGAAGTTGACAAATCACGTTGTGGTTTTGGCGTAGGTAAGAAACGTTCTTGCTAGAAATCCTATAGAAGCCACGTAAAACTTGCAACAACAATTAGAGGACGTCTAACTTGTTTTTGCAGCATGTGTTTTGTGACGTGGTATGGCCAAGAACGAAGATGTGATGAATGATATATGTGATGTATGAGATTGATCATGTTTTTGTAATAGGGAATCACGACTTGCATGTCGATGAACTTGACAACCGGCAGGAGCCATAGGAGTTGTCTTTATTATTGTATGACCTGCGTGTCATTGAATAACGCCATGTAATTACTTTACTTCATTGCTAAACGTTAGCTATAGTAGTAGAAGTAATAGTTGGCGTGACGACTTCTTCAAGACACGATGATGGAGATCATGATGATGAAGATCATGGTGTCGAGCCGGTGACAAGATGATCATGGTGCCCCGAAGATGGAGATCCAAGGAGCAAGATGATATTGGCCATATCATGTCACTTTAAATTGATTGCATGTGATGTTTATCATGTTTATGCATCTTGTTTACTTAGAACGACGGTAGTAAATAAGATGATCTCTCACTAAAAATTTCAAGTATTGTGTTTCCCCTAACTGTGCACCGTTGCTAAAGTTCGTTGCTCCGAAGCACCACGTGATGATCGGGTGTGATAGGTTCTAACGTTCGCATACAACGGGTGTAAGACAGATTTACACACGCGATACACTTAGGGTTCACTTGACGAGCCTAGCATGTACAGACATGGCCTCGGAACACGGAAGACCGAAAGGTCAAACACGAGTCGTATAGAAGATACGATCAACATGAAGATGTTCACCGTTGATGACTAGTCCGTCTCACGTGATGATCGGACACGGACTACTCGATTCGGATCGTGTATCACTTAGATGACTAGAGAGATGTCATTCTGAGTGGGAGTTCATTATAATTTGATTAAGATGAACTTAATTATCATGAACTTAGTCTAAATTCTTTACAATATCTCTTGTAGATCAAATGGCCCACGCTCAGGTTTCCCTCAACTTCAACGCGTTCCTAGAGAAAACCAAGCTGAAAGACGATGGTAGCAACTATACGGATTGGGTCCGTAACCTGAGGATTATCCTCATAGCTGCCAAGAGATCATATGTCCTAGAAGCACCGCTAGGTGATGCACCTGCTCCCTATGCGGACCAAGACGTTTTGAACGTCTGGCAGTCGCGTAGTGATGATTACTCCCTGGTTCAGTGCGGCATGCTTTACAGTTTAGAATCGGGGCTCCAAAAGCGTTTTGAGCACCATGGAGCATATGAGATGTTCGAAGAGCTGAAAATGGTTTTCCAAGCTCATGCCCGAGTCGAGAGATATGATGTCTCCGATGCATTCTACAGCTGTAAGATGGAGGAGAACAGTTCTGTCAGTGAGCACATCCTCAAGATTTCAGGATTGCACAACCGCTTGTCTCAGCTGGGAATGAATCTCCCAGATGAAGCGGTCGTTGACAGAATCCTCCAGTCGCTCCCACCAAGCTTCAAGAGCTTCGTGTTGAACTTCAATATGCAGGGGATGGAGAAGTCCATTCCCGAAGTGTATTCGATGCTGAAATCAGCGGAGGTGGACATCAAGAAAGAACATCAAGTGTTGATGGTCAATAAAACCACTAAGTTCAAGAAAGGCAAGGGTAAGAAGAACTTTAAGAAGGACGGCAAGGGAGTTGCCGCGCCTGGCAAGCCTGTTGCCGGGAAGAAGCCAAAGTATGGACCCAAGCCTGAAACAGAGTGCTTTTATTGTAAGGGAACGGGTCACTGGAAGCGGAACTGCCCCAAATACTTAGCAGACAAGAAGGCCGGCAACGTCAAAGGTATATATGATATACATGTTGTTGATGTGTACCTTACCAGCACTCGTAGTAGCTCCTGGGTATTCGATACCGGTGCAGTTGCTCACATTTGTAACTCAAAACAGGAGCTGCGGAATAAACGGAGACTGGCGAAGGATGAGGTGACGATGCGCGTCGGGAATGGTTCCAAGGTCGATGTGATCGCCGTCGGCACGCTACCTCTACATCTACCCTCGGGATTAGTTTTAAACCTGAATAATTGTTATTTAGTACCAGCTTTGAGCATGAACATTGTTTCTGGATCTCGTCTTATGCGAGATGGCTACTCTTTCAAATCGGAGAATAATGGTTGTTCTATTTATTTGAGAGATATGTTTTATGGTCATGCCCCGCTGGTCAATGGTTTATTTTTGATGGATCTCGAATGCAGTAATACACATATTCATAGTGTAGATGCCAAAAGATGTAAAGTTGATAATGATAGTCCCACATACTTGTGGCATTGCCGCCTTGGTCATATTGGTGTCAAACGTATGAAGAAGCTCCATTCAGATGGACTTCTAGAGTCTCTTGATTATGAATCATTTGACACGTGCGAACCATGCCTCTTGGGCAAGATGACCAAGACTCCGTTCTCCGGAACAATGGAGCGAGCAACCAACTTGTTGGAAATCATACATACCGATGTGTGCGGTCCAATGAGTGTTGAGGCTCGCGGAGGCTACCGTTATGTTCTCACCCTCACAGATGACTTGAGTAGATATGGGTATATCTATTTGATGAAACACAAGTCTGAGACCTTTGAAAAGTTCAAGGAATTTCAGAATGAGGTTGAGAATCAACGTGACAGAAAAATAAAGTTCTTGCGATCGGATCGTGGTGGTGAATATTTAAGTCATGAATTTGGCACACACCTTAGGAGCTGTGGAATTGTTTCACAATTGACACCGCCCGGAACACCTCAACGTAACGGTGTGTCCGAACGTCGAAATCGTACTCTGTTGGACATGGTGCGATCTATGATGTCCCTTACCGATTTACCGCTATCTTTTTGGGGTTATGCTTTAGAGACTGTCGCATTCACTTTAAATAGGGCTCCGTCGAAATCCGTTGAGACGACTCCGTATGAACTTTGGTTTGGCAAGAAACCGAAGATGTCGTTTCTGAAAGTTTGGGGTTGCGATGCTTATGTCAAGAAACTTCAGCCTGAAAAGCTCGAACCCAAATCGGAGAAATGCGTCTTCATAGGATACCCAAAGGAAACAATTGGGTACACCTTCTACCACAGATCCGAAGGCAAAGTCTTTGTTGCCAAGAATGGATGCTTTCTGGAGAAAGAGTTTCTCTCGAAAGAAGTGAGTGGGAGGAAAGTAGAACTTGATGAGGTGACAGTCACCCCTCCTGTACCGGAAAGTAGCGCAGCACAGGAAACTGTTCCTGAGGTGCCTGCACCGACAAGGGAGGAAGATAATGATAATGATCATGAAGAAACAGATCAAGTTACTGCTGAACTTCGAAGGTCCACAAGGGTACGTTCCGCACCAGAGTGGTACGGCAACCCTGTACTGGAAATCATGTTGTTAGACAATGGTGAACCTTCGAACTATGAAGAAGCGATGGCGGGCCCAGATTCCAATAAATGGCTTGGAGCCATGAAATCCGAGATAGAATCCATGTATGAAAACAAAGTATGGACTTTGGTGGACTTGCCTGATGATAGGCACGCCATAGAAAATAAATGGATATTTAAGAAGAAGACAGACGCGGATGGTAATGTGACCATCTATAAGGCTCGGCTTGTCGCTAAGGGTTATCGACAAGTTCAAGGGATTGACTACGACGAGACTTTCTCTCCCGTAGCGATGCTGAAGTCAGTCAGAATCATGTTAGCTATTGCCGCATTCTATGATTATGAGATATGGCAAATGGACGTCAAAACAGCATTCCTTAATGGCTTCCTCAAGGAAGAGTTGTATATGATGCAACCGGAAGGTTTTGTCGATCCAGAGAACGCTAACAAGGTATGCAAGCTCCAGCGCTCGATTTACGGGCTGGTGCAAGCATCTCGGAGTTGGAATATTCGCTTTGATGAGGTGATCAAAGCGTTTGGCTTTATACAGACTTATGGAGAAGCCTGTATTTACAAGAAATTGAGTGGGAGCTCTGTGGCATTTCTCATATTATATGTGGATGACATATTGCTGATGGGAAATGATATAGAATTCTTGGAAAATGTAAAGGCCTACTTGAATAAAAGTTTTTCAATGAAGGACTGTGACGACCCCGGCCCGACCGTGCACTAATCATACACGCAAATGCACACGATCAAGCCTAAGGACTCACGTGAAGGAATCACAACACAACTCTAAGACATAAATAAATACATACAAGTTATATATTACAAGCCAGGGGCCTCGAGGGCTCGAATACATAACAAGTGTCACACACAAGGTTAGCGGAAGCGTTAGGTATCTGGGTACAGATACAGAACACAAGTACAGATAGGCCTCATACGAGGCGGGGCAAAATAAAAAGCTACGATCGAAAAGGCGCAGGCCTCCTGCCTGGGACCTCCGATCCTACTCCTGGTCGGCGTCCGCCGGCTCCTCGTAGAAGTACTCGCCGGCCGGGTAGTAGTAGTAGCCAGCCTCGGGCTGGTAGTAGTAGTCGTCAACGGGGGCTGCAGGCACCATGGCTCCGTCGTCTGGTTTATCATGCGGGTAGGACAAAAGAGGAAGCAAGCAACCGTGAGTACTCATCCAAAGTACTCAGCAAGACTTACATCAGATCTATACTAAGCAATGCATCATTTTCAAAGGAGGCTCTATGTGGGTGGACTAGACTGCAGAAAGCCAGAGTAGAGAGGGGAAAAGCCTAGTCCTGACGAAGACTAGCATCTTCAGGGTCTTGCAGCAATTAGAAGGGTTCAGATTAGTACATCATAATGTAAAGTGTTTATAGTAATATCAACCTCATATCTCAAGTCACCAGTTCTAGTTGTACCGAAGTGGATACAACTCCGAGTGTCCGTTACCGTAGGACAGGCTATCGATAGATGTTTTCTTCCCTGCAGGGGTGCACCAACTTACCCACCACGCTCGCTTAACTCCGGCCGGACACACTTGCTGGGTCCTGCCCGGCCTCGGCTAAACAACACGACGCAACTCGACCGGATACCGCCAGAGAGGATCAAGCACGTCGGACTAAACCTATGCCCCCGGGGGTCATGGCCTATCGCCCCGGACGCTCCTGCACGTTACGTGGCCGTTCGGTAGCAGACCTAGCAACCCCTTATACAAGCACGCAGTTGCATCCTGGGTCCAATCCGAACGGGCCGCTCAATCGCTGACGTCGTGACGACTCCGGCTGATGTATACGACGCAGAGCACCCACTCACACCCACGTGGTGGTTAGTGCTATCGGACCCGAAGGCCCCTCGGATCAAATATCCAAATCGCTTAGTGGATTGGGAGCGCGCGGTAACGAGCAGAGCCCACGATACTGTTGGCCCCGTCGTCCCGTCTCGAGGACTTGTGACAAGGACTGAGAATGACCGGCCACGCCTCGTAGTTATCTCGCGGGTACCCTCACTGGTCACCCGACTCCACAGCTCACGCCTCAAAGGCACTCGCGGGTACCCCTCTGGGTCAACCCGCCTCCATCCAACATGTGTAGTAGTAACTTCAAAGTGTCTTCAGACGCACGATACCTCTGGCCGCACGCCTTTGTTCCTGGCGACGTCCGGCCTCGGGGATCGATACGTCTTTAAACACGGTACGGTAAACCAGGGCATCCGTGTGGTTTCCATGCCGATGAGGAATCCGAGGAATCACCCTCGTTGGACTCCTAAACGACAAGTCCCGTTAAGGTGATACCGGAGGAATCACCCTCGGCGGTAATCACCATAGCGGATGCACGGCAAAAGCTAAGTCGGAAGTGGGAAGAGGAATCACCCTCGGTAACCCACAACGAGCTAGCTATACTACAGGGACAACATCGGAAGTGAGTTCGGAGGTATCACCCTCGTCACCCGATGTTAACTCTGCGGAGTCGAGCATATTAGGGGGTGTGCGGTGATGTGAAGAAGGTCAGGGGAAGGGGCTCGATCGCTTGATCGAGGCAAGGGTACTATGCGAGGCAACTACGAGAAAGCGGGACCACAGCAGTGCTACCCAACCTATACTAAGCAGTTTATGAATAAAGACAGGTATCAACAGTATTGCAAAAACAGGCTATGCAACAGTAATAGGAGCAGTAGCAGTAGCAGCAATTCTAATGCAAGAATAAGAGAGAATAGACATAGGCGATATCGGAATGATCAAAAGGGGGGGTTGCTTGCCTGGTTGCTCGGTGGCAAAAGCAAGGTCGTCGGAGGGGGAACCAATCACCGGGACGGCGTCGGTCTCTGGAGCGGCGTCAGCGTCGGACTCTACCGAGAGAGAAGAGGGGGGGAAGAAACAGATAAATACACAGAATACAAGCATCACAAAGCGTGCTAGGCTAATGTGCAGTGCAGGGTTGCCTAAAAACATGTCTAAGTTATATTAGTTATTTTTAGGAATTAACTGGAATTATTTACCGGTGTATGTGCACTATTCACCTACCGGAAACGGGCTAAAAGTTGCGGGTTCACCTCCGTAGAGGGTCCCGACACGGAAACAGATAGCACGGTTGGCTTCGTCTCGTCGTTCTGAGCAACTTTCATGTAGAAAGTTTTTCCATCCGAGCTACGGTTTAAAAGATATGAATTTTTAAAGATTATTGGAATTTCTGGAATTATTTCTATTTAACAGAAATGATTTATGACGTCAGCATGTAGTCATCACTGCGTCAGCAGTCAGCAGCCGCACTGGTCAGGTCAAACCTGACCAGTGGGTCCCACCAGTCAGCCACAGAGGCTTAACAGAGAATTAATCAATTCTAACAGAGATGATTACAGGGGTGGGCCCCACATGTCATAGAGACTAGTTAAACTAACTAATTAACTTAATTATTTAACAGTTAAACTAATCCGTTTTATTATTTATAAAAACATTTTTCGAGCGGGGCCCACACGTCAGTGGGCCAGAGGTGCCCAGTCAGCCAGTTGACCAAGTCAACTGGTCAACTGGGCCCGTGGGGGCCACTGGCAGTGACCCAGGGGGGTGGGGCCCGCCCAGGCCACGTCGGCCGGCCGGCGTTTAAACGCCGGCGGGCGCCAAAACGCGGCGGCGTCCACGGGATCTCGTCGGACTCGCGCCACAGGGCACCAAAAGAGACGGGGCCGGTCGCGTTCGAACGAGAAGAGTGAGCCGCGTCGAACGGTGGCAGTCTCACGACCTGGGATGGCCGGAATCATCGCCGGCGTTGAGCCGTGGCGGCGAGGAGCTTCGGGTGTCGGCGAAATCGAGGCTACAGCGAGCTAACGAGCTAACTGAGAGGATGGGGAAGCTCTACGCGACGTGGTGAAGCTGCTGGACAAACGCCCGTGACCATTAGGTCGCCGGAACCCTACCGGCGACGAGCTAAGCGGCGACTAGCTCGGGCGCGAACGGCGCCGCGTCTACGGTCATCTAGCGATGAGGAGAAGGAGCAGGGAGGAAAGAAGAGGCTCACAGCGAGGGGAGCCGTTCAACGCCTGCTCGGAGCAGGCTTGGGGTGGCCGGAATCCGTCGCGTCCTCGCCGGAGCCGAAGCGGAAGGGGGCGGCGTCGCTCGTCGTCCCCCGTGGCTTCCCGCTTGGGCCCGTGGTCGCGGACGGCGTAGTCGACGATGGCGCACACGCCAGACACGACGACGAGGTTGAAGGACGCCGGTGGCTGCGATGACGACGGTCGAACGGCGGCGGGAGCGCTCGGCTCCGCCCGGATCTGAGAGGAGGGAGAGGGGAGAGGCTGGGCGAGGCGATGGGAATGGATAGGGACGGAAGGGGGAGAGGGAGGAGCTCCCCTCTTATCCTCTCCGCGGCGCTGTGACGGCAGGTGTCGGCGAGCGCGGCGGCGAGCGCGCGGCGGCCAGCGCGCGCGTGACACGGAGGGGGAGCAGGTGGGAAGAGGAGATGGGCCGGGCCAGCTGGGCCGCAGCGGGCGACAGGTAAGGTCTTTTCTCTCCTTTTCCTTTTATTCCAGCAGCAGATTAGAAAAAGAAAAGAGGGGACCACCAGACACTTTTGTAAAATGTGTTGCTCGGTCCAAAAATGAGGTTGCAATATTCCTCACCACCAAAAATTGCTTTGGGCTAATTTGGAACATTTTTGAAATTTTCAAAAATGAAAAGGCATTTAATAGTGCTGTTATAACACTGTTTAAATGCCCTAGCCCATTTTTGGGGTTGATGGTGATGTTGTTTTCCTTAACAACATTAGTTTTGGAATATTTGCAATGAGGTGAACATTTTTCCAGAATTTTTGGAGCCACCTCATTTTGCAATTGAATTTGAATTTGAATTTCAGAGGGAGTTTGGAAGTGCTTGTTTTAACCACTGTGATTATGCATTGCTAATGATGATGACATGGCACGATTAACAAAATGTCACAGTGCTTAATACAAGGGGGTGTTACAAATTCTCCTCCTCTAAAAGAAATTCTCGTCCCGAGATTTTAGGAGGTAGAAGCAAAGAGGTCGGGGTATTCCGCCCGAAGGTTTTCCTCGCGTTCCCAAGTGGCTTCATCTTCGGTGTGATTCGACCACTGCACTTTCAGGAACTTAGTTGTCTTCTGGCGGGTCCGACGTTCCGCTTGATCGAGGATGCGGATCGGATGCTCCTTATAAGAAAGATCATCTTGAAGCTCGAGCATCTCGTGATCCACAGCACGATGCGGGGATTCCTTGAAGGATCGACGAAGTTGCGACACATGGAACACATCGTGGATATGCGAGAATTGCGGAGGCAATTCCAGTTTATAAGCCACAAATCCACGTCTAGCAACCACGGGAAAGGGGCCAATGTAGCGTGGAGCTAACTTGCCCTTGATGCCGAAACGGTGCGTGCCCTTCATAGGGGTGACACGAAGATAAACTTGATCACCTGGTTGATAAGTTAAACCCCGTCGCTTGCGATCATAGTTGCTCTTCTGACGGTCTTGAGCCGCCTTGAGATTCTCACGCACGATACGGACTTGCTCTTCGGCGTGTTGAATAATGTCCGGACCAATAAATTGTCGTTCCCCAGTTTCTGACCAGTTCAGAGGGGTTCGACACTTACGTCCGTACAGAACTTCAAAGGGAGCCATCTTCAAGCTTGCTTGATAGCTGTTGTTATATGAGAACTCGGCATAAGGAAGGGATTCTTCCCATTTCTTACCGAATGATATAACACAAGCTCGCAGCATATCTTCAAGCACTTGATTGACTCGTTCAACTTGGCCTTGGGACTGGGGGTGATAAGCTGAACTCCAGTTGATATGAGTTCCCAAAGCTCCTTGAAAACTTTCCCAGAACTTGGAAGTAAACAGGGTGCCACGGTCCGAACTGATCTCCTTCGGGATTCCGTGAAGTGAAACAATTCTGGAGATATACAATTCTGCTAACTGGCTAGCAGTGATAGTCTCCTTGATTGGCAGGAAGTGTGCAACCTTTGAGAGTTGGTCGACGACGACAAGAATGGCATCGTTACCCTTCTGGGACTTAGGAAATCCAGTAATGAAATCCATCTGCACCTTATCCCATTTCCACAGCGGAATAGGAAGAGGTTGCAGAAGTCCAGCAGGCTTCTGATGTTCTGCCTTCACGCGACGACAGACATCGCATTCAGCAACATAACGAGCAATATCCCGCTTCATATTAGGCCACCAGTACCTTTGGCGGAGATCACGATACATCTTAGTACTACCAGGATGAATAGACAGCGGTGTATCATGTGCCTCCTTCATGACCTTGTCAGTCATTAGGTCGAAACGAGTTACCACAATGCGGCCTCGGAAATACAAGGTTCCATCTTCGGATATTGCGAAATCCCTGTATTTCGGAAGATGCAGTTCCCGTTTCATATCATCAACGTAAGCATCTTTGGTTTGCGCTACCTTGACAGCCTTCTCAAGATCCGGCTGTATCACAAGGTCATTAAGCGAACCATGTGGAACGATATGCAGATTCAGCTTGTGTAATTCCTCATAAAGACGAGGCTGAGCTCGCCTAACCTTGAGGTTGGTGCTGTATGACTTGCGACTCAAGGCATCGGCCATCACATTAGCCTTGCCAGGGGTATAAGAAATACCGCAGTCGTATTCAGAAATAGTTTCCAACCATCGCTGTTGGCGGAGATTAAGATCCGGCTGAGTGAATAAATACTTCAAACTTTGGTGATCAGTATAAATCTCACACCGGTTATCGAGAAGGTAATGTCGCCATAGCTTCAATGCAAAGATCACTGCAGCAAGTTCAAGATCATGCACTGGATAATTCTCTTCATGTGGACGTAATTGACGCGATGCATAAGCAATTACTCTTCGTTCTTGCATTAGGACACAGCCTAATCCTTGACGAGAGGCGTCGCAATATATCACGAAGTCCTTGCGAGAATCTGGAGGAGCAAGCACTGGAGCAGAAACGAGCTTGTCCTTAAGAGCTTGAAAGCTTTCCTGGCATTTATCTGTCCACTCAAACTTAACGCCTTTGTGAAGCAGATTAGTCAGGGGCTTGGCAATCTTGGAAAAGTTCTCGACGAAGCGACGACAATAGCTTGCAAGGCCGAGAAAACTTCTCACTTGCTTGACATTCTTCGGAGGAGTCCAGTCCAGAATAGCCTGAACCCGTTCCGGATTAACGGCAATGCCATCCTTGGAAATCACATGTCCAAGGTAGGTTACTTCAGAAAGCCAGAACTCGCATTTGGAAAACTTAGCATATAGCTGATGCTCTCGCAGCTTCTCCAGAACAAGGCGAAGATGTTCGGCGTGTTCTTCCTTGTTCTTTGAGAATACCAGAATATCATCCAGATATACCACAACGAACTTGTCGAGGTAATCCATGAATATATAATTCATCAGGCGGGAGAAGGTAGCTGGAGCATTAGTCAGTCCAAAAGACATGACAGTGTACTCATACGAGCCATAGCGAGTAACAAATGCAGTCTTTGGAATATCCTCTTCGCGAACACGGATCTGGTGATATCCCAACCTCAAGTCGAGTTTAGAAAACACCGATGATCCAGCCAGTTGATCGTATAAGTCATTGATCCGAGGAAGCGGATATTTATTCTGGATGGTTGCCTGGTTGATAGGTCGGTAATCTTGTACCAGCCTATTCGTACCATCTTTCTTCTTGACGAAAAGAGACGGTGCTCCCCAGGCAGAGGAACTAGGACGAATGAAGCCCTTCCTGAGTGACTTGTCGATTTCCTCCTTAAGCTCTAGGAGCTCATGCGGTGGCATCTTGTAAGGACGTTTCGCAATAGGAGTAGTACCCGGCTTCAAGTCAATAACAAATTCGACGGCTCGAGCAGGGGGTATTCCTGGAAGTTCTTCTGGGAAGACATCCGGGAATTCGCATACAACTGGTATGCTTTCGAGCCCTTCAAGTGGTGAAGCATTCAATGCATTTGAGGCATAGATTTGAGCCTCGGCATTACGGGATATACGAGCGCGGCAACTCACGAGTTGATTGGAGGGGTGCCGAAGACGTACAGTCTTGGTGGCACAGTCGATTTGGGCCTCGTGAGCCTCCAACCAATCCATTCCTAGGATAAGGTCGATGCCGCAGGATTTTAGGACAATGGGGTGTGCCTGAAACTTTCTCCCTTCAATCTCAACACTAACTTGAGGACAGAAGAGGGTAGATCGGCAAGGACCCGCGGAGGTTTGTATTTTTACTGGATGATGCAGTGTGTCAAATTCAAATTCATGCTTGAGTGCAAAAGGTTCAGAAATGAAAGAATCCGAAGCACCAGTATCGAACAAAACATTAGCAATTACTGAGTTGACAAGAAGTGTACCCATCACTGTGGCTGGCTGCTCTGGGTCTTCACTCAGATTGACGTGGTGAAGCTGACCACCACGAGCATACGAAGGCCTGGTATTATTGTTGCGCTGCGGAGGAACTCCACGTCCACTGCCACGGCCAGCAGATGGAAGAGCCAGCTGACCCTGATCCTGCGGACAGTCTCTGGCACGGTGACCCGGACGGCCACACTTGAAGCAGAGTCCACTCTCTGGACGAATCGCAGGTGCTCGAGGTGCTGGGACTGCAGGCCTGTACTGCATTGGCGGTGGAGGAGGCAGACGAGGTGCAGCATAAGAAGGCATGTATACAGGAGCGTTGGGACGATACATGCTCTGAGGAATCCATATGCGGCGCTTCTGAGAAGACGAGCCCGAAGATGAGCCCGACTCGCGAGAGCGCTTAAGAGCGTCCTTGTGTAGCTTGAGTCCAGTTTCAACCTGAATGGCCTTGTTCACTAGAGTGGCGAAGTCCGGAAAATCAAGCGCCACTAGAGCAAGCAGAATATCATGATGAAGTCCGCGCCTGAACTTCTCTTGGCGTCTAGCGTCAGTAGCGATATCCTCCTCAGCATAGCGGGACAGTTCCAGGAACTCCCGCTGATAGGCATCAACTGACTTGTTGCCCTGAATCAGGTTACGGAACTCCGTCCTCTTGCGGTCAATAACACCCTCAGGGATGTACCGAGCGCGGAAGGCAGTCTTGAAGTCTGCCCAGGTGAAGACAGTTCCAGTAGGCACTGTGTTCCGGTGAGTGTCCCACCACTGGGCCGCCGGACCCTTCAGGAAATATGTCGCAAACTTGACATAGTTGTCAGGGGACACGGCGGCAGAATCCAGCTCAAAGAAGATGTCACGCAGCCAATCATCGGCATCCAAGGGGTTGGTGGCACTGCGAAATATCGTTGGACTGAGCCGCAGAAATTCTTGCAGAGTGATAGCGGCTGGCTGATGCTGAGCATTGGCGTTGATCTGGGGTATCTGGTTGAGCATACCCTGCAGCACCTGACGCTGCATGTCAATGGTTTGCATTACGGCAGCCATATAGTCATGCGGGGGAGGCGGAGGCGGAGGTGCAGGGGGATCATTGTTACCAGCCATCCTGATAATTCCAACAGGGATGGTTTAGAGACAAGAATACACGTTGCATGAATTCAACAATGAAGTAAATATGCACGACATAAGGGAAGTGCATTAATACCACATCATACACATCATGACATACGGGTTCGTACATAGCGTCGGTTACAAACGGGCAGCATAACGGCGCAAAATCAAAACTAGACATAGTAGGCGGCGCGCAGACCGCGGTAAGGAAGTACACAACGAGACGTAGCAAAGGCTACATCAACGTCGGAGAAAGGAACTGAAACGGGGTAGCTGCAAGTGCGGACGGCGGATCTCAATCGCAGAAGGATCCTGAGCTCCATGTGCACTCTGATGCAGAACCCGGTATCGGACGGGGATCAGAGGTCCACGAACTGGCGTGTGACCTCCAACCGCAGGCCACTCGACACCTGGAGGTGTGTTGATCCTGCGCGGGCAAAGGATAGACTGAGGAAGCGTCCCTGCTTGGACAGCCGGTACCAACTGCGTCAACGTCTGGTAGAGAGTTGTCCGAGTGATGGACAACTCAACCGCCAGGGCCCGAGCAGTTCGATCCAGCGCCTGAGTGTGCTGAATCAGAACCTGCGGGTCATAACGTCGACTCTCATACGGGGCACAGATAGCTGAGTAGTATCCAGTCTCATCTCCAGCAGGTGCATACGGAATGTACCGAAACTCAGAGGCATCCAAGCTATCTCTGTGCTCTCCTCGGAGGCGTGCGACAGCAGCGTAGGCAGCATCATGGACTGCCATCGCAACCGTCACGCCGCTACCGCGGGAGCGGTACAGCTCAGTGCCTGAGTCATCCTGCCGGTCGTAGATACGGACATCAGCATAATACTGCTCCTGGTTGAACTCGCGATACTCCTCGTAGACCATGTACTCGGGGTACCAGCGGTAGCCCAGCCTGGTCAGGAGAGCGACTAGAATGGCCGGAAACCCAGGGGCATCTCGAGCCCAGGTGCGAAGCACAAGCTGAGTCTCCGGGCGAGGTGGAAACAGAGGATCCATCTGAAAGAAGAAGAATCAGACTTGTCAAGTCCTGAGGATAATTAAGCAGAACTTGGTAAGAAAGGTTAAACAAACAAATGGAAAGGAATGATTATCAGACTAATCAGGTCAATGATAAGAAACCGCACTGATATCCAGCTCTCCGGGTAGATGTGAAAACGAGAACCTAATGGAGTTAGTAAAACTTAACCCGAATAGACGAGAGAGAAGAGTCCCAGAGTATAGACGAGGAATAAAAGAAGCTACACCACCCAAGTGGCGACGTGGGGCCATAAGCCACACAGCCAAGTTAGTAAAACAGTTTTTGACCTCTAGACTCAACTTCGACCAAGGAGTTGGAAAGGGGGTTCCTACAGGCAGTCGGCTCTGATACCAACCTGTGACGACCCCGGCCCGACCGTGCACTAATCATACACGCAAATGCACACGATCAAGCCTAAGGACTCACGTGAAGGAATCACAACACAACTCTAAGACATAAATAAATACATACAAGTTATATATTACAAGCCAGGGGCCTCGAGGGCTCGAATACGTAACAAGTGTCACACACAAGGTTAGCGGAAGCGTTAGGTATCTGGGTACAGATACAGAACACAAGTACAGATAGGCCTCATACGAGGCGGGGCAAAATAAAAAGCTACGATCGAAAAGGCGCAGGCCTCCTGCCTGGGACCTCCGATCCTACTCCTGGTCGGCGTCCGCCGGCTCCTCGTAGAAGTACTCGCCGGCCGGGTAGTAGTAGTAGCCAGCCTCGGGCTGGTAGTAGTAGTCGTCAACGGGGGCTGCAGGCACCATGGCTCCGTCGTCTGGTTTATCATGCGGGTAGGACAAAAGAGGAAGCAAGCAACCGTGAGTACTCATCCAAAGTACTCAGCAAGACTTACATCAGATCTATACTAAGCAATGCATCATTTTCAAAGGAGGCTCTATGTGGGTGGACTAGACTGCAGAAAGCCAGAGTAGAGAGGGGAAAAGCCTAGTCCTGACGAAGACTAGCATCTTCAGGGTCTTGCAGCAATTAGAAGGGTTCAGATTAGTACATCATAATGTAAAGTGTTTATAGTAATATCAACCTCATATCTCAAGTCACCAGTTCTAGTTGTACCGAAGTGGATACAACTCCGAGTGTCCGTTACCGTAGGACAGGCTATCGATAGATGTTTTCTTCCCTGCAGGGGTGCACCAACTTACCCACCACGCTCGCTTAACTCCGGCCGGACACACTTGCTGGGTCCTGCCCGGCCTCGGCTAAACAACACGACGCAACTCGACCGGATACCGCCAGAGAGGATCAAGCACGTCGGACTAAACCTATGCCCCCGGGGGTCATGGCCTATCGCCCCGGACGCTCCTGCACGTTACGTGGCCGTTCGGTAGCAGACCTAGCAACCCCTTATACAAGCACGCAGTTGCATCCTGGGTCCAATCCGAACGGGCCGCTCAATCGCTGACGTCGTGACGACTCCGGCTGATGTATACGACGCAGAGCACCCACTCACACCCACGTGGTGGTTAGTGCTATCGGACCCGAAGGCCCCTCGGATCAAATATCCAAATCGCTTAGTGGATTGGGAGCGCGCGGTAACGAGCAGAGCCCACGATACTGTTGGCCCCGTCGTCCCGTCTCGAGGACTTGTGACAAGGACTGAGAATGACCGGCCACGCCTCGTAGTTATCTCGCGGGTACCCTCACTGGTCACCCGACTCCACAGCTCACGCCTCAAAGGCACTCGCGGGTACCCCTCTGGGTCAACCCGCCTCCATCCAACATGTGTAGTAGTAACTTCAAAGTGTCCTCAGACGCACGATACCTCTGGCCGCACGCCTTTGTTCCTGGCGACGTCCGGCCTCGGGGATCGATACGTCTTTAAACACGGTACGGTAAACCAGGGCATCCGTGTGGTTTCCATGCCGATGAGGAATCCGAGGAATCACCCTCGTTGGACTCCTAAACGACAAGTCCCGTTAAGGTGATACCGGAGGAATCACCCTCGGCGGTAATCACCATAGCGGATGCACGACCAAAGCTAAGTCGGAAGTGGGAAGAGGAATCACCCTCGGTAACCCACAACGAGCTAGCTATACTACAGGGACAACATCGGAAGTGAGTTCGGAGGTATCACCCTCGTCACCTGATGTTAACTCTGCGGAGTCGAGCATACTAGGGGGTGTGTGGTGATGTGAAGAAGGTCAGGGGAAGGGGCTCGATCGCTTGATCGAGGCAAGGGTACTATGCGAGGCAACTACGAGAAAGCGGGACCACAGCAGTGCTACCCAACCTATACTAAGCAGTTTATGAATAAAGGCAGGTATCAACAGTATTGCAAAAACAGGCTATGCAACAGTAATAGGAGCAGTAGCAGTAGCAGCAATTCTAATGCAAGAATAAGAGAGAATAGACATAGGCGATATCGGAATGATCAAAAAAGGGGGGGTTGCTTGCCTGATTGCTCGGTGGCAAAAGCAAGGTCGTCGGAGGGGGAACCAATCACCGGGACGGCGTCGGTCTCTGGAGCGGCGTCAGCGTCGGACTCTACCGAGAGAGAAGAGGGAGGGGGGGAAGAAACAGATAAATACACAGAATACAAGCATCACAAAGCGTGCTAGGCTAATGTGCAGTGCAGGGTTGCCTAAAAATATGTCTAAGTTATATTAGTTATTTTTAGGAATTAACTGGAATTATTTACCGGTGTATGTGCACTATTCACCTACCGGAAACGGGCTAAAAGTTGCGGGTTCACCTCCGTAGAGGGTCCCGACACGGAAACAGATAGCACGGTTGGCTTCGTCTCGTCGTTCTGAGCAACTTTCATGTAGAAAGTTTTTCCATCCGAGCTACGGTTTAAAAGATATGAATTTTTAAAGATTATTGGAATTTCTGGAATTATTTCTATTTAACAGAAATGATTTATGACGTCAGCATGTAGTCATCACTGCGTCAGCAGTCAACAGCCGCACTGGTCAGGTCAAACCTGACCAGTGGGTCCCACCAGTCAGCCACAGAGGCTTAACAGAGAATTAATCAATTCTAACAGAGATGATTACAGGGGTGGGCCCCACATGTCATAGAGACTAGTTAAACTAACTAATTAACTTAATTATTTAACAGTTAAACTAATCCGTTTTATTATTTATAAAAACATTTTTCGAGCGGGGCCCACACGTCAGTGGGCCAGAGGTGCCCAGTCAGCCAGTTGACCAAGTCAACTGGTCAACTGGGCCCGTGGGGGCCACTGGCAGTGACCCAGGGGGGTGGGGCCCGCCCAGGCCACGTCGGCCGGCCGGCGTTTAAACGCCGGCGGGCGCCAAAACGCGGCGGCGTCCACGGGATCTCGTCGGACTCGCGCCACAGGGCACCAAAAGAGACGGGGCCGGTCGCGTTCGAACGAGAAGAGTGAGTCGCGTCGAACGGTGGCAGTCTCACGACCTGGGATGGCCGGAATCATCGCCGGCGTTGAGCCGTGGCGGCGAGGAGCTTCGGGTGTCGGCGAAATCGAGGCTACAGCGAGCTAACGAGCTAACTGAGAGGATGGGGAAGCTCTACGCGACGTGGTGAAGCTGCTGGACAAACGCCCGTGACCATTAGGTCACCGGAACCCTACCGGCGACGAGCTAAGCGGCGACGAGCTCGGGCGCGAACGGCGCCGCGTCTACGGTCATCTAGCGATGAGGAGAAGGAGCAGGGAGGAAAGAAGAGGCTCACAGCGAGGGGAGCCGTTCAACGCCTGCTCGGAGCAGGCTTGGGGTGGCCGGAATCCGTCGCGTCCTCGCCGGAGCCGAAGCGGAAGGGGGCGGCGTCGCTCGTCGTCCCCCGTGGCTTCCCGCTTGGGCCCGTGGTCGCGGACGGCGTAGTCGACGATGGCGCACACGCCAGACACGACGACGAGGTTGAAGGACGCCGGTGGCTGCGATGACGACGGTCGAACGGCGGCGGGAGCGCTCGGCTCCGCCCGGATCTGAGAGGAGGGAGAGGGGAGAGGCTGGGCGAGGCGATGGGAATCGATAGGGACGGAAGGGGGAGAGGGAGGAGCTCCCCTCTTATCCTCTCCGCGGCGCTGTGACGGCAGGTGTCGGCGAGCGCGGCGGCGAGCGCGCGGCGGCCAGCGCGCGCGTGACACGGAGGGGGAGCAGGTGGGAAGAGGAGATGGGCCGGGCCAGCTGGGCCGCAGCGGGCGACAGGTAAGGTCTTTTCTCTCCTTTTCCTTTTATTCCAGCAGCAGATTAGAAAAAGAAAAGAGGGGACCACCAGACACTTTTGTAAAATGTGTTGCTCGGTCCAAAAATGAGGTTGCAATATTCCTCACCACCAAAAATTGCTTTGGGCTAATTTGGAACATTTTTGAAATTTTCAAAAATGAAAAGGCATTTAATAGTGCTGTTATAACACTGTTTAAATGCTCTAGCCCATTTTTGGGGTTGATGGTGATGTTGTTTTCCTTAACAACATTAGTTTTGGAATATTTGCAATGAGGTGAACATTTTTCCAGAATTTTTGGAGCCACCTCATTTTGCAATTGAATTTGAATTTGAATTTCAGAGGGAGTTTGGAAGTGCTTGTTTTAACCACTGTGATTATGCATTGCTAATGATGATGACATGGCACGATTAACAAAATGTCACAGTGCTTAATACAAGGGGGTGTTACAAGGACCTTGGAGAAGCTGCTTACATATTAGGCATCAAAATCTATAGAGATAGATCGAGACGCCTCATTGGTCTTTCACAAAGTACATACCTTGACAAAATATTGAAGAAGTTCAATATGGACCAGTCAAAGAAAGGATTCTTGCCTGTTTTGCAAGGTATGAGATTGAGCAAGGCTCAGTCGCCGACCACGGCAGAAGATAGAGAAAAGATGAGTGTCATTCCCTATGCCTCGGCCATAAGTTCTATCATGTATGCCATGCTGTGTACCAAACCTGATGTGAACCTTGCCATAAGTTTGGTAGGGAGGTACCAAAGTGATCCCGGTACGGAACACTGGACAGCGGTCAAGAACATCCTGAAGTACCTGAAAAGGACTAAGGATATGTTTCTCATTTATGGAGGTGACGAAGAGCTCGTCGTAAAGGGTTACGTCGATGCTAGCTTCGACACAGATCTGGATGACTCTAAGTCACAAACCGGATACGTGTATATTTTGAATGGAGGGGCAGTCAGCTGGTGCAGTTGCAAGCAAAGCGTGGTGGCAGCATCTACATGTGAAGCGGAGTACATAGCTGCTTCTAAAGCAGCGCAAGAAGGAGTCTGGATGAAGGAGTTCATCACCGACCTAGGAGTCATTCCAAGCGCGTCAAGCCCGATGACTCTCTTCTGTGACAACACTGGTGCTATTGCTATTACCAAGGTGCCCAGGTTTCACAAGAAGACCAAGCACATCAAGCGCCGTTTCAACTCCATCCGGAATTATGTTCAGGATGGAGACATAGATATTTGTAAAGTGCATACGGATCTGAATGTAGCAGACCCGTTGACTAAACCTCTTTCACGAGCAAAACATGATCAACACCAGAACTCTATGGGTGTTCGATTCATCACAATGTAACTAGATTATTGACTCTAGTGCAAGTGGGAGACTGTTGGAGATATGCCCTAGAGGCAATAATAAAAGCATTATTATTATATCTCCTTGTTCATGATAATTGTCTGTTATTCATGCTTGAATTGTATTGTACGGAAACAGCGATACATGTGTGAATACACAGACCACAATGAGTCCCTGGTAGGCCTCTAGTTACCAGCTCGTTGATCAACAGATGGTCACGGTTTCCTGACCATGGACATGAGATGTCAGTGATA
>LR738711.1:923834038-923857844 GCA_902687465.1 Secale cereale | reverse complement strand
TAGAGATAAATGCACGTGGAAACCCGAAAGTTGTTCGGAGTCCCGGATGAGATCCCGGACGTCACGAGGAGTTCCGGAATGGTCCGGAGGTAAAGATTGATATATGGGAAGTCCAGTTTCGGCCAACGGGTGATCTCCGGGGGTCACCGGGAGCGTCCCGGGACCACCGGAGGGGCCCCGGGGGTCCACCGGGTGGGGCCACCCATCCCGGTGGGGCCCCTAGGCCGCGAGGGGATGTGTGCAGCCCTCTGGGCTGGCGCACCACAAGGTGGCCCACCTCCCCATGCGCCTAGGGTTAAAACCCTAAGGGGAGGGGGGCCACCACTTGCCTTGGGGGAGGGGGACTCCTCCCTGGCCGCCGCCCCCCTTGCAGATTGGATCTGCAGGGGGCTGGCGCCCCCCCTGGCCCCCTATATATATGTGGGGGGGGGGAGAGGGCAGCCGCACCCAGCCCTGGCGCCTCTCCCCCTCCCGTCACACCTCCATACTCCCAACGCAGGGCGCCCGGCGAAGCCCTGCTGCGATCTCCACTGCATCCGTCATCACGCCGTCGTGCTGCCGGATCTCTGACGACTTCTCCTCCCCCCTTGCTGGATCAAGAAGGAGGTGACGTTGCTGCACCGTACGTGTGTTGAACGCGGAGGTGCCGTCCGTTCGGCGCTAGATCATCGGTGACGAAGAACGTGAAGAGTACGACTACTTCATCCCCACTTCGTTGAAAGCTTCCGCACGCGATCTACATTAACGGTATGTAGATGCACTCTTACTTGCTCGTTGCTAGATGTATCCATAGTTGGATCTTAGTGAAGACATAGAAATTTTTTGAATTATGCTACGTTACCCAACACATAGTTGGCGAGAGAGAATACCAACGACTTTTCTGTTGCTTCTGCATCGAGAGAGATATAGAAAAAATCGTGGTGTCCAATTTTTTAGTATTTACTAGAAAAATGCCCGTGCATTGCAATGGGATATAAATATTCTAGTACATTAGCTTCTGATTTTGCTGTCCATGATAATGCGATTGTGTAAATAAATGTTTATCAAATTCTTGCCGTGAATTACCTTGTATTTTGATTAGAAGTTTGGTAAGTAAATTAAAATTGAATTGATGCAGGAGTTAAATAAATTAAGATGATTGATTATCATATACATGAAATGTTTGACGAAAGGGTGGTGGAAAGAAAGGTGAAATGAGAACCTTACATTCTTTTTAAGTAGCATAGAGATTTTTGAGACGGACATGAAAAAAATGTCTGTGCTCACGAGAAGGCACATCACCGCACCTGCTTTCTGGAGGCATGGGTGACAGGACTGACGAGACGTTGTGTATTTATTTATAAAAAAATCATCATGGAATTTTTGTCATTCGGATTTTTAAACACCGTCTTCCGTGACGTTTTATTTCTTTCATGTGATGACGATAAGTGTTTGGGGAAATGGAGCTAGGAGCAGTTAGGCGATCGATTAGAGAGAAAGCGAAGTTTGGAAGCTCTATAGGCGATTGGATGATGTGTCTTTGAGAAAATATCTCCCTCTCTTAGGCAGGCAGGCAGGGCGTACGGGTACGGCGACAGGGGCGGGACATTGACATTTTGGCACGGAACGGAACGGAACAGGTTGGAGTGCGAGCGAGCAATTGGCTACCATGTCCACCTATGAGTAGCGCCCTATGGCTTTGGACACGGCATGGCGGGAGAGCGCTGGCGAGATATGCGTGACAGATGCGGATGAATTTCCCACCGAGCTCGATTCAAACTCTCCATACAGCTCAGCCAGAGTACCTACCAGTCAGTGAGTCAGTCTCCGTGCGTGTACTGCATGGGTGCTCGCGGCTGCTGAGTAGTTGTCCTTGTCCTTCAATTCCTGTGGATGTAGTACGCAGTTATTTTCACGTCAGTGTCCGATCGAACGGGCGGCCGGCCATCTCTTCACGTCTGGGGCATACGGCCACCATGAGTCCATCCGTCATAAACGCATGCCCGCCCGCGCGGTGTCCTTGTTGCCGTCGCTGGGCTTTGGCATGTACTGCACGCACGGTTAATTCCCTTGGAATAAAACTGCACCACGGTCGATCTATTCACGAAATATGTGAATGCACCATGCCGGCCCTCATTCATGCACGTACGTGCCGGTCCAGCTGTACAAACAGTTCGAGAATACTGTGCGTGCTGGAAGAGTCGGCATCTATACGCTCTTCTTTTTCTTAGTGGAATCAATGATACCATACTCCATCTCAATCAATCAAAAAAAGAAAATGAATACTTTATATATCGTATTAGCACGCATCCCATTGGCCGGTATCGCAAAACAATACTGTTCCTGACGAGCACCTTTTGTCTCTACGTGACAAGCCTGAGAATGGACGCGGAGAAACCGACAACATGGTGAAGAAAACTCGAGATAGATACCAAGATCAAGTTCTTGTTTTTCTCTATCTTTTTTCCCGGCAAAACTTGACGTCTCATGTTATGGCATCTCCAACGGACTCTCAAGCCTCCCGCAAACGTTCGAATTAAGCTGTTCGGACACCAGCCACATAGGCTCCAACGCCCACGGTAGACCCAAAACCCCTCCCGAACCCCGCTCTTGCTGACGCCGCCACTCTACCACCCCGATCGCATGCCAAGCCCTTTCTAAAACTCCGCGACCTACTAAACAATGGGATCCAAAGATCTTGTGAGAGATGATGACATGGTGCGTGATCATGCACAACATGATCGTGGAGGATGAGGGTGAAGATGGTGACCCAACTCTTCAATTTGAGAACATGGGTGGTCATAACTAACTTCCAGGTCAGGCGGAAGTCTTAGGGGACATGTTTGGATGGCCTGCTCCCGTATCACTGTTCATGGAATGGTCCCATGACGGATATGGTGTCCGGTTTGAGGATTAGCGTGGTAGATGCCCTTACATTACTTTTTCTCGACGAAATATCTTCTACTTAAAAAATGTGAATAACCAACGGACATTCGCAGGGGCGACATTGGCAAATCGAACGATTTTCAAGGCAATTTGTGTTGTACGCGGATGATAGATTTCTTTAGCAAGCATGATAAATCCGTCCAGTTCAGCTTTTTTACCAGGTTTGTCGTGCGTGACTATCTAAGAAACAATATAAATTGACATGAAGAACATTCGTCTTGCCATGCCCTCCAAGGGAATAATTAAGACAATAACATTTTACAAAAAATGTAAGGTTCTATCGTCCACCTCGTCTCCGCACCGAGGCGCTAAATCCTTCCGCTCAGGGCCTCCTTCGCCTCCCCCTTCCCCTCGCCGCCGCCGGAAGGGGTCACCGGGCAAAGCTCGAGCGGCGTTGGCGGCGGCGAGGCCCTACTATGGCGCAGAGGTGATGGATCTGGTGGTCTCGTGAATTGGTGGCGGGCTGGAGTGAAGGCTCTCGCGAGGACGGAGGTTGTGCATCGGGAGCAAACGGATGCGGCAGCGCGTGCGGTGTGTTCCAGCCGTAGCAGCTCACCAGATGGATGCATCCCAGTGACGTGGCTGCCAGGCGAGGCGATGTTCGTCCCCAACGACGGTGCTGTGTCCTGCGGTGTGGCCTTGGTCCGTCGCTCGCCTTGCACTACGTCCACAACTATGGACTTCGGCAGCAGCCGATCCATGCGCGACGGCGCGACGCCGTGGCTTACTGGAGATGGCTGCCTGCCTGGCCTCCGATGCCTTGCATGGCTGGGGCCAAAGCCAGCATGCCTACTCTAGCCCATGCCCACGGTGGTTGATCTGATCTTGCACATGGCCTGAAGCGATGCGGTCTACGTGGATCAGTCTTGCTCTGGAGAATTTGTCTTCGACGATGAGTTTCAATCTATGTGCGGTGGCTTGATGCAAAGGGTGTGGTTGTGCAACGACGAAGAGGGAATTAACCCATCACATGTGGTTGCTGGGATTGTGAAAAAGTGGTGGCGACAATTCATGATTGACTTTGGCTGATGGTGCTTCTTGAGTACACGGTCTGGAGTTTCGGGGTGAAAACCCAAGGTCTGAACCATGTTGGTTATACCTAGCAATGACGATGTTTTGCATCGTTACCTTGTTGTAGGCATTGCTCGGATTTGTTCAGACTTTTTCTTCATGGTAAAAACCTAGAATCTGACTTTTACTGGTTGGATCCGGTGACGAAGGCGCTTGAGCGTCTTTCCCTTCTTGAAGGCGTTGCCGTCGAAGAATCTCGTTGTCCTTCTATTGTCAAAAGATGGTTGGTGCATATATGGTCATTGTCATAGTTTGTCGATCACTTTCGTTCTTTTCCCTTGCTTCGGTATAGCTTTGGTCTTGTATGACTTTGCATTTTGCCGGCGAGTTTTTTAGTGTGCGTGCGTTCGTGTTGGCTGTGTGCATCCTAGCTATGCAGAGGCCGGGTGTGTACTCATTGTGTTTGTATCCACTTGATGCTTCATTTTGAGCCAATAAAATCCATCCTTTGTCGAAAAAAAATCGTCCACCTCGTCTTTAGTCCAACCTTATGTATATTCCCATGCCCCTCTCTCTTCGTTTTGATTTTTCCGCTTTTATCTCTAATTCTTTCATCGGTTTCCACACAAACTGTTTTAGTTGCTCCACTTCTTATTGACCTTTTTAATGAAAGAGGGGCCATCCCTCCTTTCTTGTACTCCCCCGTTCCTAAATATAAGTCATTTTAAAGATACCACTACAAACTACATACGGATGTATATAGACGTACCTTAGAGTCCAGATTCACTCATTTTGCTTCGTATGTAGTCTATGGTGAAATCTCTAAAAAGAATTATATTAGGAACAGAGAGAGTATTAAATAACCATAAGATTCGTTACATCCAAACTATAAGCTACCAAACCAACTAAAGTTTCAAACTCCATGTTATATTTTTGCAAACTTGAACTCGAAAGTTCAAGCTCAGCCAAGCATCAGATGTCGAAAAGAGAGGCTCAATCAGATGCCAGACTCCATAATAACAACCAACTAGACATAATAAGGAAGGACCAGTCCACTAAGCTAGACAAAAGATCAAACCGAACTGATGCATGATAAGGAGACTCCAAAGACATGAACAAAAATGTAAACTTCTAGGGAACGGGTACGCAGTCGAAAAATCATCCGCAGATCCGACGCAAACCTTGTGAAGCTCGATACATCTCACTTGCTACATGTTTTACGAGCCTTGCCCAATAAACAGCTTTTGATGTTCCTATTTTATCTACAGAACGGCCAGCCAGAGATAGTGCGGTGGCATCGGAGCAGCAGCGGCAGCTATGCTTGCGTCTCGGGATGTAGACGACGCGAGACGGGGAGGAAGGCTAATGAAGCGGCACCGGACGATCGCTCGCAGTTAATACTGTATGTACTTGGCGAGAGAGAATATAAAGACTTTTCTGCTCCTTCTGCCTCGAGATAGAGATAAAAAAATGGCTGATGCTAGGTGTAAACCGGCGGATCGCACTTCTCGTCAACGCACACCTCCTCTCTCGCGCGACACAGAGTTGCAATGCACTGGCCACGACGCCGCCGGAGAGCTGCAATGCACTGGCCACGACGTCGCCGGAGAGCTGCAATGCACTGGCCACGACGTCGCCGGAGCTGCGATGCAGCGGCCGTCAACGCCGCCGGAGTTGTGATTCAACGGCCGTCGACGTTGGGTTTGCCCGCAGCTTCATTTCAGACGCAGTTGTGATTCAACGGCCGTCGACGTTGGGTTTGCCCGCAGCTTCATCTCAGATTGTTGGAACTGGAGCAGCTCGTGCAGGCTACTATCAGGCATCAGCTGAGCCACTGCCTAGCAGTGCGGGCGGCCAGGTCACTCGCTAGCGAAGCCACCTACTGCAACATCGGCGCGGCAATGTGGCGGGATCTCGTAGAAGAGCGCAGCTGGGCATCCGCCCCTAGCGTCTCTATGCCATGCAACTGCATCTTGCACTCTCGCTTGCTGCCTTTGCTGAGATGGGGAAGACCGGAAGAGACAAAGAGGAGATAAGATTTCTGCGGTTGATACGTCCAAAATGCATCACTATTTTGTATCATAATTTATCCTTATTCATTGATATATTTCACGTTACGATGGTGTTCTTATGTTGTTTTGGTCTATTTTACACAGTTTGCAAACTTTCCAATGCCGAAGCAGCAGACGCAGGATTCAGCAGTAAAAAGTGGACGCTGAGTTGCTGAAGAAGAATACTTCCAAATTACCTGAAAATTGACGGGAGATATTTTTCAGACGGATCACGAAGGCACGCGAAAGGGCAACCAGAGGGGGGCCACAGGGTGCCCAGGCGCCCTGGGGGCGCGCCCCCCTGGCCGCGCCGGAGGGGCGCCTGGAGCCCCTGGCCCACCTCTGGCCGCCCCCTTTTGCATATATGCTCTCCGTTATCCAAAAACCCTAGGGACGGGAATTTTTACGGAGTTCCGTCGCCGCTCCGTGGCGGAAACCTACAGAGAAGAAAAAGCCATCTCCGGCGGGCAGATTCCGCCGGGGAGATCACCTCCCGGAAGGGGAGATCGTCGCCATCGTCATCACCATAGTCACGGGCATCATCGAGATCATCATCAACATCATCCCCAACACCAGCACCATCTCCATCTTCATCCAAATCTCATCTTACAATCGCAACTTGTGTTGTAACTCGTACTACCTATCCTCTCTACTCCATCGGTGTTGATTACTACTTTGTGGTGAATGCTATTGAGTTTTGTTGGAGAAATATTATTATGTCCAGATTGTTTATCACCTATTTATACCCACTGATCATGATCTCTTTTATGTCTCGTGAGTAGTTACCTTAGTTCTTGAGGACATGGGGAAAGTCTTGTTGTTAGTAGTCATATGCTGTTGAAGTAATATGTGTTGTTTGATACTTAAGTTGCGTTGTCATTCTACTAGTGGTGTTGTGTGAGTCGAACACCCAACACTTCGCCTTATTAAGGACCTAGGAGAATACATTGTGTATAAGAATGCTTATGGTGGGTTGCCGGAGTGACAGAAACCTGAACCCCAGTTCGCACGCTTTTGCATAAGGGAATAATGGATCCTCGATCGTATTGCTATGGTTAGGCTTTTGCCTTAAATTCTATCTTGTATTTGCGGATGCTTGCAAGGTGTTTAATCATAAGAGTGCACTCATCTTAGTCTAGAGAGTGCACTAGCATAGATCCACCCACTCAACACTTATCAACACATAACATAGTATCGATACGGAATATGGTGAAAGCACATGACTACCTCTCCCGTGTGTCCTCAGGAACGCTTTAGTCTTTATAAGTTCAGTTGCTAGGCCTCTCCTTTGCTAAGAAAGGATTGGGCCACTTGTTACTCTTAGTGCCTTTTACATTGCTTGCTTTTACCTTCCTGTTGCCTATATCGAGAAAACCCCTAAAAAGTTATCTTTCAGTGCTTGCAGTAATTTCTTGCTCAGAATCGCTTATCAATACCTTCTGCTCCTCGTTGGGTTCGACACTCTTACTTATCGAAAACGCTGCAATAGATCCCTTACGGTTGTGGGTCATCAAGTACCGTTTTCTGGCGCCGTTGCCGGGGAGCGTAGCGCTATTGGTAAAGTGAAACTGGTAAGGAAGTTTTTATAATTCTGTTTTTGTTTTTGCTGTTGCTGCTCTTTGTCCTTATGGATAACCCTGTCATTGGAGCGTTGCTTGCGGGAAGACGCCCCACACCTGTGGTGGTTGATCCTCCCCCTACTGAAATTGTGCCTTATAAAATACCAGCTGGCATTATCGATTATGTTTTGGCTAATCGTTATGCAGGAGACAGACATCCCGGTGAACACTTGCTATATCTGTCACAACTAAGTTCATTATTTAAGCTTGCAGGTGTATCGAGGGATTTTGTCATGAGAAAATTGTTTGCCGTATCACTTATAGATAAAGCTTCGGATTGGTATAAGCTTCTCGATAACTCACACTTGCTTGACTGGCAGGAGCTTATGTCTCTCTTTTATACTAAGTTTTATCCTCTTCATGAAATTCATCGAGACATGAACTATATCTATAACTTTAGGTCTCGTGACGGAGAAAGCATTGCTCAAGCTTGGGGGAGATTGAAGTCCCTAATGCTCAAATGCCCTATTCATAAGCTTCCCAAGGAAATTATACTTACAAATTTTTATGCCAGGCTTTCTCGTCAGGATAAGGAGATGCTGGATGCCTCCTCTAGTGGGGTATTTCAGAAAAAGAGTGTTGAAGAAAGGTGGGATCTCATTGAAAGGATCCAGAGGAATACCGATGATTGGGAAATTGATAAAGGTATTGAATCCGCTATAAATTATGAACATGATTATATTGAGAGCTATGTGAAAACTGATTACTTCAATACTTTTTGCTCTAAGATTGGTCTTGATTCCCATCTAGTGATTGATTTGTGTAAGAATTTTGCCTCTCACGTTGATTCTTTTAAAAAGAAGAGAGACCAGCACCATGAACCTTTTAAAGAGTCACCTATTGACATTTATGTTGCTGACCCTATTTTGCCTACAGTTATATATGAAAAGCCTCCTTTTCCCGCAAGGATAAAGGAGCACTCTTTTGTGACAGGCATAATAAATAAAAGTGAGAGAAGAGTTGATGAGCCTGAGGACCAGATCAAAGTCGATCCTCAAGTTGCATTGATTAAAGACCTTGTTACTAATGATGTTTTGGATTCCAATATAAATTTTTGTGCTGTTTCCACTAACCTTGTCACAGCCAGGAATAAAGGCCCAATTTCAGGTACTCCAGTGGTATCTGTTAAAATAGGAGATCACAATTATTATGGGCTATGCGATTTGGGATCGAGTGCAAGCGCTATCCCCTATTCACTTTATGAAGAAATCATCGGTGAGATTTCCCCTTGTGAACTTGAAGAAGTTGATGTTACCATTCATCTTGCAAACAGAACAACTATCTCTCCTATCGGGATTGTGAGGGACGTTGAAGTCCTATGTGGAAAGGTAAAATACCCTACCGACTTTCTAGTACTTGGTTCAGAGAGGGACAATTTTTGTCCAATCATTTTTGGTAGACCTTTTCTTAGAACTTGTGGAGCTATAATAGATTGCAAGAAAGGTAAAGTTTCTGTTGAATTCAATGGTGAGCCATATGAATTTAATTTTCCTAAGTTCTCTAAGCAGCCTCGTGGTACTGATTTACCCAGTGATGATAAAATTATTGAAAGTATTGCCTCTATTGCTATTCCCCCTAATGATCCTTTGCAGCAATACATGGAGGACCACGAGAATGATTTGCATATGCAGGAAAGAAATGAACTAGATGAATATTCTTGAGGCAGCCTGCTATCCTGAAGCACAACCTTCCGGTTGAACCTTTGGGAATTTTATCAAAACCGAAGGAAGACCCGGTGTTCGATCTTAAACCTCTTCCCGACACGCTCAAGTATGCTTATTTAGATGAAAAGAAAGTATATCCTGTTATTATCAATTCTAACCTTTCAGGATATGAAGAAGAGCGATTATTGGAAGTACTTCGTAAACACCGAGGCGCAATTGGCTATACCCTTGATGACCTTAAGGGGATTAGTCCATCTATCTGTCAACATACTATCAACCTTGAGCCTGATGCTAAACCAGTTGTTGATCATCAACGACGGTTGAACCCGAAGATGATGGATGTTGTGAGAACTGAGATTCTCAAGCTTCTGGCCGCAGGTATTATCTACCCTATAGCTGATAGTAAGTGGGTAAGTCCGGTACATTGTGTTCCTAAGAAAGGAGGTACAACTGTGGTTCCTAATGATAAAAATGAATTAATACCTCAGAGAATTATTATTGGATATAGAATGTGTATTGATTACAGGAAGTTGAACAAAGCAACCAGGAAGGATCACTACCCGTTGCCGTTCATCGACCAAATGCTTGAAAGGTTATCCAAAAATACCCACTTTTGTTATCTCGATGGTTATTCTGGCTTCTCTCAAATTCATGTTAACACTGCCGATCAAGAGAAGACCACTTTTACTTGTCCCTTTGGTACTTATGCTTACAGGCGTATGCCTTTTGGTTTATGTAATGCCCCTGCTACTTTTCAAAGGTGTATGTCTGCTATCTTTCATGGTTTCTGCGGGGATATTATGGAAGTCTTCATGGACGATTTCTCCGTCTATGGAACTTCTTTTGACCATTGTCTTCACAACCTTAATAAAGTTTTGCAGAGATGCGATGAGACAAATTTGGTACTCAACTGGGAAAAGTGCCACTTCATGGTTAATGAAGGAATTGTTCTTGGTCACAAGATTTCCGAAAGGGGAATTGAAGTGGACAAAGCCAAGATCGAAGCTATTGAGAGGATGCCCTACCCAAGGGACATCAAAGGTATTCTCAGTTTTCTCGGTCATGCAGGTTTTTATAGAAGATTTATTAAAGACTTTTCTAAAACCTCAAGACCCCTCACTAATCTTCTCCAGAAGGACGTTCCTTTTGTATTTGATGAAAATTGTAAGGAAGCTTTTGAAGTCCTTAAGAAAGCTTTAATAACCGCTCCTATAGTGCAACCACCTGACTGGAATTTACCTTTTGAGATTATGTGTGATGCTAGTGATTTTGCTGTTGGAGCTGTTTTAGGACAAAGAGTTGATAAGAAATTGAATGTTATACATTATGCTAGCAAAACCCTTGATAGTGCTCAAAGGAATTATGCTACTAGTGAGAAGGAATTCTTAGCTGTAGTATTTGCTTGTGATAAGTTTAGGCAGTATATTGTTGATTCCAAAGTTATTATTCATACTGATCATGCTGCCATTAAGTATCTTATGACAAAGAAGGATGCCAAGCCAAGGCTTATCAGGTGGGTACTCCTCCTTCAAGAATTTGATTTGCAGATTGTTGATAGGAAAGGAGAAGACAATCCGGTGACGGACAATCTTTCAAGGATGGAAGATATACCGCATGATCCCATCCCAGTTAACGATAGTTTTCCAGACGAGCAACTTGCCGTTGTAAAAGTACAATCTCTTTCCGATCCTTGGTATGCGGATTATGCTAATTTTAGTGTTGCAAAGTATTTGCCTCCAGGTTTAACACTTCAGCAAAGGAAGAAGTTCTTTCATGATTTGAGGCACTACTTTTGGGATGACCCACATCTTTTCAAAGAAGGTCCCGACGGGATCGTGAGGAGATGCATTCCGGAACATGAGCAGAAGGACATTCTCAGACAGTGTCATGATAGTGCCTATGGAGGACATCATGCCGGTGAGAGGACTGCACATAAGGTTCTTCAATCAGGTTTTTATTGGCCTACTCTCTTTAAAGATGCTACACTACAACAGGAACACCCCTTCAGCAACGCATCGATGCGTTGTCGTATGTTCCTATATGCGTTGTTATGGTCTACACCAACGGATTTTTATGTGTTGCCGTTGGTGGCGTTGGAAGGGTCAACAACAACGTATATACATGCGTTGGTAAACAACATGTAGAAGCGTTGTAAGATAGCAACGTATACAGTTACAACCTAACAACACTTCGTATGCGTTGGTGGCTACCCTGCAGAAAAGGATTTTAAATTGGACATAACAAATCATTGCAGCGACCACACGCTTTCTGCTCCCTCTATAAAGAAATATAAGAGTGTTTAGATCACTAAAGCAATGATCTAAATGCTCGTACATTTCTTTACGGAGGGAGTTGATAGCAAGATAAATTAATGGTATTTCCAAAATAAATAGGACAAGTCTGATAGTGCAGAAAAGCCACACGATATAACGAACAAAAATGTATCATATATTATATCAAAATATGTTGCATTACACAGAATACGGTCCAAAGTTTACAAGATGTGAAACTATATAATAGTAGCCTAATTATCGACCTTGCAGCCAACTCTCAATCATTCTAAAACATAATGTTTGAAACATTGACCATGAAAACCGCATTCTAATTATCTAGTAGTAGCCCCATTCTCGACCTTGAAATAAACATCTGAGTCATGCATCATCCATTCATCTTGGAAATCTAGGGCAACGAAAGAAATAAGATGAGTAACTAACAATAGAGAAAAGGTCAACATATCAGTAAATTTTAAATGAGGAGAACCTTACAAAGGATGAAGGCCATGACATCAATCGCTCTGTATGCAGAAAACGAGAGTACCATCATACATCTGACAAACACTTTGATCATTGTTTCCTTATGAACAAACTTGCTATATGTAATATAAATTGAGTTAACATAGACCTTCAGAAGAACATACTATGTAAGAAACGAGTTACCTCTGTTGAATAAGATCATTTGCTGACACATATCCTTAGTTTGCTAAGAAAGATTTGTTGTGGTCAAGAAAATACAAGTGGATGCAAGATTTCAACAATTTGAAAACACATCAAAGAAAATAATGAACACTAGGATAAATTTGGACGTACCTAAATTAGGTACAGTGATACATGTGCTCGTAAATGTGATTTACCTCAATTAATATATAGATATGGTTCTAATTAATAATTTAAACACACAATTTTTTAATATTAGTTTATCAAATAACATTTCAAATTATGCGACCTTTGTCCGTGTAAAAAAATTGCATCTTGCATCAGCTCAAAACTATATGAACTACATAATATAATTTAGTGTCCCTGTCTATTTTCTAGTAAGAAAAAGAATAAAATGCACATACTTGCAACATTAATCATCACTCTGTAAATAAATAACAATAATATACACTAGCGAAACAGGTCATCACCAAGATATGAAGTACAAACACGCAGACTTCAAGTCTTAACCCTTTCTTTGCAAACTGATGACATTATATTTCTCTTTATTGCCGTGCACAAGTCCTGATTATCCACCGCTTCCCTAGATAAGAATCTGCATAAACCCACACATGCCCATTTACTAAATTAACTAAGTTCTATAATAAGCGAGTACTGGAAAAATATGGCTTATGTTTATATAAAATCAAGACAAATAATACAGAATATGGAAAATCAAGCAATTCAAATCTCTGCGTCGTGGAGGCTATGTGAAAGCAGTATAGGGGAATCATGCAGTTGCCTCCTATTTCTGCAGAAGCTTCCCAAGCTATATATGTCATGTTCGTTCCCTAAGGATAAATACCCTTGTCATCATAAAAAGTTATATTGTAACACAATAAGTCAGAGAAAGGAAAATATTTTAATCAAATAAACTTGTGGACCTGCACGTGTATAGTAAAGAGCTCAGAACCAATGTACAGGAAATTTGGTACTACGTATTCTCCATGGATCAGTTTGGTACAACACGGACACATTTCAGCAATACATTGGTAGCAATGGTAAATAAGATGTATTGTTACTGTTGATATTTACAGAACTCGAAGGGCAGCTGAAATTAAAGAATATGAAATATAGTGGAATATTATGGGAAATTACTTTAGTACAAATGCTAACAACGAAGTCAATAAAGTTCATAAGAGTAATTAGAGGATTGTTTTTCCTATCCTCGATGTAATCATGATACCATAGCAGTACTGACAGGTTCCTCTAGTGATTGTACCTATACGTACAAATGTTAGTGTATCTTCCAAGGTTCCTGTAAGTAATGATGCTCTTTCACGACATGTCACAGCTAGGACATATTTGAGATAAAACGATACCTGATTGAATGAGGGTGTAATGCTCGACTTCACATTCTAATCTTTATTAATTACTCACCTATTAGCAGCAATAAAATAATGCATCACAAGAAACAATTTGTTTGAGGGAAATTAGTGGCTACACCAAACTTCGAATTAACAAAGTAGCATATATAAAAATCAATAAATCTCACTAGCAACATCTTGCAGATGGTGAACTGGATAGAATATATATAAAGGCAAGTACAAAATTGACATACCTAGAAAGGAGAAGCGGGTGGTTGAGCCTGCTGTGATCTACAACATCATGGCGGGGAACGCAGTGCAGATGTTAAAGTAATAATAGGATAGATAGCTTTGAGGCAGTGGATCCAGTGGAGAAACATGGGTGTGTCAAGCTGCCGGTGCGTGTAGTGGTGGATAGGTAAGATCGACCAAGGGGATGAGGTGGTAGGAGAAAAAAGAGATGATTGTAGCACGTACGAAGATGAAGTTGTGGTGGCAGAGGCCGAAGGCGACCTAGTAGGCAAACTGCTGCTCGAACTGCGCGGCTCCTGCTCTTATGGCGATGTCGCGGTCGGCGTACTGGCCGGAATTGACGCGGTTGTGCAGCTCCAACGCGAACCTGACCTAGATCGGCTGAGCTCCTCGCCGCCGCCCTGGATCCAGGCAACTGGTGGCAGGACCAGGTAGTAGGACCACGCCACCGCGCTCTGTAGACCCTGGCGATAGTGGCCTCTCCAATTATCTCTAGGAAGACATCGACCCCTTGGGTGGAGAGGAGGAAGACTGCGGATAATCGAGGAGACACAGAGGAAGATGAGGAGGAGGTGGGAACGTGGAGGAGTTTTTTTAGGGCGTGGTGGTTAGCTATTAGTGAGGAGGTGGGAGAGGTTCATCCCACGGCCAACCAACACTTGGTAGCACATCGTTGCTACGTATACGTTGCTATATGTATGTTTTTGTTGTAGTGCTAGAAATTATGTTTTAGCCTGTGATAAATGTCAGAGAGTTGGTAACATTAGTAGAAGGAATGAGATGCCTATGAATTACTCACTAGTGATTGAACCTTTCGATTGTTGGGATTTTGATTTTATGGGTCCTTTTCCTTCTTCGCACAAGTACACTCACATTTTAGTAGCTGTTGATTATGTAACCAAGTGGGTTGAAGCAATCCCCATTGAAAGTGCTGATCACAAGACATCTTTGAAAATGCTTAAAGATGTAATTTTTCCTAGGTTTGGTGTACCAATGTATGTCATGACCGATGGAGGATCACACTTCACGCACAGAGCTTTTAGAAAAGCTTTGGCTAAATACGATGTTAATCATAGAATTGCTTCACCATATCATCCTCAAACTAGTGGGCAAGTTGAGCTCACCAATAGAGAGATTAAGTTGATCTTGCAGAAGACAGTAAACAGAAATAGAAAGGACTGGTCAAATAAGTTAGGAGATGCTTTGTGGGCATATAGAACTGCTTACAAAAACCCCATGGGCATGTCCCCCTATAAGATGGTGTATGGCAAGGCTTGCCATTTGCCATTAGAGTTAGAGCACAAAGCTTTCTGGGCTGTTAGAGAGCTTAACGCTGACCCAAAACTAGCTGGTGAGAAGCGTCTCATGAACTTGACTTCTCTAGATCAATGGAGAAGTGAAGCTTACGAGAGCGCTAAAATGTTCAAGGAAAAGGTAAAAAAGTGGCATGATAGAAAGATTCTGAAATGTGAATTTAATGTTGGTGATAAAGTTTTGTTGTTCAGATCCCGTTTCAGGTTTTCTCCAGGTAAACTACTTTCCAGGTGGGAAGGACCATTTCATATTGAAGAAGTTTATCGGTCTGGAGCAATTAAGATTAATAATTTTGAAGGCACCAAACCTCAAGTTGTGAATGGGCAAAGACTTAAACATTACATAGCAGGAGACCCTGTCAATGTTGATGTGAATATAATATACACAACAACCCACGAAGAACATGTTGCAGCCCTGTTTCAGATGCCAGCAGAAGCAGAATAAAGAAAAGGTATGTAGTACGGTAAGGAAACATCGCGAACCGCCATAAAAGTTCCGTATTACGAGTTTCTGCAAAATTAGTAAAATTCCGAGCCTAAGTGGAGCCGGAGACGACCTCCAGGGAGTCCAGGCGCCCCCCAGGCGCCCCCCTGGGCCGCGCCGGGAGGCCGCCTGGACACCCGGGAGTCCGTCTCCGACCCCGCTTTGGTCCGTTACCTTCCTTTCTGTGCATAAATTTTTCCTATATATTTTCCCGGACTGTTCCGGCAACGTATCTTGCGATTTCGCGTGTTTTCTCTTCGATCTGTTTCTGCCAGGGAATCTTTCAGCTGAATTTAGGTGCCATGGCTTCTCCAAGCTCCCCAAGGACGAGTTTGTCGTCAACGTCATCAACCCTTACCTCGCTGAGGTGAAGAAGCACCCTCAGGTTGTTCGGATGGAGGACGGTGTCCTTCATCAAGAAGATCTGAAGGGACCTATCAAGGAGGGGAGCGTCCAGGCCAGGCTGGAAGAAGTGGAGCAAGAAGTCTTCGAGTACAAGAAGATGATCGAGCGTGGTGTTGAAGCTAACTTTGACATCATCAACGAGCTGAAGAACTACTTCCCGAAGGAGATGAAGGAGATGTGGAAAAGCATCACCGCGTCTGAAGAAAGAATTATAGAGCTCCAAGGGCAAATTAATGATCTACATAACCAGAACTGTGAGTATGAACTAAGGTTTATGCGCATGGGTTTGGGTGCTGAATGCAGGATTCAGGAGACGAGCTTCTCATATGAGACTGGAGAACCCCTTCCATGGAAGCGTTTCGCCAAGGACTACTTGATCAACGCCAACAAGGATGATGAGTGAAATCTCCTGGGGTAACGGCATTTCCTTGGCTTGTTCCAAGCTTGGGGGAGTGCCCGGTATCTTTATCTTTACCTTTTGTCTTTTAGAGTCAAGTAGAGTCGTATCATGTCTAGGGAGGTTATTATATGAGATAGATGTGTGCATTGAGGTCTATCACTCCTTCGGTGAAGAATTGTATCCGTGAGTGTGGCGTCGTCCATGATGGAATATTAATGAGAAGTTTATTGGTTCCTTTTGCTGCACTCGGTATTCTCTTCACGCAATCGACCTTATATGATGATTCTTATGGGGAGTATTGACCTTATGTCAGGTATGGCTGTGAAAACTTTATTTAATCTTGGCAAACATAGCTTTGGTCATAACAACAAGCATGATTTTCTTAAAGTATCAACATAGCCAAAACATTTATGTTATTATGTTTGAAGTGTTATGCTGACAAGGAAGACAACTTGATGTGTTATGCTTATTCCAATGTTCATGCTTTATATTGCTTTGCATCTTAGTCATCATCAATTGTCTGTTCTTTCAAAACCTTTGCTAGCCTAACTCTGTACTAAGCGGTATTCTGCTTGTGCGTCCATACCCTTAAAACCAATACCTTCCATATGAGTCCACCATACCTACCTATACTCGTGGTATTCCACTACCACCTCCTAAAAGTATATAATTTATGTGTTATCCTTAAATGTTCAAAATCTTTTATTTTGTGCCTCTGTTTTAGCTCATGAGGAAGTAATAGCTAATCCATGATCTTTTTGAGTTGGACAAGCTTCACCCCGGGATTGCATGTATAATTTGCAAACCCATAATACGAGAAGGAACTGGCATTGAGTGCGCCCGGCTCAAAAAGATAATATAACAAACAAACCCTCCTTCACGCTGAAGGAAATATGCCCTAGAGGCAATAATAAAGTTGTTATTTATATTTCCTTATATCATGATAAATGTTTATTATTCATGCTAGAATTGTATTAACCGGAAACTTAGTACATGTGTGAATACATAGACAAAACAGAGTGTCCCTAGTATGCCTCTACTAGACTAGCTCATTGATCAAAGATGGTTATGTTTCCTAACCATAGACATGAGTTGTCATTTGATCAACGGGATCACATCATTAGGAGAATGATGTGATGGACTAGACCCATCCGTTAGCATAGCACTATGATCGTTTAGTTTTACTGCTATTGTTTTCTTCATGACTTATACATGTTCCTATGACTATGAGATTATGCAACTCCCGAATACCGTAGGAACACCTTGTGTGCTATCAAACGTCACAACGTAACTGGGTGATCATAAAGATGCTCTACAGGTGTCTCCGAAAGTATTCGTGGTGTTGGCATAGATCAAGATTAGGATTTGTCACTCCGAATGTCGGAGAGGTATCTCTGGGCCCTCTCGGTAACACACATCACAATAAGCCTTGCAAGCAAAAGACTAATGAGTTAGTCACGAGATGATGTGTTACGGAACGAGTAAAGAGACTTGCCGATAACGAGATTGAACTAGGTATGGAGATACCGACGATCGAATCTCGGGCAAGTAACATACCGATGACAAAGGGAACAACGTATGTTGTTATGCGGTTTGACCGATAAAGATCTTCGTAGAATATGTAGGAGCCAATATGAGCATCCAGGTTCCGCTATTGGTTATTGACCGGAGATGAGTCTCGGTCATGTCTACATAGTTCTCGAACCCGTAGGGTCCGCACGCTTAACGTTTGATGACGATCGGTATTATGAGTTTATGAGTTTTGATGTACCGAAGGAGTTCGGAGTCCCGGATGAGACCGGGGACATGACGAGGAGTCTCGAAATGGTCGAGACGTAAAAATCGATATATTGGACGACTATATTCGGACATCGGAAAGGTTCCGAGTGATTCGGGTATTTTCGGAGTACCGGGGAGTTACGGGAATAGAAGAGAGAGGCCAAAAGGAAGGAGGCGCGTGCCCCCCTTCTGGTCCGAATTGGACAAGGGGTGCAGCCCCCTTTTCCTTCTCCCTCTCCCCCTCTTTCCTTCTCTCCTACTCCAGAAAGGAAAGGGGAATCCTACTAGGACTTGGGAGTCCTAGTAGGACTCCCCACACTTGGCACGCCCCCTCTAGGGCCGGCCTCTCCCTTGCTCCTTTATATACGGGGGCAGGGGGGCACCCTAGGACACACAAGTTGAATTGTTCCAGCCGTGTGCGGTGCCCCCCTCCACAGAAACACACCTCGGTCATACCGTTGCAGTGCTTAGGCGAAGCCCTGCGCCGGTAAGTACATCATATCCGTCACCACGCCGTCGTGCTGACGAAACTCTCCCGTGAAGCTCAACTGGATCAAGAGCTCGTGGGACGTCATCAAGCTGAATGTGTGCTGAACGCGGAGGTGCCGTACGTTCGGTGCTTGATCGGTTGAATCGCGAAGAAGTTCGACTACGTCAACCGCGTCACTTGACGCTTCCGCTTCCGGTCTACGAGGGTACGTAGACACACTCTTCCCTCTCGTTGCTATGCATCTGGTAGATAGATCTTGCGTGATCGTAGGAAAATTTTAAAATACTACGTTCCCCAACACACGCTTTGTTCATGAGAAATCAGAAAACTTTGGCAGTGATTAACAAAGGAGAATAAGAGGATGTGATCGTCCTCGTGCGGGAGCCGTTCCTCGAAACTTGTCCAGCTCAAGAAGTAGTTGAGTTATCTATTAGCATTCGTTGACAAATCATGCACCTCTCAAAACTTGTTTTCATTCTGTTTGATTTAAGGATAGCACATGAGTTTTCCCTACTACCCTAGAGCAGGGCCCATCTTTTAATTTTAAGTTGAGTCAGTTATTCCTACTCCCTTCTATTCTTAAAGAGAGCAGACATTTGATGTTGATAAGGATTCATTCATATAAAGTTGCATTAAGATTTGTCATATCATATCCTTGTTGACATTATCATTTGATAAGTAAGTTGTTTGTCAAGCCCAGCTAAGGCAAATATCTTCCTTTGTGTTAACACTTTCACTTCTTGCCTGATGACATGTTCTTTCAAAAGCTTCAATTAGTCTCATCAAAACATAAAGAAAGAGCAAAAGTAAAAGCTATTAGTTGTTCTTTGACCAAAGGACATGTTTGCCATGATTCAATAAGTTTCCTTAGCCCTACTTTCGAATATAAGTGTTACCACTCTTTTATAAAGGCCTTATGAGTTGAAGATTCCTGTTGAGGATATTTAAGTTGGTAAGGAAACTGTGATGCTTCTTGTTCGTATTCTGTTTATCGACACTTCACTCTCTAAACTTGTGGACAGGTTTACCGAGCTCAGTATTCGCTTGGGGACAAGCGAGGTCTAAGCTTGGGGGTGTTGATACGTCCAAAATGCATCACTATTTTGTATCATAATTTATCCTTATTCATTGATATATTTCACGTTACGGTGATGTTCTTATGTTGTTTTGGTCTATTTTACACAGTTTGCAAACTTTCCGATGCCGAAGCAGCAGACGCAGGATTCAGCAGTAAAAAGTGGACGCTGAGTTGCTGAAGAAGAATACCTCCAAATTACCTGAAAATTGACGGGAGATATTTTTCAGACGGATCACGAAGGCACGCGAAAGGGCAACCAGAGGGGGACCACAGGGTGCCCAGGCGCCCTGGGGGCGCGCCCCCCCTGGCCGCGCCGGGTGGGCGCCTGGAGCCCGTGGCCCACCTCTGGCCGCCCCCTTTTGCATATATGCTCTCCGTTATCCAAAAACCCTAGGGACGGGAATTTTTACGGAGTTCCGCTGCCGCTCCGTGGCGGAAACCTACAGAGAAGAAAAAGCCATCTCCGGCGGGCAGATTCCGCCGGGGAGATCACCTCCCGGAAGGGGAGATCGTCGCCATCGTCATCACCATCGTCACGGGCATCATCGAGATCATCATCAACATCATCCCCAACACCAGCACCATCTCCATCTTCATTCAAATCTCATCTTACAATCGCAACTTGTGTTGTAACTCGTACTACCTATCCTCTCTACTCCATCGGTGTTGATTACTACTTTGTGGTGAATGCTATTGAGTTTTGTTGGAGAAATATTATTATGTGCAGATTGTTTATCACCTATTTATACCCACTGATCATGATCTCTTTTATGTCTCGTGAGTAGTTACCTTAGTTCTTGAGGACATGGGGAAAGTCTTGTTGTTAGTAGTCATATGCTGTTGAAGTAATATGTGTTGTTTGATACTTAAGTTGCGTTGTCATTCTACTAGTGGTGTTGTGTGAGTCGAACACCCAACACTTCGCCTTATTAAGGACCTAGGAGAATACATTGTGTATAAAGAATGCTTATGGTGGGTTGCCGGAGTGACAGAAACCTGAACCCCAGTTCGCACGCTTTTGCATAAGGGAATAATGGATCCTCGATCGTATTGCTATGGTTAGGCTTTTGTCTTAAATTCTATCTTGTATTTGCGGATGCTTGCAAGATGTTTAATCATAAGAGTGCACTCATCTAAGTCTAGAGAGTGCACTAGCATAGATCCATCCACTCAACACTTATCAACACATAACATAGTATCGATACGGAATATGGTGAAAGCACATGACTACCTCTCCCGTGTGTCCTCAGGAACGCTTTAGTCTTTATAAGTTCAGTTGCTAGGCCTCTCCTTTGCTAAGAAAGGATTGGGCCACTTGTTACTCTTAGTGCCTTTTACATTGCTTGCTTTTACCTTCCTGTTGCCTATATCGAGAAAACCCCTAAAAAGTTATCTTTCAGTGCTTGCAGTAATTTCTTGCTCAGAATCGCTTATTAATACCTTCTGCTCCTCGTTGGGTTCGACACTCTTACTTATCGAAAACGCTGCAATAGATCCCTTACAGTTGTGGGTCATCAGCGGTGGGGAAGGAAAGGCGCGTGATAAGGCTGCGAGTTGTGTGGCCCACGCGAGACACGCGTCATAAGATGGAGACGGCTTACGAGCACGTATTATCATCCGGTTGAAACCAAGTGATTTCCTAAAAAAATAGTTGCCCGTGCATTGCAACTGGATATGAATATTCTAGTACGTTTACTTTGTGATTTAGCTGTCAATAATAATGCGTTTGTGTAAATAAATGTTTATCAAATTCTTCCCGTCAATTACCTTATATTTTGATTAGAAATTTGGTAAGTAAATTAAAATCGAATCGGTTCAGAAGTTAAGTAAATTAAGATGATTGATTACCATATACATGAAAGGTTCGATGAAGGAGCGATGGAATGAAATGTAAAATGAGAACCCTACGTTCTTTCTAACTATAGTAGTAGAAAATTTTCAGACGGAGCCGGGTGGTGAATAAAAAGTCTGTCTCACGAGAAGGCATATCACCGCACCTGCTACACGTCCTCCTATCCTCCTCCTCAAAGAAAGAAAGTTAGGGTTCCTGTCTTTCGTCGGCGCCGGCGCAGGTCCGCCTCGTCTCCGGTGGCCCTAGGGCCATGGAGGCGCGGTGGATCCTGACAAGGGCCGGCGGGAGGGCTTCATTTTTAGTTGATTTAGTCAATCTTGTTAGGGTTTGTGTCCTGTTCAGGAAGGCGAGACGACAGTGGCTCCCTGAACATGGAATAAAGGTCACCCCGCCTAGCCCCCGTTCCGGCGGTGCGTCTAGCATCGTTGGTGGGCATGTGGAGGTGTGTCTCCCACAAATCTATCTTTGGTGGATTTGTTCGGATCTCGTCGTTCTTCGTCAACGTTCGTGTGTCTTCGGTTTGGATCCTTCCGGTCTACGTTATTTTTCATCGACGACGATTGCTGTTCTGGGGTACTGGTCCTATGGGGCCTTAGCACGACGACTTCCCGACTGTCTACTACAACAAGTTGTGCCCTTGTCTCAAAAAAAAAAAAAACAAGTTGTGCCCGACTCCGGCGATGGAGTGGTGATGACGGCGGCGCGCCTTCGGCTTGCTTCAGTGCTTGTAGTCGTCGCTAGGTGATCCACGGATCTGGCTGTAATTTTTATTTCTGGTGTTCGTTGTACTGCCATGATTGAAGATAAATAGATTGGAAGTTTTTTCGGAAAAAAAATATCACCGCACCTGCTTTCAGGACGCATAGGTGACAGGACTGACACGATGTTGTTTATTTAGTTACATAGAAAAATCGCCGTCGAATTTTTGTCATTCGGTTTTTTAAACGCCGTCCGTGACGTTTTCTTTCTTTTCTGCGATGACGATAAGTGTTTGGGAAAATGGAGCTAGGAGCAGTTAGGCGATCGATTATAGAGAAAGCTAGGTTTGGAAAATCCGTAGGGCGATTGGATTATGCGTCGTGCCTCTCTCTCTCCTAGTAGGCAGGCAGCCAAGCAGGTAGGGCGTACGGGTACGGCGACAGAGCCAACTCCACCGCGTGACCCAAATTTACCTTAAATCGTCCGTTTGTGTCTATTTGAGGTAAAATACGACCCAGCGGGCGTACTCAAACGGACAAAGCTATCCGTTGGTGTTCGTTTTTTATCCTCCCGATCCAAACCTGGACCAAATTTGCGCGACAAATGAGGTTGGACGGACACGAAACGGACGCTGTCACTGGTTGCTCTCGTCAGCTTCGTCCGCTCTTGTCCGCTCCATGGCCCACAAATCAGTGACCGCACATCCCGCTCGCCCCACTGGCCGCCGCCACACGCCGCCGTTCCTCCGCCTCCCCGTTCCCCGCGCAGGCCGCCGCCGTCCCTTCGCCTCCCAGCTCGCCGCGCCGTTCCTCTGCCTCCCCCCTCGCTGCGCAGGTCGTCGGGAATCGCTTCTCCGGCCCGTTCCCCGCGTCCATCGCCTCGCTACGCCGGCGCGGCTCCGTCGTGTGCGAGTGCAGCAGCAGCAACTGGGCTCTAGCTAGCTACTCCAGTAAGGGCGCCCGTGCGTGCACTGCTAGCTAGCTAGCCAGACAGCCCGTGTGTGCTAGCTAGCCGCACAAATGCAACACCGAGTCGAGGCCAGCCGCGAGCGAGCGCGCGATTCCGAGCGATCCGGTGAGCGCAGGTGGACGAGTGACGCACGCGGCCAGGCTCGGGCGAGCACGCGAGCAACCTGGCGTAGGGCGCGGCCAGGAAGGCCAGCGCGCCGAGCACGGCAAGAGCGTGAGCGCGTCGAGGACGGTCTGGGGCGGCGCGCGTGCTGAGGAACTCAGGGCGGCGCGCTCTGGCGGCGTTGTGCCGCGTGGGGAGCTCGGGGCGGGGCAGGCGCGCTCCGGCGAGCGCGGCGCGGCCAATGAGCTCGGGGCGGGGCTGCGGGGCGGGGCAGGCGCGCTCCGGCGAGCGCGGCGCGGCCAATGAGCTCGGGGCGGGGCTGCGGGGCGGGGCAGGCGCGCTCCGGCGAGCGCGGCGCAGCCAGGGAGCTCGTGGCGGGGCTGCGGGGCGGGGCAGGCGCGCTCCGGTGAGCGTGGCCCGGCCTGGGAGCTCGT
>LR738711.1:923798909-923829708 GCA_902687465.1 Secale cereale | reverse complement strand
TCTTTGATGAAATTTGGACGCCAGCCACGTAGAGCTCCGACACCTCCGACCCATCCAAAACCTCTCCTGAACTCTGCATGTCCATCCTTTCCTCTTTCTCTCCCGCTGACGTCGACGGGAACCTTTCCTCCCACTGCACGGATATTGTCGGGAAGCCTAAAATTAAACCAGGAAAATGAGAGCGCCAGTGCAAGTATGAGAATTGAAGCGTGTTGGGCTAGTTCAACCACAAAGAACCTACCTATATGAGCTACGCTCAATCCGCGAAACAAATTATTTATGAAATCATATTAATAGACACGTAAATCATGGGCTAGCATACTAAAATGTTTATACCCTCTTGCAACACACACAATTATCTACATCTAAGAAGTACCGTTGGAACATACACGAAGATGTTTTTTTTCTTTGGCGAATCTGACATTTCATATTTGCTTGTAGTTTCTAACTTTCTATACTAAGAACTTACTGTAAAAAAAACTCTTATATATTATGGAACGGAGGGAGTAATAAATATAGCACTAAAAAGGTCGTGAGCAGTACGTCGACTCCATAGATGGATATATTCCACACGTAATGAACTTTGTTGTCTGGGCTGAAATACCAGGATGATCTCTATGTTCGGAAAAAGTTGTGTGACATATTGCAGCTAGCAGCTCCGGGTTATACCACGCATCACTAGTCGGCAATGAAAAAGATCATCACAAAATGGAATTGGCACGATAAACTACGTCCACGTAGAACGGAGCGGGAAACGGTGCCATGGTGGTGCACATGCCACTTGCGTGGCCCGGTTTTGACCGGGAGATGCGATGTGATGGATCAGTTTTTCATGGAGAACGACCTCCATCTGCCCGGCCTCCCTGTGTTATACGGAGCAGTATGCGCGAACAATAATGCGTGAAATATTGGAATACAGCCGTGTACATGTAACACACCTAAGTACTAACCACTGTGTCACTCTACTAATGATGCCAAGTCATCTTCATTTGCTTTAACTAATCACAGTGGTTAAGCTCCCAATTCAAATTTCCCTCTGAAATCAATGCAAATTCACAATTCAAAATGAAGTTGCACCAAAGTTGCTGCAAAAATGTTCATCATCTTGCAAAAATTCCATAACATCTATTTGTTAAGGAAAACAACATCACTCATGTGCAAAGATGAGCAGTAGCAATTATTTCAGCACCATTTCAGCATTTTTAAATACTAAACTATTTGTGAAAATTCCAGACAGATTCCAAAAATCCTCAAATATTGTTGTGGCAGTGGATAAAAATGCTCTGGAAATATTGGGCCATGTTCCATATTTTTCCTAAGTGAATAGGATGCTCAAATAAATTCATTTCTCTCTCTGTGTTTAAATAAACAAAAGAAAAGCATAAGGTATAAAACAGAAAAGGCCAGGAGGGCCACTTACCTGCTGCTGGGCCGCACAGGCCCAGCCCATCACCACCTGCTCCCCGTCCTTCTCCCCCTCCGTGTCGCCCCCGCCGTGGACCGAACGGCGCCGGCCGCCCGCAGCTCGCCACGCCGACGGAGCAGGTGGCTGGGGGGATAAGATCGGCCCCGAGCCCTCCCCCCTGGGCGCCTTCCATCCATTCCTCCCTCTCTCCCTCGCTTCCCCTCTCGCCTCCCTCGCTCGGATCTCTCCCTCTCCATCTCTCCCGAGCGCACCTGCCGCCGTGCCTCCGTCGTCCTCGCAGCCACCGTCATCGTCTGGCGTCGCCACCATGCCATACCCGTCCCTCGTCGACCGCTGCCTCGTCCTCGCCAACGAACCGGAGCAGGGGAGTACCACGACGAGCGCCCCGAGCTCGTCTTCCTCTTCGGCTCCGGCGAGATTCCTTTCGTCTCCGACGGCCTCTGCTGCTACAAAACTGTCGAGGGCTCTTCTTAGCCGCTCGGTGAGCCTCTCCCTCTCCCCGTTGCTCTCCTCGTGCCGCCTGTTTCACCGCAGCTAGCTCGCCGCAACGCCGCGTACTGGCCGCCGCGGAACCTCACCGTTCGGCCACCCCGGTCGTCCTCGCGGCCTCGTTTTATGTCAGTTGGACGCGGCGCAGCTCGCTCGCTCGGATGCGACTGAAAACGCGCGCGAAATGCCACCGTAGCCGCGAGCCCGTCGCCACCCGAAGATCCTCGCCGCCATGGCTCAACGCCGGCGACGTTCCGTCCACCCCCGCGCCTGTGCACTAGCCTAGATCGACGCGGCACCTTCTTGCCGTTCGAACGCGACCAGAACGGAGCCGAATGGCCCCCTGTGGCGTTTTTCCGAGCCTCGCCGGCGAGTTCCGCCGCGTACGCGCTCGCCGGAGCAACTCCGGCGGCCGTCCGACGTGGCGCCAGCAGGGCAGGTGGCCCCCACCACTTGTGCCACTGACCGCTGGGCCCCGCGGGCCTAGTTGACCGAGTCAACCGCCCACGTGGCAGTCTCGGCCACTGACCTGTGGGCCCGCTGTTAATTAGTTAAACTAAAACGTTTTAATAATTAAAATGTAATTAGTTAATTAGAATAGTCAATCCCCTGTTAATGCCACTGCCACTGACGTGTGGGTCCCACTGGACCCACATGTCAGGTTTGACTGGTCAGCCAACCAGTTGACCCGCTGATGTCAGCATGACATCATGCTGATGTCTTATTTCCTTTTTCTGTTAATTTAAATAAAATTCAGAAAATCATTTAAACTTTAGAAAATTCATATCTTTTAAACCGTAGCTCCGATCGAAAAACTTTCTACATGAAAGTTGCTCAGAACGACGAGACGAAGCTAACTGTGCTATCTGTTTCCGTGTCGGGACCCTCTACGGAGGTGAACCCGCAACTTTTAGCCTGTTTCCGGTAGATGAATAGTGCACATACACCGGTTAATAATTCCAGTTAAATCCTAAAAATAACCAATATGACTTAGACATGTTTTTAGGCAACCCTGCACTGCACATTAGCCTAGCACGCTTTGTGATGCTTGTATTCTGTGTATTTATCTGTTTCTCCCCCCTCTTCTCTCTCGGTAGAGTCCGACGCTGACGCCGCTCCAGAGACCGACGCCGTCCCGGTGATTGGTTCCCCCTCCGACGACCTTGCTTTTGCCACCGAGCAACCAGGCAAGCAACCCCCTCCTTTTGATCATTCCAATATCGCCTATGTCTATTCTCTCTTATTCTTGCATTAGAATTGCTGCTACTGCTACTGCTCCTATTACTGTTGCATAGCCTGTTTTTGCTAAACTGTTGATACCTGTCATTATTCATTAACTGCTTAGTATAGGTTGGGTAGCACTGTTGTGGTCCCGCTTTCTCGTAGTTGCCTCGCATAGTACCCTTGCCTCGATCAAGCGATCGAGCCCCTTCCCCTGACCTTCTTCACACCACCGCACACCCCCTAATATGCTCGACTCCGCAGAGTTAACATCGGGTGACGAGGGTGATACCTCTGAACTCACTTCCGATGTTGTCCCTGTAGTATAGCTAGCTCGTTGTGGGTTACCGAGGGTGATTCCTCTTCCCGCTTCCGACTTAGCTTTTGTCGTGCATCCGCTATTGTGATTACCGCCGAGGGTGATTCCTCCGGTATCACCTTAACGGGACTTGTCGTATAGGAGTCCAACGAGGGTGATTCCTCGAATTCCTCATCGGTATGGAAACCACACGGATGCCCTGTTTCACCATACCGTGTTTAAAGACGTATCGATCCCCGAGGCCGGACGTCGCCAGGAACAAAGGCGTGCGGCCAGAGGTATCGTGCGTCTGAAGACACTTTGAAGTTACTACTGCACATGTTGGATGGAGGCGGGTTGACCCAGAGGGGTACCCGCGAGTGCCTTTGAGGCGTGAGCTGTGGAGTCGGGTGACCAGTGAGGGTACCCGCGAGATAACTACGAGGCGTGGCCGGTCTTTCCCAGTCCTTGTCACAAGTCCTCGAGACGGGACGACGGGGCCAACAGTATCGTTCGCTCTGCTCGTTACCGCGCGCTCCCAATCCACTAAGCGATTTGGATATTTGATCCGAGGGGCCTCCGGGTCCGATAGCACTAACCACCACGTGGGTGTGAGTGGGTGCTCTGCGTCGTATACATCAGCCGGAGTCGTCACGACGTCAGCGATTGAGCGGCCCATTCGGATTGGACTTAGGATGCAACTGCGTGCTTGTATAAGGGGTTGCTAGGTCTGCTACCGAACGGCCTCGCAACGTGCGGAGCGTCCGGGGCGATGGCCCCGACCCCCGGGGGCATAGGATTAGTCCGGCGTGCTCGATCCTCTCTGGCGGTATCCGGTCGGGTTGCGTCGTATTGTTTGGCCGAGGGCGGGCACGACCTGATGGTGTGTCCGGCCGGAGTTAAGCGAGCGTGGTGGGTAACTTGGTGCACCCCTGCAGGGAAGAAAACATCTATCGATAGCCTGTCCTACGGTAACGGACACTCGGAGTTGTATCCACTTCGATACAACTAGAACTGGTGACTTGAGATATGAGGTTGATATTACTATAAACCCTTTACATTATAATGAACTAATCTGCACCCTTCTAATTGCTGCAAGACCCTGAAGATGCTAGTCTTCGTCAGGACTAGGCTTTCCCCTCTCTACTCTGGCTTTCTGCAGTCTAGTCCACCCATATAAAGCCTCCTTTGAAAATGATGCATTGCTTAGTATAGATCTGATGTAAGTCTTGCTGAGTACTTTGGATGAGTACTCACGGTTGCTTTGCTTCCTCTTTTGTCCTACCCGCATGATAAACCAGACGACGGAGCCATGATGCCCGCAGCCCCCGTTGACGACTACTACTACCAGCCCGAGGCTGGCTACTACTACTACCCGGCCGGCGAGTACTTCTACGAGGAGCCGGCGGACGACGACCAGGAGTAGGATCGGAGGTCCCAGACAGGAGGCCTGCGCCTTTTCGATCGTAGCTTTTCTTTTGCCCCGCCTCGTATGAGGCCTATCTGTACTTGTGTTCTGTATCTGTACCCAGATACCTAACGCTTCCGCTAACCTTGTGTGACACTTGTTATGTATTCGAGCCCTCGAGGCCCCTGGCTTGTAATATATAACTTGTATGTATTTATTTATGTTTTAGAGTTGTGCTGTGATTCCTTCACGTGAGTCCTTAGGCTTGATCGTGTGCATTTGCGTGTATGATTAGTGCACGGTCGGGCCGGGGTCGTCACAGGTTGGTATCAGAGCCGACTGCCTGTAGGAACCCCTTTCCAACTCCTTGGCCGAAGTCGAGTCTAGAGGTCCAAAAATGTTTTACTAACTTGGCTGTGTGGCTTATGGCCCCACGTCGCCACTTGGGTGGTGTAGCTTCTTTTATTCCTCGTCTATACTCTGGGACTCTTCTCTCTCGTCTATTCGGGTTAAGTTTTACTAACTCCCTTAGGTTCTCGTATTCACATCTACCCGGAGAGCTGGATATCAGTGCGGTTTCTTATCTTTGACCTGAACAGTCTGATAATCATTCCTTTCCATTTGTTTGTTTAACCTTTCTTACCAAGTTCTGTTTAATTATCATCAGGACTTGACAAGTCTGACTCTTCTTCTTTCAGATGAATCCTCTGTTTCCACCTCGCCCGGAGACTCAGCTTGTGCTTCGCACTTGGGCTCGAGATGCCCCTGGGTTTCCGGCCATTCTAGTCGCTCTCCTGACCAGGCTGGGCTACCGCTGGTACCCCGAGTACATGGTATACGAGGAGTATCGCGAGTTCAACCAGGAGCAGTATTATGCTGATGTTCGTATCTATGACCGGCAGGATGACTCAGACACTGAGCTGTACCGCTTTCGCGGTAGTGGCGTGACGGTTGCGATGGCAGTCCATGATGCTGCCTACGCTGCTGTCGCATGCCTCCGAGGAGAGCACAGAGATAGCTTGGATGCCTCTGAGTTTCGGTACATTCCGTATGCACCTGCTGGAGATGAGACTGGATACTACTCAGCTATCTGTGCCCCGTACGAGAGTCGACGTTATGACCCGCAGGTTCTGATTCAGCACACTCAGGCGCTGGATCGTACTGCTCGGGCCCTGGCGGTCGAGTTGTCCATCACTCGGACGGTTCTCTACCAGACGTTGACGCAGTTGGTACCGGCTGTCCAAGCAGGGACACTTCCTCCGTCTATCCTTTGCCCGCGCAGGATCAACACACCTCCAGGTGTCGAGTGGCCTGCGGTTGGAGGTCACACGCCAGTTCGTGGACCTCTGATTCCCGACCGATACCGGGTTCTGCATCAGAGTGCACATGGAGCTCAGGATCCTTCTGCGATCGAGATCCGCCGTCCGCACTTGCAGCTACCCCGTTTCAGTTCCCTTCTCCGACGTTGATGTAGCCTTTGCTATGTCTCGTTGTGTACTTCCTTACCGCGGTCTGCGCGCCGCCTACTATGTCTAGTTTCTGATTTTGCGCCGTTGTGCTGCCCGTTTGTAACCGACGTTATGTACGAACCCGTATGTCATGATGTGTATGATGTTGTATTTATTGCACCTCCCTTATGTCGTGCATATTTACTTCATTGTTGAATTCATGCAACGTGTATTCTTGTCGCTAAACCATCCCTGTTGGGATTATCAGGATGGCTGGTAACAATGATCCCCCTGCACCTCCGCCTCCGCCTCCGCCGCAAGACTATATGGCTGCCGTAATGCAGACCATTGACATGCAGCGTCAGGTGCTGCAGGGTATGCTCAACCAGATACCCCAAGTCAACGTCAATGCTCAGCATCAACCAGCCGCTATCACTCTGCAAGAATTTCTGCGGCTCAATCCAACGATATTTCGCAGTGCCGCCAACCCCTTGGATGCCGATGATTGGCTGCGTGACATCTTCTTTGAGCTGGATTCTGCCGCCGTGTCCCCTGACAACTATGTCAAGTTTGCGACATATTTCCTGAAGGGTCCGGCGGCCCAGTGGTGGGACACGCACCGGAACACAGTGCCTGCTGGAACTGTCATCACCTGGGCAGACTTCAAGACTGCCTTCCGCGCTCGGTACATCCCTGAGGGTGTTATTGACCGCAAGAGGACGGAGTTCCGTAACCTGATTCAGGGCAACAAGTCAGTTGATGCCTATCAGCGGGAGTTCCTTGAGCTGTCCCGCTATGCTGAGGAGGATATCGCTACTGACGCAAGACGCCAGGAGAAGTTCAGGCGTGGACTTCATCATGATATTCTGCTTGCTCTAGTGGCGCTGGATTTTCCGGACTTCGCCACTTTAGTGAACAAGGCCATTCAGGTTGAAACTGGACTCAAGCTACACAAGGATGCTCTTAAGCGCTCTCGCGAGTCGGGCTCATCTTCGGGCTCGTCTTCTCAGAAGCGCCGCATATGGATTCCTCAGAGCATGTATCGTCCCAACGCTCCAGTGTACAGGCCTTCTTATGCTGCACCTCGTCTGCCTCCTCCACCGCCAATGCAGTACAGGCCTGCAGTCCCAGCACCTCGAGCACCTGCGATTCGTCCAGAGAGTGGACTCTGCTTCAAGTGTGGCCGTCCGGGTCACCGTGCCAGAGACTGTCCGCAGGCTCAGGGTCAGCTGGCTCTTCCATCTGCTGGCCGTGGCATTGGACGTGGAGTTCCTCAGCAGCGCAACAATAATATCAGGCCTTCGTATGCTCGTGGTGGTCAGCTTCACCACGTCAATCTGAGTGAAGACCCAGAGCAGCCAGCCACCGTGATGGGTACACTTCTTGTCAACTCAGTATTTGCTAATGTCTTGTTTGATACTGGTGCATCTGATTCTTTCATATCAGAACCATTTGCATTTAAACATGGTTTTAAACAAGATAAACTATATCACACGGTATCCGTACAAACCTCCGCGGGTCAGTGCAAATCTACCTTATTCTGTCCGGAAGTGGTAGTGGAGATAGAAGAAAGGAAGTTTCAGGCACACCCCATTGTCCTGAAATCCTGCGGCATCGACCTTATCCTAGGAATGGATTGGTTGGAGGCTCACGAGGCCCTAATTGATTGTGCCACCAAGACTGTACGTCTTCGGCACCCCTCGAATCAACTCGTGAATTGCCGCGCTCGCATATCCCGTAATGCCGAGGCTCAAATCTATGCCTTAAATGCATTGAATGCTTCACCACTTGAAGGGCTCGAAAGCATACCAGTTGTATGTGATTTCCCGGATGTCTTCCCAGAAGAACTTCCAGGAATACCCCCTGCTCGAGCCGTCGAATTTGTTATTGACTTGAAGCCGGGTACTACTCCTATTGCGAAGCGTCCTTACAAGATGCCACCGCATGAGCTCCTTGAGCTTAAGGAGGAAATCGACAAGTCACTCAAGAAGGGCTTCATCCGTCCTAGTTCCTCTGCCTGGGGAGCACCGTCTCTTTTCGTCAAGAAGAAAGATGGTACGAATAGGCTGGTACAAGATTACCGACCTATTAACCAGGCAACCATCCAGAATAAATATCCGCTTCCTCGGATCAATGACTTATATGATCAACTGGCTGGATCATCGGTGTTTTCTAAACTCGACTTGAGGTTGGGTTATCACCAGATCCGTGTTCGCGAAGAGGATATTCCAAAGACTGCATTTGTTACTCGCTATGGCTCGTATGAGTACACCGTCATGTCTTTCGGACTGACTAATGCTCCAGCTACCTTCTCCCGCCTGATGAATTATATATTCATGGATTACCTCGACAAGTTCGTCGTGGTATATCTGGATGATATTCTGGTATTCTCAAAGAACAAGGAAGAACACGCCGAACATCTTCGTCTTGTTCTGGAGAAGCTGCGAGAGCATCAGCTATATGCTAAGTTCTCCAAATGCGAGTTCTGGCTCTCTGAAGTAACCTACCTTGGACATGTGATTTCCAAGGATGGCATTGCCGTTAATCCGGAACGGGTTCAGGCTATTCTTGACTGGACTCCTCCGAAGAATGTCAAGCAAGTGAGAAGTTTTCTCGGCCTTGCAAGCTATTGTCGTCGCTTCGTCGAGAACTTTTCCAAGATTGCCAAGCCCCTGACTAATCTGCTTCACAAAGGCGTTAAGTTTGAGTGGACAGATAAATGCCAGGAAAGCTTTCAAGCTCTTAAGGACAAGCTCGTTTCTGCCCCAGTGCTTGCTCCTCCAGATTCTCGCAAGGACTTCGTGATATATTGTGACGCCTCTCGTCAAGGATTAGGCTGTGTCCTAATGCAAGAACGAAGAGTAGTTGCTTATGCATCGCGTCAATTGCGTCCGCATGAAGAGAATTATCCAGTGCATGATCTTGAACTTGCTGCAGTGATCTTTGCATTGAAGCTATGGCGGCATTACCTTCTCGGTAACCGGTGTGAGATTTATACTGATCATCAAAGCTTGAAGTATTTATTCACTCAGCCGGATCTGAATCTCCGCCAACAGCGATGGTTGGAAACTATTTCTGAATACGACTGCGGTATTTCTTATACCCCTGGCAAGGCTAATGTGATGGCCGATGCCTTGAGTCGCAAGTCATACAGCACTAACCTCAAGGTTAGGCGAGCTCAGCCTCGTCTTTATGAGGAGTTACGCAAGCTGAATCTGCATATCGTTCCACATGGTTCGCTTAATGACCTTGTGATACAGCCGGATCTTGAGAAGGCTGTCAAGGTAGCGCAAACCAAAGATGCTCACGTTGATGTTATAAAACAGGAACTGCATCTTCCGAAATACAGGGATTTCTCAATATCCGAAGATGGGACCTTGTATTTCCGAGGCCGCATCGTGGTAACGCGTTTCGACCTAATGACTGACAAGGTCATGAAGGAGGCACATGATACACCGCTGTCTATTCATCCTGGTAGTACTAAGATGTATCGTGATCTCCGCCAAAGGTACTGGTGGCCTAATATGAAGCGGGATATTGCTCGATATGTTGCTGAGTGCGATGTCTGTCGTCGCGTGAAGGCAGAACATCAGAAGCCTGCTGGACTTCTGCAACCTCGTCCTATTCCGCTGTGGAAATGGGACAAGGTGCAGATGGATTTCATTACTGGATTTCCTAAGTCCCAGAAGGGTAACGATGCCATTCTTGTCGTCGTCGACCAACTCTCCAAGGTTGCACACTTCCTGCCAGTCAAGGAGACTATCACTGCTAGCCAGTTAGCAGAGCTGTATATCTCCCGAATTGTATCCCTCCACGGAATTCCGAAGGAGATCAGTTCGGACCGTGGCACCCTGTTCACTTCCAAGTCCTGGGAAAGTTTTCAAGAAGCTTTGGGAACTCATATCCACTGGAGTTCAGCTTATCACCCCCAGTCCCAAGGTCAAGTTGAACGAGTCAATCAAGTGCTTGAAGATATGCTGCGAGCTTGTGTTATATCATTCGGTAAGAAATGGGAAGAATCCCTTCCATATGCCGAGTTCTCGTATAACAACAGCTATCAAGCAAGCTTGAAGATGGCTCCCTTTGAAGTTCTGTACGGACGTAAGTGTCGAACCCCTCTGAACTGGTCAGAAACTGGGGAACGACAAGTTATTGGTCCGGACATTATTCAACACGCTGAAGAGCAAGTCCGTATCGTGCGTGAAAATCTCAAGGCGGCTCATGTAACACCCCTATGTGTTAACTACTGTGCCACTCTGCTAAATATGCCATGTCATCATCATTAGCAATGCATAATCACAGTGGTTAAAACAATCACTTCCAAACTCCCTCTGAAATTCAAATTCAAATTCAAATGCAAAATGAAGTTGTTCCAAAAATTATGGAATAATGTTCATTATTTAGCAAACATTCCAAAACAAATGCTGTTGTTGAAAATAACATCACCAGCAACTCAAATAATGGGCTAGGGCATTTAAACAGTGTTATAACAGCACTATTAAATGCTTTTTCATTTTTGTAAATTCCAAAAATGATCCAAATAGGTTCAAACCAATTTTTGGTGATGGGTAATTTTGCAACCTATCATTTGGGCCAACTTCTACATTTTTTGCAAAGTCCTTTGGTGGCCCTTCATTTCTTATTCTTCTCTGTGAAATAGTAAAAAGGAAAGCAGAAAAATAAAAGGAAGAAGGCCTAAACACCTGCTGTGCCACTGGGCTCTAAATCTACAGTGAGGCCCAGCCCACCTCCACCCACTCCCACCTGCCCCTTCGTCCTCCTCCGCGCGTGTCGCCAGCGCCATGGCCGGCGCGCGCCCGAGCGTCCGCAGCTCGCCACCGCGACGGGCAGGTGAGGAGAGGATAAGTCCTCAGCCTCCCTCCCTCTCCCCTGGACACCTCCTCACTCTCCCCCTCGCCTCCCTCGCTCGGCTCCCTCCTCTTCCACATCTCCCGAGCGCCACCGCCGCCGTGCTCCGCCGTTTCCGCGGCCACCGTCACCACCTCGTCCCACCACCATGCCGTGGGGCTCCGCCGTGCTCGTCTACGTCGTCGGGAGCCCGCAGGTGGAGCCGGGAGGCACCACCGACGCCGCACGACGTCGCCCCCTTCTCCTCTGTCTCCGGTGCTCATCGGCGGCCACGACCTCGTCTGCTGCTCCTAAGCCACCGCGGAGCCTCCGTGAGCTCGCCCGGTGAGCTCCACATCCCCTCCCCCTCTCTTTTTACTCGTTCGCGCCCCGTAGCCGCCTGCCCGCTGACGCCCGAACGCGCCGCCGCCTTCCTCGTCGCCGGCGTGGCCCCGGCGACCCTAAGGTCCCGTGCGTAGCACCAACGTGCTCACCGCATCGCGCACGCCTCGCCTAGCCTCTTCTTTTGCCCCCTAGCGTTCTGCCTCGCCGTTTCCACGCACACCCGAGCTCCGGCGTCCGCCCCCGAGCTCACCGTCGTCACCGCGGTGCAGCTCCGGCCACGCGACCACCGTAGATGGATGCGCGGCTCCGTCCGCAGCCGAACGAGCCTAGCCGCGCCCGTTTTGAGTCACCGCAGCGGTTTTCCGACGCTCTCCGGCGAGAGCGCCGTCGCGGGAGCTCGTCGGAGCTCATTCCGGCGGCCCCGCTGACCTGGCATGCGGTGGGGCCCTCCCTGTGAGGCTGCCAGTGGGCCCCGCTGCGAGGTTTGACCTCGTTGACCACGGTCAACGAGAGTTACTGTTCACCCATCTGTATGACATGTGGGCCCCTGCGAGATTAGAGTTAATTAAACGTTTTTATAATTAAAAGTTAATTAGATTAACTACTGCTGTCACTGACATATGGGGCCCACCCTTTTAGTTAAGCCACTGTTAATTTAATTTAACTCTGTTTAATTCACAGAGGCTGACATGTGGGTCCCACTGGACCCACATGTCATATTTGACTTAGCCAGCCGCTGTTTGACCTGCTGATGTCAGCATGACATCATACTGACATCATAAATCCTTTTCTGTTTTTAAAATAAATTCCAGAAATTCAAATAAACTTTGAAAAATCATATCTTTTAATCCGTAACTCCGATGAAAATAATTTATATATGAAAATTGCTCAGAATTTCGATACGAATCTAGATACGCCCTCCGTATTCCCGTAAGATGCCCCTAGCTAGATGAACATGGAACTTTCGGCCTGTTTTCGATAAATGAATAGTGCTTAACTTTAATAAAATAAATTCAAACAAATTCTTAAAAATAACTAAATTGACCTAGACATGTTTTTAGGCAGCCCTGCACTGCACGTTAGCTTAGCACGCTCTGTGTTGCATATGCTTGTGTATTTATCTGTTTCTCCCCCCTCTTCTCTCTCGGTAGAGTCCGGCGCTGACGCAGATCCCGAGACCGACGCCGTCCCGGTGATTGGTTCCCCCTCCGACGATCTTGCTTTTGCCACCGAGCAACCAGGCAAGCAACCCCCCCCCTTGAGCATTTCCGATATCGCCTATGTCTATTCTCTCTTATTTCTTGCATTAGAATTGCTGCTACTGCTACTGCTCCTATTACTGTTGCATAGCCTGTCTTTGCTAAATTGTTGATACCTGCTTTATTCATAAACTGCTTAGTATGGGTTGGGTAGCACTGCTATGGTCCCGCACTCTCGTAGTTGCCTCGCATAGTACCCTTGCCTCGATCAAGCGATCGAGCCCCTTCCCCTGACCTTCTTCACATCACCGCACATCCCCCCCTAATATGCTCGACTCCGCAGAGTTAACATCGGGTGACGAGGGTGATACCTCTGAACTCACTTTCGATGTTGTCCCTGTATCATAGCTAGCTCGTTGTGGGTTACCGAGGGTGATTCCTCTTCCCACTTCCGACTTAGCTTTTGTCGTGCATCCGCTATGGTGAATACCGCCGAGGGTGATTCCTCCGGTACCACCTTATCGGGACTTGTCGTTTAGGAATCCAACGAGGGTGATTCCTCGGATTCCTCATCGGCATGAAAACCACACAGATGCCTTGGTTCACTGTACCGTGTTTAAAGACGTATCGATCCCCGAGGCCGGACGTCGCCAGGAACAAAGGCGTGCGGCCAGAGGTATCGTGCGTCTGATGACACTTTATGGTGACTACCACACATGTTGGTTGGAGGCGGGTTGACCCAGAGGGGTACCCGCGAGTGCCTTTGAGGCGTGAGCTGTGGAGTCGGGTGACCAGAGAGGGTACCCGCGAGATAACTACGAGGCGTGGCCGGTCTTTTCCCAGTCCTTGTCACAAGTCCTCGAGACGGGACGACGGGGCCAACAGTATCGTAGGCTCTGCTCGTTGCCGCGCGCTCCCAAATCACTAAGCGATTTGGATATTTGATCCGAGGGGCCTCCGGGTCCGATAGCACTAACCACCACGTGGGTGTGAGTGGGTGCTCTGCGTCGTATACATCAGCCGGAGTCGTCACGACGTCAGCGATTGAGCGGGTTGTTCGGATTGGACTTAGGATGCAACTGCGCTTGTATAAGGGGTTGCTAGGTCTGCTACCGAACGGCCACGTAACGTGCAGGAGCGTCCGGGGCGATGGCCAAGACCCCTGGGGGCATAGGTTAGTCCGGCGTGCTCGATCCTCTCTGGCGGTATCCGGTCGGGTTGCGTCGTATGGTTTAGCCGAGGGCGGGCACGACCTGATGGTGTGTCCGGCCGGAGTTAAGCGAGCGTGGTGGGTAACTTGGTGCACCCCTGCAGGGAAGAAACAATCTATCGATAGCCTGTCCTACGGTAACGGACACTCGGAGTTGTATCCACTTCGGTACAACTAGAACTGGTGAATTGAGATATGAGATTGATGTTGGTGCAAACACTATTTATATTATTATGATAAACTATTCTGTTCCCTTCTAATTGCTGCAAGACGCTGAAGATGCTAGTCTTCGTCAGGACTAGGCTTTTCCTCTCTCTGCTCTGGCTTTCTGCAGTCTAGTCCACCCACATAAAGCCTCCTTTGAAAATAATGCATTGCTAGTATAGATCTGATGTAAGTCTTGCTGAGTACTTTGGATGAGTACTCACGGTTGCTTTGCTCCCCTTTTGTCCTACCCACATGATAAACCAGACGACGGAGCCATGGTGCCTACAGCCCCAGTGGACGACTACTACTACCAGCCCGAGGCTGGCTACTACTACTACCCGGCCGGCGAGTACTACTACGAGGAGCCGGCGGACGACGACCAGGAGTAGGATCGGAGGTCCCAGGCAGGAGGCCTGCGCCTTTTCGATCGTAGCTTTTATTTTGCCCCGCCTTTGTAAAAGGCCTATCTTCTGTTGTGTTGTATCTGTACCCAGATACCTAACGCTTCCGCTGACTATGTGTGAGACATCATGTTATGTATTCGAGCCCTCGAGGCCCCTGGCTTGTAATATATGACTTGTATGTATTTATTTATGTTTTAGAGTTGTGTTGTGATTCCTTCACGTGAGTCCTTAGGCTTGATCGTGTGCATTTGCGTGTATGATTAGTGCACGATTAAGCCGGGGTCGTCACAGGTTGGTATCAGAGCCGACTGCCTGTAGGAACCCCCTTTCCAACTCCTTGGCCGAAGTCGAGTCTAGAGGTCCAAAACTGTTTTACTAACTTGGCTGTGTGGCTTATGGCCCCACGTCGCCAATTGGGTGGTATAGTATCTTTTATTCCTCATCTTTACTCTGGGACTCTTATCTCTCGTCTATTCGGGTTAAAATTTTACTAACTCCATTAGGTTCTCGTTCTCACATCTACCCGGAGAGCTGGATATCAGTGCGATTTCTTATCATTGACCTGAATAGTCTGATAATCTTTCCTTTCCATTTGTTTGTTTAACCTTTCTTATCAAGTTCCGATGATAATTAACTTGACAAGTCTGATTCTTCTTCTTTCAGATGAATCCTCTGTTTCCACCTCGCCCGGAGACTCAGCTTGTGCTTCGCACCTGGGCTCGAGATGCCCCTGGGTTTCCGGCCATTCTAGTCGCTCTCATGACCAGACTGGGCTACCGCTGGTACCCCGAGTACATGGTCTATGAGGAGTATCGCGAGTTCAACCAGGAGCAGTATTATGCTGTTGTTCGTATCTACGACCGGCAGGATGACTCAGACACTGAGCTGTACCGCTTTCGCGGTAGTGGCGTGACGGTTGCGATGGCAGTCCATGATGCTGCCTACGCTGCTGTCACACGCCTCCGAGGAGAGCACAGTGATAGCTTGGATGCTTCTGAGTTTCGGTACATTCCGTTTGCACCTGCTGGAGATGAGACTGGATACTACTCAGCTATCTGTGCCCCGTACGAGAGTCGACGTTATGACCCGCAGGTTCTGATTCAGCACACTCAGGCGCTGGATCGAACTGCTCGGGCCCTGGCGGTTGAGTTGTCCATCACTCGGACAGTTCTCTACCAGACGTTGACGCAGTTGGTACCGGCTGTCCAAGCAGGGACACTTCCTCAGTCTATCCTTGCCCGCGCAGGATCAACACACCTCCAGGTGTCGAGTGGCCTGCGGTTGGAGGTCACACGCCAGTTCGTGGACCCCTGATTCCCGATCGATACCGGGTTCTGCATCAGAGTGCACATGGAGCTCAGGAACCTTCTGCGGTTGAGATCCGCCGTCCGCACTTGCAGCTACCCCGTTTCAGTTCCCTTCTCCGACGTTGATGTAGCCTTTGCTATGTCTCGTTGTGTACTTCCTTACCGCGGTCTGCGCGCCGCCTACTATGACTAGCTTTTGATTTTGCACTGTTGTGCTGTCCGTTTGTAACCGACGTTATGTACGAACCCGTATGTCATGATGTGTATGATGTTGTATTATTGCACTTCCCTTATGTCGTGCATATTTACTTCATTGTTGAATTCATGCAACGTGTATCCTTGTCACTAAACCACCCCTGTTGGATTTATCAGGATGGCTGGTAATGGTGATCCACCTCCACCTCCGCCTCCGCCTCCACCGCCAGAATATATGGATGCCGTAATGCAGACCCTTGACATGCAGCGTCAGGTGCTGCAGGGTATGCTCAACCAGATACCCCAGGCCAACGCCAATGCTCAGCATCAGCCAGCCGCCATCACTCTGCAAGAATTTCTGCGGCTCAATCCAACGGTATTTCGCAGTGCCGCCAACCCCTTGGATGCCGATGATTGGCTGCGTGATATCTTCTTTGAGCTGGATTCTGCCGCCGTGTCCCCTGACAACTATGTCAAGTTTGCGACATATTTCCTGAAGGGTCCGGCGGCCCAATGGTGGGACACTCACCGGAACACAGTGCCTGCTGGAACTGTCATCACCTGGGCAGACTTCAAGACTGTTTTCCGCGCTCGGTACATCCCTGAGGGTGTTATCGACCGCAAGCGTACGGAGTTCCGTAACCTGATTCAGGGCAACAAGTCAGTTGATGCTTATCAGCGGGAGTTCCTGGAACTGTCCCGCTATGCTGAGGAGGATATCGCTACTGACGCAAGACGCCAAGAAAAGTTCAGGCGCGGACTTCATCATGATATTCTGCTTGCTCTAGTGGCGCTGGATTTTCCGAACTTCGCCACCCTAGTGAACAAGGCCATTCAGGTTGAAACTGGACTCAAGCTACACAAGGATGCTCTTAAGCGCTCTCGCGAGTCGGGCTCATCTTCGGGCTCGTCTTCTCAGAAGCGCCGCATATGGATTCCTCAGAGCATGTACCGTCCAAACGCTCCAGTGTACAGGCCTTCTTATGCTGCACCTCGTCTGCCTCCTCCACCGCCAATGCAATACAGGCCTGCTGTCCCAGCACCTCGAGCACCTGCGATTCGTCCAGAGAGTGGACTCTGCTTCAAGTGTGGCCGTCCGGGTCACCGTGCCAGAGACTGTCCACAGGCTCAGGGTCAGCTGGCTCTTCCAACTGCTGGCCGTGGCAATGGACGTGGAGTTCCTCAGCAGCGCAACAATAATGTCAGGCCTTCGAATACTCGTGGTGGTCAGCTTCACCACGTCAATCTGAGTGAAGACCCAGAGCAGCCAGCCACAGTGATGGGTACACTTCTTGTCAACTCAGTATTTGCTAATGTTTTGTTCGATACTGGTACTTCGGATTCTTTCATTTCTGAACCTTTTGCACTCAAGCATGAATTTGAATTTGACACACTGCATCAACCAGTAAAAATACAAACCTCCGCGGGTCCTTGTCAATCTACCCTCTTCTGTCCTCAAGTTAGTGTTGAGATTGAAGGGAAGAAGTTTCAGGCAAACCCCATTGTCCTGAAATCTTGCGGCATAGACCTTATCCTAGGAATGGATTGGTTGGAGGCTCACGAGGCCCAAATTGATTGTGCCACCAAGACTGTATGTCTTCGGCACCCCTCGAATCAACCCGTGAGTTGCCGCGCTCGTGTAGCTCGTGATGCCGAGGCTCTAATCTATGCCACAAATGCATTAAATGCTTCACCCCTTGAAGGGCTCGAAAGCATACCAGTTGTACGTGATTTCCCGGATGTCTTCCCAGAAGAACTTCCAGGAATACCCCCTGCTCGAGCCGTCGAATTTGTTATCGACTTGAAACCGGGTACTACTCCTATTGCGAAGCGTCCTTACAAGATGCCACCGCATGAGCTCCTAGAGCTTAAGGAGGAAATCGACAAGTCTCTCAAGAAGGGCTTCATCCGTCCTAGTTCCTCTGCCTGGGGAGCACCGTCACTTTTCGTCAAGAAGAAAGATGGTACGAATAGGCTGGTACAAGATTACCGACCTATCAACCAGGCAACCATCCAGAACAAATATCCACTTCCCCGGATCAACGACTTATATGATCAACTGGCTGGATCATCGGTGTTTTCTAAACTCGACTTGAGGTTGGGTTATCACCAGATCCGTGTTCGTGAAGAGGATATCCCAAAGACTGCATTTGTTACTCGCTATGGCTCGTATGAGTACACCGTCATGTCTTTTGGACTGACTAATGCTCCAGCTACCTTCTCCCGCCTGATGAATTATATATTCATGGATTACCTCGACAAGTTCGTTGTGGTATATCTGGATGATATTCTGGTATTCTCAAAGAACAAGGAAGAACACGCCGACCACCTTCGCCTTGTTCTGGAGAAGCTGCGAGAACATCAGCTCTATGCTAAGTTTTCTAAATGCGAGTTCTGGCTTTCTGAAGTGACCTACCTTGGACATGTGATCTCCAAGGATGGCATTGCCGTTAATCCGGAACGGGTTCAGGCTATTCTTGACTGGACTCCTCCGAAGAATGTCAAGCAAGTGAGAAGTTTTCTCGGCCTTGCAAGCTATTGTCGACGTTTCGTCGAGAACTTTTCCAAGATTGCCAAGCCCCTGACTAATCTGCTTCACAAAGGCGTTAAGTTTGAGTGGACAGATAAATGCCAGGAAAGCTTTCAAGCTCTTAAGGACAAGCTCGTTTCTGCTCCAGTGCTTGCTCCTCCAGATTCTCGCAAGGACTTCGTGATATATTGTGACGCCTCTCGTCAAGGCTTAGGCTGTGTCCTAATGCAAGAACGAAGAGTAGTTGCTTATGCATCGCGTCAACTGCGTCCGCATGAAGAGAATTATCCAGTGCATGATCTTGAACTTGCTGCAGTGATCTTTGCACTGAAGTTATGGCGACACTACCTTCTTGGTAACCGGTGTGAGATTTATACTGATCACCAAAGTTTGAAGTATTTATTCACTCAGCCGGATCTTAATCTCCGCCAACAGCGATGGTTGGAAACTATTTCTGAATACAACTGCGGTATTTCTTATACCCCTGGCAAGGCTAATGTGATGGCCGATGCCTTTAGTCGCAAGTCATACAGCACCAACCTCAAGGTTAAGCGAGCTCAGCCTCGTCTTTATGAGGAATTACGCAAGCTGAATCTGCATATCGTTCCACATGGTTCGCTTAATGACCTTGTGATACAGCCGGATCTTGAGAAGGCTGTCAAGGTAGCGCAAACCAAAGATGCTTTCGTTGATGTTATAAAACAGGAACTGCATCTTCCGAAATACCGGGATTTCTCAATATCCGAAGATGGAACCTTGTATTTCCGAGGCCGCATCGTGGTAACTCGTTACGACCTAATGACTGACAAGGTCATGAAGGAGGCACATGATACACCGCTGTCTATCCATCCTGGTAGTACTAAGATGTATCGTGATCTCCGCCAAAGGTACTGGTGGCCCAATATGAAGCGGGATATTGCTCGTCATGTTGCTGAATGCGATGTCTGTCGTCGCGTGAAGGCAGAGCATCAGAAGCCTGCTGGACTTCTGCAACCTCTTCCTATTCCGCTGTGGAAATGGGATAAGGTGCAGATGGATTTCATTACTGGATTTCCTAAGTCCCAGAAGGGTAACGATGCCATTCTTGTCGTCATCGACCAACTCTCAAAGGTTGCACACTTCCTACCAGTCAAGGAGACCATCACTGCTAGCCAGTTAGCAGAACTGTATATCTCCCGAATTGTATCCCTCCACGGAATTCCGAAGGAGATCAGTTCGGACCGTGGCTCCCTGTTCACTTCCAAATTCTGGGAATGTTTTCAAGAAGCTTTGGGAACTCATATCCACTAGAGTTCAGCTTATCACCCCCAGTCCCAAGGTCAAGTTGAACGAGTCAATCAAGTGCTTGAAGATATGCTGCGAGCTAGTGTTATATCATTCGGTAAGAAATGGGAAGAATCTCTTCCATATGCCGAGTTCTCTTATAACAACAGCTATCAAGCAAGCTTAAAGATGGCTCCATTTGAAGTTCTGTACGGACGTAAGTGTCGAACCCCTCTGAATTGGTCAGAAACTGGGGAACGACAAGTTATTGGTCCGGACATTATTCAACACGCCGAAGAGCATGTCCGTATCGTGCGTGAGAATCTCAAGGCGGCTCAAGACCGTCAGAAGAGCAACTATGATCGCAAGCGATGGGGTCTGACTTATCATCCCGGTGATCAAGTTTATCTTCGAGTCACCCCTATGAAGGGCACGCACCGTTTCGGTATCAAGGGCAAGTTAGCTCCGCGCTACATTGGTCCCTTTCCCGTGGTTGCTAGACGTGGATTCGTGGCTTACAAATTGCAATTGCCTCCGCAATTCTCGCATATCCACGATGTGTTCCATGTGTCGCAACTTCGTCGATCCTTCAAGGAATCCCCGCATCGTGCTGTGGATCACGAGATGCTCGAGCTTCAAGACGATCTGTCTTATAAGGAGCATCCGATCCGCATCCTCGATCAAACTGAACGTCGGACCCACCAGAAGACAACCAAGTTCCTGAAAGTGCAGTGGTCAAATCATACTGAAGAAGAAGCCACTTGGGAACGCGAGGAAAATCTTCGGGCGGAATACCCCGACCTCTTTGCTTCTACCTCCTAAATTCTCGGGACGAGAATTTCTTTTAGAGGAGGAGAATTTGTAACACCCCTATGTGTTAACTACTGTGCCACTCTGCTAAATATGCCATGTCATCATCATTAGCAATGCATAATCACAGTGGTTAAAACAATCACTTCCAAACTCCCTCTGAAATTCAAATTAAAATTCAAATGCAAAATGAAGTTGTTCCAAAAATTATGGAATAATGTTCATTATTTAGCAAACATTCCAAAACAAATGCTGTTGTTGAAAATAACATCACCAGCAACTCAAATAATGGGCTAGGGCATTTAAACAGTGTTATAACAGCACTATTAAATGCTTTTTCATTTTTGTAAATTCCAAAAATGATCCAAATAGGCTCAAACCAATTTTTGGTGATGGGTAATTTTGCAACCTATCATTTGGGCCAACTTCTACATTTTTTGCAAAGTCCTTTGGTGGCCCTTCATTTCTTATTCTTCTCTGTGAAATAGTAAAAAGGAAAGCAGAAAAATAAAAGGAAGAAGGCCTAAACACCTGCTGTGCCACTGGGCTCTAAATCTACAGTGAGGCCCAGCCCACCTCCACCCACTCCCACCTGCCCCTTCGTCCTCCTCCGCGCGTGTCGCCAGCGCCATGGCCGGCGCGCGCCCGAGCGTCCGCAGCTCGCCACCGCGACGGGCAGGTGAGGAGAGGATAAGTCCTCAGCCTCCCTCCCTCTCCCCTGGACACCTCCTCACTCTCCCCCTCGCCTCCCTCGCTCGGCTCCCTCCTCTTCCACATCTCCCGAGCGCCACCGCCGCCGTGCTCCGCCGTTTCCGCGGCCACCGTCACCACCTCGTCCCACCACCGTGCCGTGGGGCTCCGCCGTGCTCGTCTACGTCGTCGGGAGCCCGCAGGTGGAGCCGGGAGGCACCACCGACGCCGCACGACGTCGCCCCCTTCTCCTCTGTCTCCGGTGCTCATCGGCGGCCACGACCTCGTCTGCTGCTCCTAAGCCACCGCGGAGCCTCCGTGAGCTCGCCCGGTGAGCTCCACATCCCCTCCCCCTCTCTTTTTACTCGTTCGCGCCCCGTAGCCGCCTGCCCGCTGACGCCCGAACGCGCCGCCGCCTTCCTCGTCGCCGGCGTGGCCCCGGCGACCCTAAGGTCCCGTGCGTAGCACCAACGTGCTCACCGCATCGCGCACGCCTCGCCTAGCCTCTTCTTTTGCCCCCTAGCGTTCTGCCTCGCCGTTTCCACGCACACCCGAGCTCCGGCGTCCGCCCCCGAGCTCACCGTCGTCACCGCGGTGCAGCTCCGGCCACGCGACCACCGTAGATGGATGCGCGGCTCCGTCCGCAGCCGAACGAGCCTAGCCGCGCCCGTTTTGAGTCACCGCAGCGGTTTTCCGACGCTCTCCGGCGAGAGCGCCGTCGCGGGAGCTCGTCGGAGCTCATTCCGGCGGCCCCGCTGACCTGGCATGCGGTGGGGCCCTCCCTGTGAGGCTGCCAGTGGGCCCCGCTGCGAGGTTTGACCTCGTTGACCACGGTCAACGAGAGTTACTGTTCACCCATCTGTATGACATGTGGGCCCCTGCGAGATTAGAGTTAATTAAACGTTTTTATAATTAAAAGTTAATTAGATTAACTACTGCTGTCACTGACATATGGGGCCCACCCTTTTAGTTAAGCCACTGTTAATTTAATTTAACTCTGTTTAATTCACAGAGGCTGACATGTGGGTCCCACTGGACCCACATGTCATATTTGACTTAGCCAGCCGCTGTTTGACCTGCTGATGTCAGCATGACATCATACTGACATCATAAATCCTTTTCTGTTTTTAAAATAAATTCCAGAAATTCAAATAAACTTTGAAAAATCATACTCCCTCCATTCCATAATGTAGTGCCTATAGATTTTCTAAAAAGTCAAACTTCGCAAACTTTGACCAAGTTTGTAGAGAAAAATATTTATGTCTACAACAGCAAAATTATATAATGTGAAACTACATCTTATGGTGAATCTAGTGATATATGTTTCGCACTCTAGATGTAAATATTTTTCTCCACAAACATGGTCAAAGTTTGTGAGGTTTGACTTTTCAAAAAATCTATAGGCACTACATTATGGAACGGAGGGAGTATCTTTTAATCCGTAACTCCGATGAAAATAATTTATATATGAAAATTGCTCAGAATTTCGATACGAATCTAGATACGCCCTCCGTATTCCCGTAAGATGCCCCTAGCTAGATGAACATGGAACTTTCGGCCTGTTTTCGATAAATGAATAGTGCTTAACTTTAATAAAATAAATTCAAACAAATTCTTAAAAATAACTAAATTGACCTAGACATGTTTTTAGGCAGCCCTGCACTGCACGTTAGCTTAGCACGCTCTGTGTTGCATATGCTTGTGTATTTATCTGTTTCTCCCCCCTCTTCTCTCTCGGTAGAGTCCGGCGCTGACGCAGATCCCGAGACCGACGCCGTCCCGGTGATTGGTTCCCCCTCCGACGATCTTGCTTTTGCCACCGAGCAACCAGGCAAGCAACCCCCCCCCTTGAGCATTTCCGATATCGCCTATGTCTATTCTCTCTTATTTCTTGCATTAGAATTGCTGCTACTGCTACTGCTCCTATTACTGTTGCATAGCCTGTCTTTGCTAAATTGTTGATACCTGCTTTATTCATAAACTGCTTAGTATGGGTTGGGTAGCACTGCTATGGTCCCGCACTCTCGTAGTTGCCTCGCATAGTACCCTTGCCTCGATCAAGCGATCGAGCCCCTTCCCCTGACCTTCTTCACATCACCGCACATCCCCCCCTAATATGCTCGACTCCGCAGAGTTAACATCGGGTGACGAGGGTGATACCTCTGAACTCACTTTCGATGTTGTCCCTGTATCATAGCTAGCTCGTTGTGGGTTACCGAGGGTGATTCCTCTTCCCACTTCCGACTTAGCTTTTGTCGTGCATCCGCTATGGTGAATACCGCCGAGGGTGATTCCTCCGGTACCACCTTATCGGGACTTGTCGTTTAGGAATCCAACGAGGGTGATTCCTCGGATTCCTCATCGGCATGAAAACCACACGGATGCCTTGGTTCACTGTACCGTGTTTAAAGACGTATCGATCCCCGAGGCCGGACGTCGCCAGGAACAAAGGCGTGCGGCCAGAGGTATCGTGCGTCTGATGACACTTTATGGTGACTACCACACATGTTGGTTGGAGGCGGGTTGACCCAGAGGGGTACCCGCGAGTGCCTTTGAGGCGTGAGCTGTGGAGTCGGGTGACCAGAGAGGGTACCCGCGAGATAACTACGAGGCGTGGCCGGTCTTTTCCCAGTCCTTGTCACAAGTCCTCGAGACGGGACGACGGGGCCAACAGTATCGTAGGCTCTGCTCGTTGCCGCGCGCTCCCAAATCACTAAGCGATTTGGATATTTGATCCGAGGGGCCTCCGGGTCCGATAGCACTAACCACCACGTGGGTGTGAGTGGGTGCTCTGCGTCGTATACATCAGCCGGAGTCGTCACGACGTCAGCGATTGAGCGGGTTGTTCGGATTGGACTTAGGATGCAACTGCGCTTGTATAAGGGGTTGCTAGGTCTGCTACCGAACGGCCACGTAACGTGCAGGAGCGTCCGGGGCGATGGCCAAGACCCCTGGGGGCATAGGTTAGTCCGGCGTGCTCGATCCTCTCTGGCGGTATCCGGTCGGGTTGCGTCGTATGGTTTAGCCGAGGGCGGGCACGACCTGATGGTGTGTCCGGCCGGAGTTAAGCGAGCGTGGTGGGTAACTTGGTGCACCCCTGCAGGGAAGAAACAATCTATCGATAGCCTGTCCTACGGTAACGGACACTCGGAGTTGTATCCACTTCGGTACAACTAGAACTGGTGAATTGAGATATGAGATTGATGTTGCTGCAAACACTATTTATATTATTATGATAAACTATTCTGTTCCCTTCTAATTGCTGCAAGACGCTGAAGATGCTAGTCTTCGTCAGGACTAGGCTTTTCCTCTCTCTGCTCTGGCTTTCTGCAGTCTAGTCCACCCACATAAAGCCTCCTTTGAAAATAATGCATTGCTAGTATAGATCTGATGTAAGTCTTGCTGAGTACTTTGGATGAGTACTCACGGTTGCTTTGCTCCCCTTTTGTCCTACCCACATGATAAACCAGACGACGGAGCCATGGTGCCTACAGCCCCAGTGGACGACTACTACTACCAGCCCGAGGCTGGCTACTACTACTACCCGGCCGGCGAGTACTACTACGAGGAGCCGGCGGACGACGACCAGGAGTAGGATCGGAGGTCCCAGGCAGGAGGCCTGCGCCTTTTCGATCGTAGCTTTTATTTTGCCCCGCCTTTGTAAAAGGCCTATCTTCTGTTGTGTTGTATCTGTACCCAGATACCTAACGCTTCCGCTGACTATGTGTGAGACATCATGTTATGTATTCGAGCCCTCGAGGCCCCTGGCTTGTAATATATGACTTGTATGTATTTATTTATGTTTTAGAGTTGTGTTGTGATTCCTTCACGTGAGTCCTTAGGCTTGATCGTGTGCATTTGCGTGTATGATTAGTGCACGATTAAGCCGGGGTCGTCACAGCTCAAGACCGTCAGAAGAGCAACTATGATCGCAAGCGATGGGGATTGACTTATCAACCAGGTGATCAAGTTTATCTTCGTGTCACCCCTATGAAGGGCACGCACCGTTTCGGTATCAAGGGCAAGTTAGCTCCGCGCTACATTGGCCCCTTTCCCGTGGTTGCTAGACGTGGATTTGTGGCTTATAAACTGGAATTGCCTCCGCAATTCTCGCATATCCACGATGTGTTCCATGTGTCGCAACTCCGCCGATCTTTCAAGGAGTCCCCGCATCGAGCTGTGGATCACGAGATGCTCGAGCTTCAAGATGATCTGTCTTATAAGGAGCATCCGATCCGCATTCTCGATCAAGCTGAACGTCGGACCCGTCAGAAGACAACCAAGTTCCTGAAAGTGCAGTGGTCAAATCATACTGAAGATGGAGCCACTTGGGAACGCGAGGAAAATCTTCGGGCGGAATACCCCGACCTCTTTGCTTCTACCTCCTAAATTCTCGGGACGAGAATTTCTTTTAGAGGAGGAGAATTTGTAACACCCCTAAGTACTAACCACTGTGTCACTCTACTAATGATGCCAAGTCATCTTCATTTGCTTTAACTAATCACAGTGGTTAAGCTCCCAATTCAAATTTCCCTCTGAAATAAATGCAAATTCAAAATTCAAAATGAAGTTGCACCAAAGTTGCTGCAAAAATGTTCATCATCTTGCAAAAATTCCATAACATCTATTTGTTAAGGAAAACAACATCACTCATGTGCAAAGATGAGCAGTAGCAATTATTTCAGCACCATTTCAGCATTTTTAAATACTAAACTATTTGTGAAAATTCCAGACAGATTCCAAAAATCCTCAAATATTGTTGTGGCAGTGGATAAAAATGCTCTGGAAATATTGGGCCATGTTCCATATTTTTCCTAAGTGAATAGGATGCTCAAATAAATTCATTTCTCTCTCTGTGTTTAAATAAACAAAAGAAAAGCATAAGGTATAAAACAGAAAAGGCCAGGAGGGCCACTTACCTGCTGCTGGGCCGCACAGGCCCAGCCCATCACCACCTGCTCCCCGTCCTTCTCCCTCTCCGTGTCGCCCCCGCCGTGGACCGAACGGCGCCGGCCGCCCGCAGCTCGCCACGCCGACGGAGCAGGTGGCTGGGGGGATAAGATCGGCCCCGAGCCCTCCCCCCTGGGCGCCTTCCATCCATTCCTCCCTCTCTCCCTCGCTTCCCCTCTCGCCTCCCTCGCTCGGATCTCTCCCTCTCCATCTCTCCCGAGCGCACCTGCCGCCGTGCCTCCGTCGTCCTCGCAGCCACCGTCATCGTCTGGCGTCGCCACCATGCCATAGCCGTCCCTCGTCGACCGCTGCCTCGTCCTCGCCAACGAACCGGAGCAGGGGAGTACCACGACGAGCGCCCCGAGCTCGTCTTCCTCTTCGGCTCCGGCGAGATTCCTTTCGTCTCCGACGGCCTCTGCTGCTACAAAACTGTCGAGGGCTCTTCTTAGCCGCTCGGTGAGCCTCTCCCTCTCCCCGTTGCTCTCCTCGTGCCGCCTGTTTCACCGCAGCTAGCTCGCCGCAACGCCGCGTACTGGCCGCCGCGGAACCTCACCGTTCGGCCACCCCGGTCGTCCTCGCGGCCTCGTTTTATGTCAGTTGGACGCGGCGCAGCTCGCTCGCTCGGATGCGACTAAAAACGCGCGCGAAATGCCACCGTAGCCGCGAGCCCGTCGCCACCCGAAGATCCTCGCCGCCATGGCTCAACGCCGGCGACGTTCCGTCCACCCCCGCGCCTGTGCACTAGCCTAGATCGACGCGGCACCTTCTTGCCGTTCGAACGCGACCAGAACGGAGCCGAATGGCCCCCTGTGGCGTTTTTCCGAGCCTCGCCGGCGAGTTCCGCCGCGTACGCGCTCGCCGGAGCAACTCCGGCGGCCGTCCGACGTGGCGCCAGCAGGGCAGGTGGCCCCCACCACTTGTGCCACTGACCGCTGGGCCCCGCGGGCCTAGTTGACCGAGTCAACCGCCCACGTGGCAGTCTCGGCCACTGACCTGTGGGCCCGCTGTTAATTAGTTAAACTAAAACGTTTTAATAATTAAAATGTAATTAGTTAATTAGATGAGTCGCTGACACCTGGGGCCCACTCCCCTAATCAGTTAATTAGAATAGTCAATCCCCTGTTAATGCCACTGCCACTGACGTGTGGGTCCCACTGGACCCACATGTCAGGTTTGACTGGTCAGCCAACCAGTTGACCCGCTGATGTCAGCATGACATCATGCTGATGTCTTATTTCCTTTTTCTGTTAATTTAAATAAAATTCAGAAAATCATTTAAACTTTAGAAAATTCATATCTTTTAAACCGTAGCTCCGATCGAAAAACTTTCTACATGAAAGTTGCTCAGAACGACGAGACGAAGCTAACTGTGCTATCTGTTTCCGTGTCGGGACCCTCTACGGAGGTGAACCCGCAACTTTTAGCCTGTTTCCGGTAGATGAATAGTGCACATACACCGGTTAATAATTCCAGTTAAATCCTAAAAATAACCAATATGACTTAGACATGTTTTTAGGCAACCCTGCACTGCACATTAGCCTAGCACGCTTTGTGATGCTTGTATTCTGTGTATTTATCTGTTTCTCCCCCCCCTCTTCTCTCTCGGTAGAGTCCGACGCTGACGCCGCTCCAGAGACCGACGCCGTCCCGGTGATTGGTTCCCCCTCCGACGACCTTGCTTTTGCCACCGAGCAACCAGGCAAGCAACCCCCTCCTTTTGATCATTCCAATATCGCCTATGTCTATTCTCTCTTATTCTTGCATTAGAATTGCTGCTACTGCTACTGCTCCTATTACTGTTGCATAGCCTGTTTTTGCTAAACTGTTGATACCTGTCATTATTCATTAACTGCTTAGTATAGGTTGGGTAGCACTGTTGTGGTCCTGCTTTCTCGTAGTTGCCTCGCATAGTACCCTTGCCTCGATCAAGCGATCGAGCCCCTTCCCCTGACCTTCTTCACACCACCGCACACCCCCTAATATGCTCGACTCCGCAGAGTTAACATCGGGTGACGAGGGTGATACCTCTGAACTCACTTCCGATGTTGTCCCTGTAGTATAGCTAGCTCGTTGTGGGTTACCGAGGGTGATTCCTCTTCCCGCTTCCGACTTAGCTTTTGTCGTGCATCCGCTATTGTGATTACCGCCGAGGGTGATTCCTCCGGTATCACCTTAACGGGACTTTTCGTATAGGAGTCCAACGAGGGTGATTCCTCGAATTCCTCATCGGCATGGAAACCACACGGATGCCCTGTTTCACCATACCGTGTTTAAAGACGTATCGATCCCCGAGGCCGGACGTCGCCAGGAACAAAGGCGTGCGGCCAGAGGTATCGTGCGTCTGAAGACACTTTGAAGTTACTACTGCACATGTTGGATGGAGGCGGGTTGACCCAGAGGGGTACCCGCGAGTGCCTTTGAGGCGTGAGCTGTGGAGTCGGGTGACCAGTGAGGGTACCCGCGAGATAACTACGAGGCGTGGCCGGTCTTTCCCAGTCCTTGTCACAAGTCCTCGAGACGGGACGACGGGGCCAACAGTATCGTAGGCTCTGCTCGTTACCGCGCGCTCCCAATCCACTAAGCGATTTGGATATTTGATCCGAGGGGCCTCCGGGTCCGATAGCACTAACCACCACGTGGGTGTGAGTGGGTGCTCTGCGTCGTATACATCAGCCGGAGTCGTCACGACGTCAGCGATTGAGCGGCCCGTTCGGATTGGACTTAGGATGCAACTGCGTGCTTGTATAAGGGGTTGCTAGGTCTGCTACCGAACGGCCTCGCAACGTGCGGAGCGTCCGGGGCGATGGCCCCGACCCCCGGGGGCATAGGATTAGTCCGGCGTGCTCGATCCTCTCTGGCGGTATCCGGTCGGGTTGCGTCGTATTGTTTGGCCGAGGGCGGGCACGACCTGATGGTGTGTCCGGCCGGAGTTAAGCGAGCGTGGTGGGTAACTTGGTGCACCCCTGCAGGGAAGAAAACATCTATCGATAGCCTGTCCTACGGTAACGGACACTCGGAGTTGTATCCACTTCGGTACAACTAGAACTGGTGACTTGAGATATGAGGTTGATATTACTATAAACCCTTTACATTATAATGAACTAATCTGCACCCTTCTAATTGCTGCAAGACCCTGAAGATGCTAGTCTTCGTCAGGACTAGGCTTTCCCCTCTCTACTCTGGCTTTCTGCAGTCTAGTCCACCCATATAAAGCCTCCTTTGAAAATGATGCATTGCTTAGTATAGATCTGATGTAAGTCTTGCTGAGTACTTTGGATGAGTACTCACGGTTGCTTTGCTTCCTCTTTTGTCCTACCCGCATGATAAACCAGACGACGGAGCCATGATGCCCGCAGCCCCCGTTGACGACTACTACTACCAGCCCGAGGCTGGCTACTACTACTACCCGGCCGGCGAGTACTTCTACGAGGAGCCGGCGGACGACGACCAGGAATAGGATCGGAGGTCCCAGACAGGAGGCCTGCACCTTTTCGATCGTAGCTTTTCTTTTGCCCCGCCTCGTATGAGGCCTATCTGTACTTGTGTTCTGTATCTGTACCCAGATACCTAACGCTTCCGCTAACCTTGTGTGACACTTGTTATGTATTCGAGCCCTCGAGGCCCCTGGCTTGTAATATATAACTTGTATGTATTTATTTATGTTTTAGAGTTGTGCTGTGATTCCTTCACGTGAGTCCTTAGGCTTGATCGTGTGCATTTGCGTGTATGATTAGTGCACGGTCGGGCCGGGGTCGTCACAGTACATTCTCTATGTTTTATCTGAATAACCACACATGCATGAACTAGTGTTTTTTCTTTTACCTCAAAATAAAAATAAAAATGATACAACGGAGGGTTCATGTATAGAATGTATATGATGTATGCAGGAAGCAGACAACGGAAAATGATGTGCAACCCAGTCATGGATGCAGGAGCGATGCGACCGGCTTAGAGCATCTCTAGCAGACCCCGCAAAATCTCGATCCGCAAAACGCGTTTGCAGTTTGACGAAGATCTCGTTTGCGGGTCGAGAACGAGCATGGCCGAACATAAACCATAGATGAAACTGCATAATTTGAAAAAAACAGTTTTTCGGGAGAAATTGCAGATAGTGAACGCGAGTAGTTCATCACGTACTACATATATTTTATATGATCAAACACTACAAACACTAGTTCAAACTTCATACTACATCAATACTAGTACTAGAGGGGTGGGGATCTCACGGCGGCGAGCTTGCGGCCATGGACGACACCATGGAGGAGCTCAATCCTCCTTGCCGGAGCTGCCAAGATCGATGTACTTCTCCCTTTGCTCCTCGCGGATGCGCCACCACTCGTCGTCCTTCTCCTTGGCGGCGAGGTTGGCCGCGACCGCTTGCCGGAACTCAAGCTCTTCGAGCTCCTCGTGGTGGTGCCGCTCGCGCTCGGGTTCGCTGCCGCCACCGGATCTGCTGCCGGAGCCGCGTCCGGAGCTACACATGCGGCCCCACGTGGCGGCTGGAGGCGGAAGGGGGTCGCCGGCGGCAAGAAATGTGAAGAGGGGGGGGGG
>LR738711.1:923755498-923798804 GCA_902687465.1 Secale cereale | reverse complement strand
AGCTCGGCGGCGGCGGGTAGGGTTTGGACCCGCAAACGCGCCGCGAACCCGTTGATATAGTGGTCGGGCATGCGGTTTGCGAGCAGCGGCAATTTTTTTTACGGGCCGGGCGAGTATGCGGGCTCTGTTCTGACCGAAAAATTGGGACGAGCCCGCATACTCGCCGGGATTTTACGGGTTCGCGGCTTTTGCGGGGTCTTCTAGAGTTGCTCTTAAATAGCCTAGTCCTCCAAGAGCGGTTAAACTTTGGTCATCAACATATCCTCTCTGAAGGTCTGAAAGAGAAGATTCATCGTGATGATCCCTATTCCTTACAAAGCGAGCATTGATGGCCTTGCTTCCAACATTTTAATCACTTTTGACATGTTCATCTGAATTCGAAAAGGTACATCGATGACTATATTTTTTAAAAGTCCGGTGGCGCTGACCTTTAGCGGCAAGGAGGGGGGCAAATTGGGGCGAATTGGTGCCCCCCCCCCACCAGTTCGATGGGGCGGGCATGCCCGAGCGCGTTCGAGCGTTCCCATATCCGCCGTAGATTTGGGCTGAATATGGAGAGACCGATTTGGACTGTCGATTAGTCCGAGCATTTGGGTTGGTTAAGGGGTGATCGATTGGATGATGTTTTTGCGTCCGAACACTGACCGGACAACTCGTCCGGACGTTTGAGCGGGTATGAGGGGTCCGGCCGTAGATGTTCTAATTCCAAACTTGAGTGGTTATTCATGGCTCATGTCTGTACGGAGGCGCGGCGCTCGTCCTTGGCCAAGTTGTATCTTAATCTATTGTTGTACTCCCTGCATTCCACGAGTGCGTTTTTTTTTCTTAAAGTCACAAAGTTTGATTAAGTTTATTGAAAGAAATATCTTTTTTGTGTGTGAAATATTGAAAGAAATATCAGATTATTGTTATTGATTGAAAAAATATCAATAACAATAATCTGATATAAATATATATATGAAAGTCTACCTTGTGTTTTACGCAGTGATATGAAATACTTTTCTTTAAAACAAAGTAGATGAAGTGCATAAATGGATTTTCCAAGTTTGACCTTATAAAAAAAAACTATATGCACTACATTATGGAATCAGAGGGAGTATTAATTTATCTTGTTTGGGTAAGTGACTTTTCTACTGCCTCGAGATAGACCCAAGCTTTTATATATTTTCGAGATGCACCCGAGTGGCATGGTAAAAGAAAACCGTCTGTGCTCACGAGAAGGCGCATCTTGGCATGTCAGCAGGCATAGTGCCTACTCTCTGAACGCATAGGTGAGAGGACGGACATGACACGACGTTCGTTTATAAAATCCGCCGTGGACTATTTGTCACTGGAATTTTTAAGCACCGGCTCTGGTGACGTTTTATTTCTTGTGTCGTGAAATCGGAAATGTTTAGAAATGGTGCTAGGAGAAGTTAGGCGATTATTAGATAGAAAGCGACGCTGAGAAAATCCATAGGGCGATTGGATTATGTGTCATTTTACTACTACTAGTAGTACGAATCTCTTTCTCTTTCCTATCACCTCCGTTCTAAAATAGATGACTCGACTTTATACTAGTAGGCAGGTAGAGATGATGGGCACGACGGCGACGGGGTGGAGACTGACATTTTGGAAGGGAACACGCCGGAGTGTGAGCACGCAATTGGCTACCATGTCCACCTTACGAGTAGGGACGCCCATGGCTCTCGGCATGGCGAGATATGCGTGACTCGCTCTTGTGATACATGGGACCACCAGATTTCTTCGGTGCAGCACCAGGGAGTGGAGCAAACGACGGTCGATGGATAGATAGCGCGACAAGAAGGATTCAAACTCTCGATCCAGCTGAGCTACCTAACCAGTCAGCCAGTCAGTCTCCTATATGTGCACTCCGCGTCTGCTGCGTGTGCCCGACTGCCCGTGTGCGCTCATGACTGCTGAGTGGTTGTTGTCCTTGTCCTTCAATTCCTGTGGATGTACTTGTACCAACGCAGTTATTTTCACGTCTCTGTCCGATCGCCCGGCCGGCCAACTGACGTTCGGACCATACGGCGACCATCCATCCCACGTTTCAAACACACATGCCCGCGCGGTTTCGTTGTCGCCGTGGCTGGGCGGGCGAAATATCCTGTTGCTCCCTCCTTAAACTAATATATAAAAGCTTTCAGATCACTATTTTAATGATCTAAACGCTTTTATATTAGTTTACAGAGAAAGTACTTTGGCACGTACGTACGCACGGTTAATTCCCAATTTCCCATCAAATAAAATTGCACTACGGACGGTCGATTCACGGCATATGTGAATGCACTATGCATGCCTCAATCATGGACGTACGTGCTGGTCAAGTTCTTTGAACAATTTTAAATTTAAATGTGTCCGATCCATAGCACACCCCCACAGTCAAAAAGAGACAAGTATACTTAGTTTGTACATGGCAGATCACAAAAGAATATCAGTCTGGCCCTTCATGGTTTTGTTGTGGATTTTTTGCCCCGTCGGACCGTCAATCCAAGCCTTCACGCTCAATCTGTCGGCGTCGCCAATTAGGCCGCCTCGGCCTCCACCTCCTTCTCCTCCGCCTCCATCTCCTCCTGCTCCGCCCTCTCCAGCTCATCCTTTTGTCGTTGCAACATCTTGAAACACACGGTTTGCACGATCATTCTTGCATCGTCATCGAAATCCGCCACCTTAAGGTGAGCATTTTTGTGTCCTCCTAAGCGGATGCGATGTTCACTTTCTTCTCCTCGAGCATAGCCTTCTTGTCTTTGATCATGTCACTCTTCTCTTCGAGCTTAAGCTTCTTTTTGATCGCCTCCATCAACATGTTAAACCTCTCAGCCTTTTTTCCCCTTGACGTCGGAGCGCTTGACGTATGCCTCCTCCTTCTTTGTCAAGATGTTTTCGAACCTCTCCGTCATCTTAGCTGCCACACCTTCTCTCTTCGCCCTTACCTCCTCTCACTTATTTCCTCGGAACCCTTATCTAACGTTATTGGGCGGTTCTTTTGTTGGGTCGATTGGGTCATCGGTTTTTTCCTCGGTGCCTTGGGTGGCGGTCTTGGCAATGTATAGGTTCCACTTGGGTTGTCCATTCAACTTCGACCAACAGTGCATGACTGTGAAGTTTCTCTTCTCCAACTTCTTGAACACATTGCACGCATGAGAAGACTACAAAGAAAATATTGTCGACAATGCATATCCGGCTACAAAAACAATGCATATTCGGCTAAAAAACTATGCAAATCCGGCTTCAAAATTGTACATACATATCCGGTTACAAAATTATGTATATACGGCGAGTGATCTACAAAACTATGCATATCCATCTGTCTACAAAACTATGCATATTCGGCAAGTGATATACACAACAATGCATATCCGGCTACAAAAACAATGCATATTCGGCTAAAAAACTATGCAAATCCGGCTTCAAAATTGTACATACATATCCGGTTACAAAATTATGTATATACGGCGAGTGATCTACAAAACTATGCATGTCCATTTACAAAACTATGCATATCCATCCGTCTACAAAACTATGCATATTCGGCAAGTGATATACACAACAATGCATGTTCGGCTATAAAACAATGCATATCCGGCTACAAAACAATGCATATCTCGCTACAAATGTTCTACAGAACAGTGCATATCTAGCAAGTCATCTACACGTATTAACAACTTACTTGCTCAATGATTTGTGCACCACTAAATCACCGTGCGATGAGTTACCTCAAGTGACCGCAATACTTCGATGGGGCCTCTTAGATGATGTACCGTCGATGGTTGAGGGGCTTTGATTCATGGTTGCAAACGACCACGTCGAAGTAGGCCATGAAATGCTTGTGTTCATGGAACTAAGTGTGAATGTTGGACCAAAAAGTTGTGCTATTTTGCTCAGTGCCATGGATCTGGTCGAGGCCAGTGGCCAACCATGCAACGGATGGCAGCTCGTCGTCCTCGCCGCCCTCCTCCTGTTGTTGATGCTATCTATTGGCCCAATCCTCGTGGTGTGTGTCCGTACCCGACTGGGTGAACGTGCCGGACTGGTGTAGCCCGGCTGGGTGAACGTGCCAGACTGGTGTAGCCCGGCTGGGTGAACATGTCGGACTGGGTGTACTACGATCCCGGCTGGTAGTACGAGCCGGCCTGGGTGAGCTCAAAGTCATCCACATGCCCCTCCTTGTAGAAACCTCCTCCTCCGCCTCCCTCGTGGATAATGTCGAACATCTCCCTATCCGTATTGTTGTATGTTGGCTCACTGGCTTTAGGCATACGAGCAGACAACATGCGGACACCCAGCTGCTCTAGGCCTGGCGCCCGCATTCGTACAAGCTATGATGATGAATGATATGAGAAAATCAGTGGCGCCACGTTGATGTCGATGATGAACGAGATGGCGGCGGATGCCAGGGACAGCCTACCCAGCTGCTTGGCCTAGTAGTAGTACGGAGACTTGTAATGTTTCTGCCATGACGACGCCTGCACAGTCGGTGAGGGCAATGGCCCCTCCGTCGGCCTTCTGCTTCCTGACATTTTTCGCCTTTACCTTCGCTTTGGCGCAGTGATTTTATCGTGTGGCCGAGTTGATCTTCCAGGCGAGCGTAATGCTCGGATCCCCCACTACCTTTGTCTCCATCAGGGTCTCCTACGGGTCTATGCGTCGTCGGTGGGAGGGTAGAAGAGAGTAGGGAAAACAGTGGCAATTTGGTGGAGAGCGGCGGGATGGAAGAAGAGAGTGGCGGATTTTACCACGAAAACAGTGCGGCCAGCTACAAAAACCGTAGGATCTGCCTTAGTTTTTGGTTGGCCGGGGGTATCGGGGTCCTACGTGGCTCATGTGTGGACTCCCGCAAAGCCCCCCCCCCCCCCCCCGTTTGTTTCGACTCTGCAGGAAAATTATGGTCCAAACTGCTCTGCAGACCAATGTGGGTCGGCGTTGGATGACTTACGGGGTTCGTACAGTTACGTCCGGACGGATACCAGACGGTTTGAGGGTCGGTGTTGGAGATGCCCTTAGTACACATCCCATTGGCCAAAAAATAATTTTCCCATTGTTTCTTCCGATGAGCACTTGTTGTCTCTACGTGTCAAGCCTGAGAATGGGCAAGGAGGAACCGACAACAAGATGAAGAGAAGTCCAGATAGATACCTATATGAACTTTTTCATTTCTATGCAAAACATGGCATTCCATGTTATGTTACTTTTTCTCTGTGAAATATCTTCTACTTCCTTTGTTCCTAAATATAAGTCCTTTTAGATAATTCAATACGAACTATATATATATATATTCGTTGGAAGGGCATGACAAATCAAATAATATTCAGGGCAATTTGTGTTGTCTGTGGATGGCAATTTCTTCAAGCATGTCAAATCCGTCCATTTTAATTTCTTTGTCAGGATTTGCCGCGCTTGTGAAGGAATTTGTCATCCAAGCAACAAGATAAACTGCCATAGAAAATATTCGTTTTACCATTCCCTCCCAGGAAATATCAGCACAATAATATTTCCCAAAAATGTAAGGTTCTACCATCCACCTCGTCTTTCGTGCAGCCTTATGTGCATTCTCCTCTCCTCTCTTTGTTTTGATTCCCCCTCTTTCATCTCTAGTCTTTTTCACCATTTCCCTTAAAAACCACCTTAATTGCTCCTCCTCTTATTGACATTTTTAAATGAAAATGGGCCGCCCCCTCCGATTTCTATTAAAAACCATAAGATTCGTTACATCCAAACTACATAAGCTACCAATCCAATGAAAGTTTCAAAATCCATGTTTTATTTTGCAAACTTGGACTCGAAGGTTCAGGCTCAGGCAAGCATAAGATGTTAAACAGAGAGGCTCAGCCAAAAAGGTAGACCGGTTAGACTCCATAATATCAACCAACTAGATAAAATTAGGAAGGAGCAGCCTACTAGGCTAGACAAAATATCAAACCAAAATAAAGCATGATAAGGAGACTCCAAAGACATGAAAAATAGGTAAATCTCCTTGAAACAGGTACGCGGTCAAAGCATCATCCGCAGGTCCGAAGAGCGCTTGGACGCTAACCTTGCAAAGCTGGATACACCTCACTTGCTACATGTTCTATGAGCCTTGCCCCAACATCAACACCTTTAGATCTCCCCCTTTATCTACAAAATGTCCCAACAAGAGATCCAATGACAGATTAGCTTAATCATATTCATAGGATAGATTATCAATTTAGATCAAAACAAATTTAAGTAAGGTCCAAAAGTTTAGCAGCATAAACATTAAAAAAATGATTGGTTTTGTCCTCTTGACCACACAAAATGCACAATTTACTACTAGTCCATCCTCTCTGTTGTTGCCCTCAAACATATTATTACCTTTGGAATTGACATGATCTCTGTTGAAAATATCTCCATGATTCCTTATTTGGTAATGGAAAATGTTTCTCCCTCCTGTTTTAAATCCCCATGTTCCATGACGCCCCCATAGTTGCCAGCCATATATTTTCTCTCCCAGCAACGTAAGGGAAAACCCTAACTCAGTCTCGCAAGACCGTTTAGAACTCTAACTCTGGAAGGTGACCAAGCCATCCAAAAATATAAAGTCACTGGAAGGCATACTTTCAATATACGTTTCTTCCTCGCCCTTTGCACAGCCCCCAGGATCGAAAAGGGTGCAGCAAAACAGGGCCACAGGAAAGTTGAGAGGTATCGGTGGAAAAATCCACCCCTCTGAAATTTCCTTTGTGCACAGTAAGGCTCAATCATTATAACTCTAGTATATTCAAGATAACCCATCCCAAAATCATACTTATCCTTTATCCAATTAACATGATATCTAGATAATTATCAATTTTTATCGCTTCCTGAACAATTAAGCCATCAGTGATATCATTTAATTATTCCTTTCACAATTACCCTAATTCACCGGCAACAAATTATCACAATTCACACTATTAGAATTAATTTCCACATTACAACACTTATTCTTATAGTCCATCTCGCTACAATTCTTATCATTGCGAGAATCGAGCAAAGTGGATCTCCTAGGAGCATGCAAATTATCTCACAATCAATTTTATTTCTAGGCAATCCAAACTACACCCATGTGCGAAGGAGAATGCATATATTTGGAAGGGGTAGCAAACTTACTAGGACTCAATGATGAAAATTCACCACCCACATCCTCCTCATTGGATTCCTCCCCAGCCAACAACCAAAAGCGGTTGCTGGTGGGGGGAGAACCCTACTCCGCTGAGCGAGAGAGGTTGAGGATCCTCATGGAGCGTCGGGGAAAGCGCGGCGAACGACGCGGAAGTTGGGTGACTTCCCTGACCGTCCTCTGCCTCCGCACCACCATCGCATCCTCCTCGATTCGGATCGGCATCATACGGGGTTCTGGCATCGGTGCCATCACCACCGTTGCATTCATCACATTCTCTTCTGGATCTGGTGGATTCGGAACATGTCGGGAGCGATAGGCTGCCCATCGCCCCCTCTGTATCGGATCTGCCGTCTCGGCCTCCTCCATTGCCCATAGAATGATCTCAATTGGCTTCGTGTGTTTACCCCAGATGAACCGATCCCTATCCTCCTTGGTCAACTCTCTACGAATTTCCATCGCTGTCTTCCATATCTCTCCGGGTCTTGAGAACCTTGAGCTGATCTCTCGGAGTCTCTCTAGCTTCAACGCATCTCCCCTAGCAATCGATGTGAGGTGCTCCTCCCAATCCGCCCCTCGATTCATCGAGATCTAGATGAAAGGGGGAGCGACACCCAAGCGCAGTGGTCGCCACCGATGGAAGCGCGGCCTTGGTTGCGAGTGAGTGGGGAGAAGACAAGCGGAAAGAGCAAGACTCGCGCTACATCTGGTAGGGCTTTTAATTAGTTATCAAATAAGATGTCTTTTATTTGGTAAGCCAATAAAGGCATTTACAACGCTGGGTGCTAGGCGCCAGGATTGATTTCCTGGTAGACGAGCAGTGGGGGCATCGGATCCTGGCGCCACGTATGGCATCGCGCAAAAAAGAAAACCGAACACTTGGCGTTTTAACTACGCCAGATAATACGCACTGAGTGCATATCCTATTTGTTAGCGCCCATGGTTAGCGCTTGGTGTTGGAGCGGTATGTGCTTCGATGGTTTTTAGTCGCTCCTTTTCGGTTTAGAGGGCTTATCTCAATTTTTCCGCCTGTTCCGATTTAAAGGGCTCACAACCCAATTGTTCTCACAAACTTGCCATGTTATGTTACAAAAATGCCATGTGACTGTTAAACCTTTTGCCATGTGAATGTTACAATTTACCATGCTCTATTAAATTATCCATTCTATTTTGAGACAACTTTATCTTCCCTAGATTTACATTGTGACTGGTACACAAAAATGGCAGTAAAAAAATGAACACGAAAATGCCAGGTGCAAAGGACCCCTAGGAGGCTGCCATCATAATTTCCCATGTCTCTGTTAGTGTTAAAATTATGAACACAAAATGCAGTGTGCACAAGACCTTAGGATGAACACATTGTGGCTTATATCCCCTAGATTTATAGTTATGCAATGTGAACACACACACAAAATGAACACAAAATTGCCATGAGCAAGGACCCCACAGGAGGTTGTCATCATAATTCGCCATGCTCTGTTAAATTATGAATACAAAATGCCATGTGCAAGGACCTCGGGAAGAACACATTGTGAGTTTATATGCCACTACGTGCACACGAGGAGGGTCCTGCCACCCGCGGCGCTGCGCAATGCCCTGACTAGTGGCGCGGTTTCCCTATTTTATTTTGCTGCGAGGGAGTGGGGGAGACGAGAGGATAGGAAGAATCCCGTCGCATCGCTTTTTATTGACTTATCGAGTAATGTTTTTTATTTGGTAAGCCAATAATTTCTTACCAAATAAAAAAGTGTATTATTTGGTAAGTTAATAAGTGATTATTACCAAATAAAATCTAAAATTATGTAAGTAGGTAAATCACGGACATGATTTAGTAACACTTATTTATAGTATTTGTAATATAAACAAAGATGTTTTTTTTGCGTCTGCAGATTTGACTATTCATATTTGCTAGTTTCTGCTGGAATTTTAGTCTATTATGGCCCAACCCAATATTAATTTCAGAAATTCCTAATAAATCCTAGAGGCCCACTTAGCCCATTCGTGCAAGGCAAGGGGCACTACTAAAGTTTAGTCCCACATTGCTAGTTTACACGGAGTTGGACCTCTTTATAAGGGAGGCTCTTTCTCCACTTGTACGAGCATGAGAACAAGAGGGGCATCCACGTGCGGTCCTCCTCCGCCGCCCGCCGCGCCGCGGGTTGCGGGAATGAGCGGATGTCTAATTTTTGCCACGCACGACGGGTATACGAAAGGTCAGTCGGAAGCTGGAACGGCGCGCCTCTCCGGCTGCTGCCTGTTCGTTTCATCTCCATCGCTCTCTTCAGCTCCCGGCGCAGCCTCTCGCCTCCTTCTCTTGCGCCTATAAAAGGGAGGTCACTCCTCTCAGAGAGACGCACCAGAACCTTTCCTTCCTCTCGCCATCGGTTCCATCTTTGAGCTGCTGTTGTTTTCCTCATCCCGGCTTGCGACGTTGATGGCTTCTAGCCCCTCGTTGGTTACCCCAAGTGGAAGGTTTGAGATGCAGTGTAGCGGTAGTTTTCCCTTGGCAAAGATACCAAGGATCGAATCCCCTGAGACTCCGAGGTTCAACAAGAAGGTGTCAACTGCTAGCGGCGCAACTAGCGATCGAACGGACCTGCACACAAATACAAATAACTTTGCTCCCAACGAGTACAGAGAGGTTGTCAATCTCTCCGGCCTTGTCGTTTACAAAGGATCAAACGCAAGAGATAATAGTGATAGGTATGACTGCAACTAGTAAGTAAGAACTGAAAGTAAATAGCGTATGTGATCAGTGATGGTAATATGGACCGGGGTCCCATGATGTTCACTAGTGATGTCTCTCTCCCAAAAGACGATAAAACAGCTAAGTGAGGTAAACGAATTACAGCTGGGCAATTGACAGGATTATGTGCGCAAACCAATGCTAACTATGCTGCAAAGAAAGGTAGATGCTCAAAAGCATGGGCGGTACGCCGAGGTAAGTAGACCGAAATCCATCTGCATCTACTAGTAATCATCCACCTTGAGATATCTATCCAGAACATCTCGCTGGTATTAAGTTGCGAGTCCCACCCATAGTGTAAACTCAAAGCAACAGACAACTACATTAAAAGAACTTTGCGTAAAGTAAACAATCCTTGCACCCGCGAGTACAAGCACCGTTGTTTTCCCCCTTGTGGCAACGGCACATCCCCTAGACTCATGTTTCTGTCACTCAAGCTAGTCATCGAGGGGCATGAATCCACAATCTAGCATAACGTTCCCTCTTGGAGTTACTACCTACTACTTGGCCAAAGCAATAAACAGCAACAGAGAACATGCAAGAATTACTCAAGAACATAAATATAAAAGAGGTAAATTAAATATATTACTCACACACAATCTGAACAAAATCTCATAATCCATCGGATCCCAGCAAACTCATCATAGCAACAGCATAAGGATTACATATGTGCCTCGATCATGTAGGGCAGCTAACGAGGTCTAATCGGTGAAGAACAAAGAGGGGAGGAGAACATCACATAGCTACTGGTCATGGACCCATGGTCCAAGGGAGACTACTCACAACTCATCCGGGAGGCGTCCATGGTGGTGGAGAGGCTCCCGGTGGTGATCCTCCCCTCCGGCAGGGTTCCGGGAAGAGTTCTCCTGGTGCTCCCGATCTTGGAAGCGCGGCGGCGGCGGAACAGAGATGAGATCACGAAAAAGGGTTCCGTCCTCGAGGGTTTCGGGACGCGGTGTAAATATATGCCAAAGGGGGGCGTCAGAGGAGGCCAGGTGGGCCCAGGCGCCTTGGCGGCGCGGCCAGGAGGGGGGGCGCGCCCTCTAGCCGCCTGGAGCCCTGGTGGCCCTCCTCCGGCCCTACTTTGGCCGCATGGAAGCTTCCAGAACGCTGATTTTTTATATATTTTTCCCGGAATTTTTCTGGCAGTTTACGTAATGGGAAAACCTGAAATACAAAAACAGCAGAAAACAGAAATTGGCACTGGGGTGCACTGAGTTAATAGGTTAGTCCAAATATGATCAAAAGTGTATGGAAGTGCATAAATATCATAGCAATATCACACAAAAGAGGCATGGAGCAAGCAGAAATTATAGATACGTTTTGGACGTATCAACATCCCCAAGCTTAATTCCTGCTCGTCCTCGAGTAGGTAAATGATAACAAGCATAATTTCTGTGGTGACATGCTATTAACCATATGAGAACTTTTCATAGTCACATGACAAATGCTTACTGAGATAATGAATCTATAGTAATTAAGTTGCCTCATGAGAATATCACAAAGAACTGAAAGTTTTACAATATGATACTGAAACACTCAATAGATTTGCAATGAGCATGGTGTGCAAACATGACAAAGTGAAATCTCGCTTGCCCCCTTTAGTGAAGCAAAACATAAATGCAGGGGCACCTCCAAAGTTTAAGTGACCACTAGATACAATGATTTCAGAATAAACGATATCATAATCATGCAAAAGACAATGGTACTTTGGGACAATGCACATTACACTCAGAATGACAATCATGCTCTCAATAGTTGGTGCTTTAAAGAAAGAAGGTGGAGACTCTCGAACTATGGCTTTTGTTGGCAAGGTTGAAAACCCGTGGTCGGAAACAAAGACTAAACATATACCAGAGCTCTTGGTTTTAAAAACAGAGGTAATAATTATTTTTTAGAATATGCATATTTCGTCAACGAATGCTAGCAGATAACTCAATCACTTCTTGAGCTGGACAAGTTTCGAGGAACGGCTCCCGCATGAGGACGATCACATCCTCTTAATCTCCTTTGTTTATCACTGCCAAAGTTTTCTGATTTCTCATGAACAAAGCGTGAAGGAGGGTTTGTTTGTTGTATAATTTTTTAATGAGCCGGGCGCACTCTATGCAAGTTCCTTCTCGTATTATGGGTTTGCACATTAGACATGCAATCCCGGGGTGAATCTTGTCCAACTTAAAAAGATCATGAATTAACTACTACTTCCTCATGAGCTAAAACAGAGGCACAAAAGAGAAATGCTTTTTTGAATAATTTCGAGATGGTACATGAAAGTCTTCGTTAGGAATGGCAGGTAAATACCATGTATAGAAAGGTATGGTGGACTCATATGGCATAACTGGTTTAAAGGATTTTGGATGCACAAGCAGTTAGTCCGCTTAGTACAGGCGAAGGTTAGCAAAAGACTGGGAGCGACCAACTAAAAGAGCAATGACGGTCATAATCATGCAGAGCGACAAAGCAACATTGAATCGGGCATGGAAGTTATATCGCCACTCAGAAATTAAAGATCATCAAGGCTTGATAGACTTTCTTTACAGTCTTAAATATGCGTGAGCATATGCCAAGTCAATCAAAATAAATTCTTGGAGGAAGATATCACTAAACCATACCACATCACAGGCAAACAAATCATGTTGGTACTTCAATAACACATTAAGAACCCCCCAGCTATTTGAGACTAACCATAAGAAAACATGAACTACTAAGCACCATTATGCACATAGCATTTTTATCATAGACATATCAACCAGTGCAACAGAAGCCAACTCTCTTAACAAGATAAGCATGATAACTAAAGAGAGTTCCAGCGACCAACTAAAAAAAAGCTCTTTAAAAAGTAAAGCATGAAAACTAAGAGCTGAACATGATAGTAGCTATTGAAAGACAAAGAACACACACATCAAGGATAGACATGAAAATTCTATGTTATGTTCTAGGTTGAAGTGGAGCGTGTTTCTCTCCCACACAAAGAAAGCTGAGTTCCAAATCGTTATGAACAGCAAGCAAAGCTAAAGAAAACTAAAAAGGGAACTAAAAGCAAGACGCTCCAAGCATAGCACATAACACATGAAGTGATAAAAATATAGTGGAACGAAAGACGAACTGATAATTGTTGATGGAGAAGGGGATGCACGGGGGCATCCCCAAGCTTAGACGCTTGAGTCTTCTTGAATATTTCTTGGGGGTGCACGGGGGCATCCCCAAGCTTGAGCGTTTGACACTCCTGAATCTTTTTATCATCTTCCCTCGCACACTTGAAAACTCCCTTCATACATAACTCATCATAATCTGATTAGCGAGGTTAGTACCCATAATAAAATAATTTTTCCTTTCTGGAAATAAGGATATTCTTGAAGGTCTACTGTTTCTCAAGATTGCCAAAAGGTTTTTGCAAAGAAAAAAAAGCAAGCTCAAGGTTTGCAAAACGAAGGAAAGGCAAAACAGGACAGAATCTGTGAAAAACAGACCAGCAGGTAGTAAATAATTTTTTTGGGGTACTTCTGCAACTCAAATCAAAAAACTCAGAACAGACGCCCGAAAGCCAATTGTATAGAGCACGCTGTCGAAAACATTCAGACCAAAAAGATGATCTGGTGATTTTATACTATTTTTTCTGTCCAAGGACAGAATCTGTTTCCTGGACAGCACGTCACAACTTTTGAACTTTCTTGCAATCAGAGGCTACACTTGGCACAAAGCTAAAAAGTAAAGATACAATGATGATGCTACTGTAGTAACAACATCAAGACACAACAAGAACAAAATAAAATTTTATTCATTGTGGGCTGCCTCCCAAAAGCGCTTTCTTTTATGCCTTTAAGCTAGGCATAATGCAAAGAGGAATCAATAATCATCATAATAATCGGAGTTATAAATTGCTTCAAATGGTTCCTCAACAAGTTCACTCTTTTTCCTTCTAGGAAAGGGGTACATACCTTTTGCCTTCCCGCGTAAGCGGATTTGTCCCTTACTTATATCGATGAAGCCTTTTACGGCTCGGAGGAAGTCCCTTCCAAGCACTATATTTCCTTGGTTTGGCTTCATGATGAAGAAATCAACCATTGCAATCCCTTTAAGGAATGTAACTGGCACGTCTTTTATTCTTCCCTGGATCTCGGAAATATCTCCATTAGTGTGTTCATGATAAGATGATAATCTATCCATGTTAAATTTGAAAGAATCATGAACAATTTTTGGCATAGTAGAAACCATAGATCCAATATCATAATAAGCAAGGAAGTCTTGATTAGAGATGCTAATCCTAACAAAAGGCTCCCAATCATTGTCTATTTCCAAAATATCTCTCTTATTGGGTTTGGGTTTCTCTACCTTCATCAAGTCTAGAGCATCCATTCTCTTCTCAATAGTAGCAAGTCTATCTATGACAATATCAAAATTATGATCATAAACAAAGTAACTAGATAGACCATGTATAATTTCAAGAGCTCTAGCTTCATCACACTCTAGGAAATCTCCTTCAGCTATAATATCAAGAGAGTGTTTACACCATTTAAAAAGACCATGGTAAAAATTTCTAAGCACAATTTTTATAGGTATCCAAGGCATAATTCTCCTATGTGCATCAGAAAATCTGTCCCATGCCTTCTTCATATTTTCTCCATCCCTTTGATGGAAATCTAGAACTTCTGATTCCCTCAAAGAACCAAATCCTAACATGCTTGACTAAACAGAAAGGACTACTAGCAAATATTTTTTTTTGTGATTTTTGATAAAAGACACTAAAGCATAATCTGAAAGGTAAACTAACAAGACTAAAAAGCAAAGGTAAAAGATAGCGTGCAACTCCCCTATCTTGAAGAGTGGAGTCCCCGGCAACGGCGCCAGAAAACTTTGCTTGATGGCTTCTCGCCCCTCGTTGGTTACCCCAAGTGGAAGGTTTGAGATGCAGTGTAGCAGTAGTTTTCCCTTGGCAAAGATACCAAGGATCGAATCCCCTGAGACTCCGAGGTTCAACAAGAAGGTGTCAACTGCTAGCGGCGCAACTAGCGATCGACCGGACCTGCACACAAATACAAATAACTTTGCTCCCAATGAGTACAGAGAGGTTGTCAATCTCTCCGGCCTTGTCGTTTACAAAGGATCAAACGCAAGAGATAATAGTGATAGGTATGACTGCAACTAGTAAGTAAGAACTGAAAGTAAATAGCGTATGTGATCATCGATGGTAATATGGACTGGGGTCCCATGATGTTCACTAGTGATGTCTCTCTCCCAAAAGACGATAAAACAGCTAAGCGAGGTAAACGAATTACAGCTGGGCAATTGACAGGATTATGTGCGCAAACCAATGCTAACTATGCTGCAAAGAAAGGTAGAGGCTCAAAAGCATGGGCGGTACGCCGAGGTAAGTAGACCGAAATCCATCTGCATCTACTACTAATCATCCACCTTGAGATATCTATCCAGAACATCTCGCTGGTATTAAGTTGCGAGTCCCACCCATAGTGTAAACTCAAAGCAACAGACAACTACATTAAAAGAACTTTGTGTAAAGTAAACAATCCTTGCACCCGCGAGTACAAGCACCGTTGTTTTCCCCCTTGTGGCAACAACACATCCCCTAGACTCATGTTTCTGTCACTCAAGCTAGTCATCGAGGGGCATGAACCCACAATCAAGCATAACGTTCCCTCTTGGAGTTACTACCTACTACTTGGCCAAAGCAATAAACAGCAACAGAGAACATGCAAGAATTACTCAAGAACATAAATATAAAAGAGGTAAATCAAATATATTACTCACACACAATCTGAACAAAATCTCATAATCCATCGGATCCCAGCAAACTCATCATAGCAACAACATAAGGATTACATATGTGCCTCGATCATGTAGGGCAGCTAACGAGGTCTAATCGGTGAAGAACAAAGAGGGGAGGAGAACATCACATAGCTACTGGTCATGGACCCATGGTCCAAGGGAGACTACTCACAACTCACCCGGGAGGCGTCCATGGTGGTGGAGAGGCTCCCGGTGGTGATCCTCCCCTCCGGCAGGGTGCCGGGAAGAGTTGTCCTGGTGCTCCCGATCTTGGAAGCGCGGCGGCGGCGGAACAGAGATGAGATCGCGAAAAAGGGTTCCATCCTCGAGGGTTTCGGGACACGGTGTAAATATATGCCAAAGGGGGGCGTCAGAGGAGGCCAGGGGGGCCCAGGCGCCCTGGCGGCGCGGCCAGGAGGGGGGGCGCGCCCTCTGGCCGCCTGGAGCCCTGGTGGCCCTCCTCCGGCCCTACTTTGGCCGCATGGAAGCTTCCAGAACGCTGATTTTTTATATATTTTTCCTGGAATTTTTCTGGCAGTTTACGTAATGGGAAAACCTGAAATACAAAAACAGTAGAAAACAGAAACTGGCACTGGGGTGCACTGAGTTAATAGGTTAGTATAAATATGATCAAAAGTGTATGGAAGTGCATAAATATCATAGCAATATCACACAAAAGAGGCATGGAGCAAGCAGAAATTATAGATACGTTTTGGACGTATCAACATCCCCAAGCTTAATTCCTGCTCATCCTCGAGTAGGTAAATGATAACAAGCATAATTTCTGTGGTGACATGCTATTAACCATATGAGAACTTTTCATAGTCACATGACAAATGCTTACTGAGATAATGAATCTATAGTAATTAAGTTGCCTCATGAGAATATCACAAAGAACTGAAAGTTTTACAATATGATACTGAAACACTCAATAGATTTGCAATGAGCATGGTGTGCAAACATGACAAAGTGAAATCTCGCTTGCCCCCTTTAGTGAAGCAAAACATAAATGTAGGGGCACCTCCAAAGTTTAAGTGACCACTAGATACAATGATTTCAGAATAAACGGTATCATAATCATGCAAAAGACAATGGTACTTTGGGACAATGCACATTACACTCAGAATGACAATCATGCTCTCAATAGTTGGTGCTTTAAAGAAAGAAGGTGGAGACTCTCGAACTGTGGCTTTTGTTGGCAAGGTTGAAAACCCGTGGTCGGAAACAAAAACTAAACATGTACCAGAGCTCTTGGTTTTAAAAACAGAGGTAATAATTATTTTTTAGAATATGCATATTTCGTCAACGAATGCTAGCAGATAACTCAATCACTTCTTGATCTGGACAAGTTTCGAGGAACGGCTCCCGCATGAGGACGATCACATCCTCTTAATCTCCTTTGTTTACCACTGCCAAAGTTTTCTGATTTCTCATGAACAAAGCGTGAAGGAGGGTTTGTTTGTTGTATAATTTTTTAATGAGCCGGGCGCACTCTATGCCAGTTCCTTCTCGTATTATGGGTTTGCACATTAGACATGCAATCCCGGGGTGAATCTTGTCCAACTTAAAAAGATCATGAATTAACTACTACTTCCTCATGAGCTAAAACAGAGGCACAAAAGAGAAATGCTTTTTTGAATAATTTCGAGATGGTACATGAAAGTCTTCGTTAGGAATGGCAGGTAAATACCATGTATAGAAAGGTATGGTGGACTCATATGGCATAACTGGTTTAAAGGATTTTGGATGCACAAGCAGTCAGTCCGCTTAGTACAGGCGAAGGTTAGCAAAAGACTGGGAGCGACCAACTAAAAGAGCAATGACGGTCATAATCATGCAGAGCGACAATGCAACATTTAATCGGGCATGGAAGTTATATCGCCACTCAGAAATTGAAGATCATCAAGGCTTGATAGACTTTCTTTACAGTCTTAAATATGCGTGAGCATATGCCAAGTCAATCAAAATAAATTCTTGGAGGAAGATATCACTAAACCATACCACATCATAGGCAAACAAATCATGTTGGTACTTCAATAACACATTAAGAACCCCCCAGCTATTTGAGACTAACCATAAGAAAACATGAACTACTAAGCACCATTATGCACATAGCATTTTTATCATAGACATATCAACCAGTGCAACAGAAGCCAACTCTCTTAACAAGATAAGCATGATAACAAAAGAGAGTTCCAGCGACCAACTAAACAAAAGCTCTTTAAAAAGTAAAGCATGAAAACTAAGAGCTGAACATGATAGTAGCTATTGAAAGACAAAGAACACACACAGCAAGGATAGACATGAAAATTCTATGTTATGTTCTAGGTTGAAGTGGAGCGTGTTTCTCTCCCACACAAAGAAAGCTGAGTTCCAAATCGTTATGAACAGCAAGCAAAGCTAAAGAAAACTAAAAAGGGAACTAAAAGCAAGACGCTCCAAGCATAGCACATAACACATGAAGTGATAAAAATATAGTGGAACGAAAGACGAACTGATAATTGTTGATGGAGAAGGGGATGCACGGGGGCATCCCCAAGCTTAGACGCTTGAGTCTTCTTGAATATTTCTTGGGGGTGCACGGGGGCATCCCCAAGCTTGAGCGTTTGACACTCCTGAATCTTTTTATCATCTTCCCTCGCACACTTGAAAACTCCCTTCATACATAACTCATCATAATCTGATTAGCGAGGTTAGTACCCATAATAAAATAATTTTTCCTTGCTGGAAATAAGGATATTCTTGAAGGTCTACTGTTTCTCAAGATTGCCAAAAGGTTTTTGCAAAGAAAAAAAAGCAAGCTCAAGGTTTGCAAAACGAAGGAAAGGCAAAACAGGACAGAATCTGTGAAAAACAGAACAGCAGGTAGAAAATAAATTTTTTGGGGCACTTCTGCAACTCAAATCAAAAAACTCAGAACAGACGCCCGAAAGCCAATTGTATAGAGCACGCTGTCGAAAACATTCAGACCAAAAAGATGATCTGGTGATTTTATACGATTTTTTCTGTCCAAGGACAGAATCTGTTTCCTGGACAGCACGTCACAACTTTTGAACTTTCTTGCAATCAAAGGCTACACTTGGCACAAAGCTAAAAAGTAAAGATACAATGATGATGCTACTGTAGTAACAACATCAAGACACAACAAGAACAAAATAAAATTTTATTCATTGTGGGCTGCCTCCCAAAAGCGCATTCTTTTATGCCTTTAAGCTAGGCATAATGCAAAGAGGAATCAATAATCATCATAATAATCGGAGTTATAAATTGCTTCAAATGGTTCCTCAACAAGTTCACTCTTGTTCCTTCTAGGAAAGGGGTACATACCTTTTGCCTTCCCGCGTAAGCAGATTTGTCCCTTACCTATATCGATGAAGCCTTTTACGGCTCGGAGGAAGTCCCTTCCAAGCACTATATTTCCTTGGTTTGGCTTCATGATGAAGAAATCAACCATTGCAATCCCTTTAAGGAATGTAACTGGCACGTCTTTTATTCTTCCCTGGATCTCGGAAATATCTCCATTAGTGTGTTCATGATAAGATGATAATCTATCCATGTTAAATTTTAAAGAATCATGAACAATTTTTGGCATAGTAGAAACCATAGATCCAATATCACAATAAGCAAGGAAGTCTTGATTAGAGATGCTAATCCTAACAAAAGGCTCCCAATCATTGTCTATTTCCAAAATATCTCTCTTATTGGGTTTGGGTTTCTCTACCTTCATCAAGTCTAGAGCATCCATTCTCTTCTCAATAGTAGCAAGTCTATCTATGACAATATCAAAATTATGATCATAAACAAAGTAACTAGATAGACCATGTATAATTTCAAGAGCTCTAGCTTCATCACACTCTAGGAAATCTCCTTCAGCTATAATATCAAGAGAGTGTTTACACCATTTAAAAAGACCATGGTAAAAATTTCTAAGCACAATTTTTATAGGTATCCAAGGCATAATTCTCCTATGTGCATCAGAAATTCTGTCCCATGCCTTCTTCATATTTTCTCCATCCCATTGATGGAAATCTAGAACTTCTGATTCCCTCAAAGAACCAAATCCTAACATGCTTGACTAAACAGAAAGGACTACTAGCAAATAATTTTTTTGTGATTTTGAATAAAAGACACTAAAGCAAAATCTGAAAGGTAAACTAACAAGACTAAAAAGCAAAGGTAAAAGATAGCGTGCAACTCCCCTATCTTGAAGAGTGGAGTCCCCGGCAACGGCGCCAGAAAACTTTGCTTGATGGCTTCTCGCCCCTCGTTGGTTACCCCAAGTGGAAGGTTTGAGATGCAGTGTAGCGGTAGTTTTTCCTTGGCAAAGATACCAAGGATCGAATCCCCTGAGACTCCGAGGTTCAACAAGAAGGTGTCAACTGCTAGCGGCGCAACTAGCGATCGACCGGACCTGCACACAAATACAAATAACTTTGCTCCCAACGAGTACAGAGAGGTTGTCAATCTCTCCGGCCTTGTCGTTTACAAAGGATCAAACGCAAGAGATAATAGTGATAGGTATGACTGCAACTAGTAAGTAAGAACTGAAAGTAAATAGCGTATGTGATCAGTGATGGTAATATGGACCGGGGTCCCATGATGTTCACTAGTGATGTCTCTCTCCCAAAAGACAATAAAACAGCTAAGCAAGGTAAACGAATTACAGCTGGGCAATTGACAGGATTATGTGCGCAAACCAATGCTAACTATGTTGCAAAGAAAGGTAGAGGCTCAAAAGCATGGGCGGTACGCCGAGGTAAGTAGACCGAAATCCATCTGCATCTACTACTAATCATCCACCTTGAGATATCTATCCAGAACATCCCGCTGGTATTAAGTTGCGAGTCCCACCCATAGCGTAAACTCAAAGCAACAGACAACTTCATTAAAAGAACTTTGCGTAAAGTAAACAATCCTTGCGCCCGCGAGTACAAGCACCGTTGTTTTCCCCCTTGTGGCAACAACACATCCCCTAGACTCATGTTTCTGTCACTCAAGCTAGTCATCAAGGGGCATGAACCCACAATCAAGCATAACGTTCCCTCTTGGAGTTACTACCTACTACTTGGCCAAAGCAATAAACAGCAACGGAGAACATGCAAGAATTACTCAAGAACATAAATATAAAAGAGGTAAATCAAATATATTACTCACACACAATCTGAACATAATCTCATAATCCATCGGATCCCAGCAAACTCATCATAGCAACAACATAAGGATTACATATGTGCCTCGATCATGTAGGGCAGCTCACGAGGTCTAATCGGTGAAGAACAAAGAGGGGAGGAGAACATCACATAGCTACTGGTCATGGACCCATGGTCCAAGGGAGACTACTCACAACTCATCCGGGAGGCGTCCATGGTGGTGGAGAGGCTCCCGGTGGTGATCCTCCCCTCCGGCAGGGTGCCGGGAAGAGTTCTCCTGGTGCTCCCGATCTTGGAAGTGCGGCGGCGGCGGAACAGAGATGAGATCGCGAAAAAGGGTTCCGTCATCGAGGGTTTCGGGACGCGGTGTAAATATATGCCAAAGGGGGGGCGTCAGAGGAGGCCAGGGGGGCCCAGGCGCCCTGGCGGCGCGGCCAGGAGGGGGGGCGCGCCCTCTGGCCGCCTGGAGCCCTGGTGGCCCCCTCCGGCCCTACTTTGGCCGCATGGAAGCTTCCGGAACGCTGATTTTTTATATATTTTTCCCGGAATTTTTCTGGCAGTTTACGTAATGGGAAAACCTGAAATACAAAAACAGCAGAAAACAGAAACTGGCACTAGGGTGCACTGAGTTAATAGGTTAGTCCAAATATGATCAAAAGTGTATGGAAGTGCATAAATATCATAGCAATATCACACAAAAGAGGCATGGAGCAAGCAGAAATTATAGATACGTTTTGGACGTATCAGACGTGCACCGCAGGTCGGGATAGTAGGCCTCCGAAACCGCACTTCTTTGAGTCCTGTACGGGAGAAGGGAGATAAGGTTTTTGGGGAGCGCTCCGCGCGACTACTGAACTCTTCATCACGGACGTCCCGGACTCCGACGACTACTTCCCCAACGACGACTTCTTCCCCAACGTTGACAACCTCCTCGACGACATGGCTGGCGAGGATGTCGACCCCAAGTCCAGTGCTGCTGCTGTCCCGTACGAGTTCTTCCTTGTTCTGTTAGAGGCACTCACACAGTTCCTTGATCTAGTGTTTGTCCTACATATGTTAGCTTCTACTTCATATATGCAACTTTATGTTCTACATATGTTTAGTTACAGTTCATATATGAAGATGATGTTTACCTTCTCCTTGTTAAATCGGATAACTTGTTTTATCACTGCCATAATAGTCATGGTTTATCTAATATTTTTGTTCATAAAATCATATGGTAAATTGCTCATATTTCAAACAATTCAAAAACCTTATTATAGGCAATTTACCCCAAGTGGTTTTGCTGCTTCCATGAGACCTCCTGTGTTTGAGGGTATCCACTATAAGAGGTGGCGCGTGAAAGTTGTTCTGTGGTTTCAAACCATGAGCTGCTATGACGCCACTCTTGGCAAACCTGAAGGAGATTATGATGCTCAACAGGAACAAGCTTTTCTGAAAATGGATACCCTGTTTAGGGCTGCTCTCTTGAGTGTTCTTGGTGAGAACATTGTTGATGCTTATGCATCAATTGATAATGGAAAAGATATGTGGGACGCACTCGAGGCCAAGTTTGGGGTCTCGGATGCCGGCACTGAGCTGTACATCATGGAGCAATTCTATTGTTACAGGATTACTGAAGAGCGCTCCGTGGTTGAGCAAGCTCATGAGATACAGTCATTTGCTGGAGAACTTGAGCACTTCAATTGCATGCTGCCGGACAAGTTTGCTGTCGGGGGTATCATCACTAAACTTCCTCCTTCGTGGAGGAACTTTGCTACCTTACTGAAACATAAGAGACAGGAGTTTTCCGTTCCGGATCTCATTGGTACTCTTGATGTGGAAGAAAAGGCGAGAGCAAAGGACACACGTGCTCGAGCTATTGAGGGAGGATCTAGTGCCAATTTGATACAGAAGAAAAACTTTCAGTCCCACAAGTTCAAGAACAAGGGCAAGTTTGATGGTGAAGCAAACTTTAATGGGAAGAACAAGGTTGTTCAACACACCAACTTCAAGAAGAAGAATGACAAGAAGAAAGGTGTCTGTCATGTGTGTGGAGATCCTGATCATTGGGCTCCTAGTTGCCCTAATCGCTATGACAAGCATCATCTTGGGAAAGGCGGCAAGACCGTCAATGTTGTCATTGGAGACACTGACATGAAGGATGATGGGTATGGTATATTTCCCACTATTCTTTCAGTATGTCATTCTCCTGAATGGTTGATTGACACGGGTGCTAATGTGCATGTATGCGGTGATATTTCCATGTTTTCGTCTTATCAGACCGCAGGGACTTCAACCGTGTTGATGTGCAACGGTTCAAGTGCTTCTGTTCGTGGTGTTGGCACGGTCGATCTGAAGTTTACTTCGGGGAAGATCGTGCGGCTGAAGAACGTGCATTATGTCCCCTCCGTCAATAAGAATCTTGTTAGCGGATCTCTGTTATGTTGAGATGGCTACAAGTTTGTCTTTGAGTCGAATAAATTTGTAATATCCAAGTATGGAAAGTTTGTTGGCAAAGGCTATGAGTCAGGAGGCCTCTTTCGTTTATCCTTATCCGACGTTTGCAATAAAGTTGTTAATCATGTTTGCAACAATAGTGAATTAAATGTGTGGCATTCACGTGTGTGTCATGTTAACTTTGGTTGCATGTCGCGACTAGTCAAATTAAAATTAATCCCTAGTTTCACCACCATCAAGGGATCTAAGTGTCAAATTTGTGTGCAAGCTAAGCAACCTCGTAAGTCTCACACGACTGCGGAAACGAGAAATCTTGCACCACTAGAGCTCATACTTTTAGATCTATGTGAAATGAATGGTGTTTTGACAAAAGGTGGAAAGAAATATTTCATGACGTTAATTGATGACTCCACTAGATACTGTCATGTGTATCTTCTAAAATCTAAGGGTGATGCTTTGAACTTTTTCAAGATCTATAAAGATGAAGTGGAAAACCAACTTGATCGTAAGATCAAGAGGCTTAGGTCCGACCATGGTGGAGAGTATTTTTCCAATGAATTTGATGCTTTTTATGCGGAACATGGTATAATCCATGAGAGGACGCCTCCCTATTCACCTCAGTCAAATGGGATGGCCGAAAGAAAGAATCGTACTCTAACTGATTTGGTGAACGCCATGTTAGATACATCGGGTCTATCCAAGGCATGGTGGGGGGAGTCGATATTGACTACATGTCATGTCCTAAACCGAGTTCCCACAAAGAACAAAGAAATAACTCCATTCGAGGAATGGGAGAAGAAAAGGTTAAAACTCTCTTATCTACGAACCTGAGGTTGTTTGGCGAAAGTCAATGTGCCAATCTCAAAGAAGCGCAAACTTGGACCAAAGACTATGGATTGTGTTTTCCTAGGATATGCTTTCCGAAGCATTGGATATAGATTCTTGGTTGTAAAATCCAAAGTATCTGACATGCATGTCGGTACAATCATGGAGTCGAATGATGCGACTTTCTTTGAAGATATCATTCTCATGAAGGATATGGCGACCTCATCTACTCAGGAGATGCCTATTTCATCGAATCAAGAATCAGTTACAATTACTGAACCTACCATTTCGATGGAACACTTTGACAAACCCGTGGTGGAAAACAATGAAGCTCCTACTAGGAGCAAGAGACAGAGGACTGCAAAGTCCTTTGGTGATGATTTTCTTGTCTATCTAATAGATGACACTCCCAATTCTATTTCAGAGGCTTATGCGTCTGAAGATGCTGACTACTGGAAGGAAGCGGTTCGTAGTGAGGTGGATTCCATCTTAGCGAATGAAACTTGGGAGATAACCGATCGTTCTTATGGGTGCAAACCTATAGGGTGCAAATGGGTATTCAAGAAGAAGCTTAGGCCTAATGGTACTATGGAAAAGTACAAGGCACGGCTCCTGGCTAAGGGTTATACCCAAAAGGAAGGTGAAGACTCCTTTGATACTTACTCACCTGTGTCACGGTTGACCACTATTCGAGTTCTACTTTCACTAGCTGCCTCACATGGTCTTCTCGTTCATCAAATGGATGTTAAGACTGCTTTCCTAAATGGAGAGTTGGATGAGGAAATTTATATGGAACAACCATATGGGTTTGTAATAGATGGTCAGAAAGGAAAAGTGTGCAAGTTGCTGAAGTCTTTGTATGGACTCAAGCAAGCACCAAAGCAGTGGCATGAGAAGTTTAAAAGAACTTTAACAGCTGCAGGCTTTGTTGTGAACGAAGCTAACAAATGTGTGTACTATCGCCATGGTGGGGGCGAGGGAGTTATCTTTTGCTTGTATGTTGATGACATACTGATTTTCGGAACAAATTTGAATGTTATTACGGAGGTCAAGAATTTCCTATCTCGTTGTTTTGAGATGATGGATTTAGGAGTGGCTGATGTCATTTTGAACATCAAGTTGTTGAGAGACGATGATGGTGGGATTACTTTGCTTCAATCTCACTATGTGGAAAAGATCTTGAGTCGCTTTGGCTATAGTGACTGCAAGCCCTCTCCAACACCATATGATGCCAGCGTGCTACTTCGAAAGAATCGAATAATTGCTAGAGATCAATTGAAATATTCTCAGATTGTTGGCTCCCTTATGTACTTAGCCAGTGCTACAAGACCTGAGATCTCTTTTGCTGTTAGCAAACTGAGTCGGTTTGTCTCAAAACCAGGAGATGTGCATTGGAAAGCTCTAGAGAGAGTTTTGCGTTATTTGAAAGGCACTGCAAACTGTCCACCCAAAACCCCTCACGAACCCCGCTCTTGCTGACGCCGCCACTGTACCACCCCGATAGCATGCCAAGGCCTTCTCGGAACTCCGTGACCTACTAAACAATGGGATTCAGAGACCTGATGGGAGGTGATGACATAGTGTATGATCATGCACAACATGATAGTGGGGGATGAGGGTGAAGATGGTGACGCAACTCTTCAATTTGAAAACATGGCTGGTCCTAACCAACTTCCAGTTCAAGCTGAAGTCTTAGGGGACAGGTTTGGATGGCCGGCTCCCGCATCACTGTTCGTGGAATGGTCCCCATCACGGATACGGTGTCCATTTTGAGGGTCACCGTTGTAGATGCCCTTACATTAATTTTTATCAGACAAAATATCTTCTACTTAAAAAAAGTGAATAACCGACGAACATTCGCGGGGAGGACATTGGCAAATCGAACGATTTTCAAGGCAATTTGTGTTGTACGCGGATGTCAGATTTCTTTAGCAAGCATGATAAATGCGTCCAGTTCTGTTTTCTTATCAGGTTTGTCGTACGTGTCTATCCAAGAAACAATATAAATTGCCATGAAAAACATTTGTTTTTCCATGCCCTCCATGGGAACACCAAGACAATAACATTTTACAATAAATGTAAGGTTCTATCTTCCACCTCGTCTTTAGTCTGACCTTATGTTATGTATATTCCCCTGCCCCTCTCTCTTCGTTTTGATTTTTCCGCTTTTATCTCTAATTCTTTCACAGGTTTCCACAAAAACTGTTTTAGTTGCTTCACTTCTTATTGTCCTTTTTAATGAAAGAGGAGCCACCCCTCCTATTTTGTGCCCCCTCCGTTCCTAAATATAAGTCTTTTAAAAGATATCACTACAAACTACATACCGATGTATATAGACATATTTTAGAGTGCAGATTCACTCATTTTGCTCTGTATGTAGCCCGTAGTGAAATCTCTAAAAAGACTTGTATTAAGAACAGAGGGAGTATTAAATAACCATAACATTCATTACATCCAAACTATAAGCTACCAAACCAACTACAGTTTCAAACTCCATGTTATATTTTATAAACTTGAACTCGAAGGTTCAAGCTCAGCCAAGCATCAGATGTCGAAAAGAGAGGCTCGACCAGCAAAGGCAGACCTGCCAGACTCCATAATATCAACCAACTAGACAGAATAAGGAAGGATCGGTCCACTAAGCTGGACAAAATATCAAACCGAACCGTTGCATGATAAGGAGACTCCAAAGACATGGAAAAATATGTAAACTTCCAAGGGATGGGTACGCAGTCGAAGAATCATCCGCAGATTCGACGCAAACCTTGGGAAGCTCGATACACCTCACTTGCTACATGTTTTACGAGCCTTGCCCAATCAATAGCTTTTGATGTTCCTCTTTTATCTACAGAATGGCCAGCCAGAGATACTGCGGCGGCATCGGAGTAGCAGCGGTAGCCATGCTTGCGTCTCGGGATGTGGACGGCGTGAGGGGGGCAGAGGAAGGCTGATGAAGCGGCACCGGACGATCGCTTACCGTTAATACTGTACAGTAAATTAAGATGATTGATTATCATATTTTAAACGTTCGTGCTCACGAGAAGGCACATCAACGCACCTGCTTTCTGGGCGCGTAGGTGACAGGACTGACTCGACGTTGTGTATTTATTTATAAAAAATCCGCCGTGGAATTTTTGTCATTCGGATTTTTAAGCACCGTCTTCCATGACGTGTTCTTTCTTTATGCGTCGTGCCTATCTCTCTCTCTCTCTCTCCTAGCAGGCAGGCAGACATGGCGTACGGGTACGGCGACAGAGCCGAGACATTGACATTTTGGAACGGAACAGGTTGGAGTATGAGCACGCAAATGGCCACCATGTCGACCTACGGGTACCGCACTATGGCTTTGGACACAACATGGCGGGAGAGTGTTGGCGAGATGGGATCAAACGTAGGGGATGTTTGGTTTCTAGCCACACCTTGCCACACATTGCCATGCCTAACCTTAGGCAAGTTTGACCAAGTTAGGTATGTGTTTGGTTCTAGCCACACTTGAGGCAAGGATTTTTTTATGAGCAGTGAACCCCACATGTCATAGACACAAAAAGTGTGGCAAGATTCCCTTAGGCAAGCCAAAGTGTGGCTAACAATTTGAGCAACTCAAGTAAGGCAAGTATGGCAAATGTGGCAACATATGGCAAAGATAGTCACAATCCAAACAGCCCCGTAGTGCGTGCATGGACAGATAGCGCAAGAATTTCCCACCGAGCTTGATTCAAACTCTCCATCCAGCTCAGCCAGAGTACCTACCAGTCAGTCAGTGAGTCAGTCTCCTGTGCGTGTACTGCGTGGGTGCTCGTGGCTGCTGAGTTGTTGTCCTTCGGCAAAAAACACATATATGACCTGTGGGCGAAAACAATTCAAAGTTTGAACTGCTCATGAAAAAATTTCACAGCGCTGACCTTCTCGACTGGCGCCCGACAGCAGGGCGCTGCATCCTACTATGCAGCACCTTTGCCCTGGGCGCTGCATATCTTTCCAGCGTGGCAGCCCGGGTCCAGGCGCGGCCCCATAGACCGCAGTGCAGAGTATATCGCTTGGGCGCCACACTTGTAATGTGCAACGCTTAGGCGCTGCACTACGACTTATCCAGTTTCGTGGTCCCACCCCTCACCCCACCAACCCCATCCCACACACCCCACCCCACCCCACAAGCTGAAGCAAAGGTCCCCCCCTCTCCCCCCTCTCCCCCCTATCTCAAATCCTTCTCTAATCTTGCTCATTCGGAGTATTTGACCGTGGATTTCGAAGCCAACCCCTCCCTTAAGGTAATCTCCTCCGATCCCCTCTTTTTCATCCATAGGAATTGTCACATTTGCTCAAATGTGGCTAGTTTAGGGAAACCCTAGTTTTGGCTAGAATTTGGAAATTTGTGTTCAAACATGTTATGTTTCTTTACTAATTTGGTAGGGTTAGGTTTAATACTATGCTAGGGTTTGGGTTAGGGTTAAGGTTATGCTATTGTTAGGGTTGTTGTTATTGTTAAGTGGGGGTTAGGGGTGTTGTTTCATATCTATGTTAGGGCTTGTGTATTTTGTGCAAAAACTTGGTTAAGTACTTACTTGATATATGTGTGTGTTTTATTATTGTAGGGATGGGAAGAACATGTGTTTATGTTCATCATGTGGATAGAGAAGCCTTTTTGAAAGGCAATGTTGAGCCGGACCCAGAAGAGCTTGACATGGTGTTTGAGAGTAGTCCTAGCTATGCGGAGCTTTTGGAACAAGTGAGGAAGGATTTGAATTGGATGGACCCAAGTGACAATGTTGAGTTGGAGGGAAGACATAATGTTGGTTTCGGAGTGCACATCCGTTGGAAGACAATGCGTGTCAACTCCGAGCAATGTTGGGTTGCATACAAGGAGACGGTTGCCGAATCTCTAGACAAGGCTCTTGAGTTACACGGTTAAGTGTGAAGTGCCAAAATGTCCATGGATTGTGCGTGCAAGGCCATGGAAAGGAGGTCCCACTTGGCGCATAGTTAGTTGTCTACCAATGTGACGCCCGAAGACCAACGTCCCAGAAGATTCCAGAAGATTCCAGAGATTCCAGATGTTCCGGGTTCTCCCGTGTGTTTCATTTGTGCTTGTGTTATTTATTTTTGCTTTGCATCATGTCATCATGCCATCATGTCATATTTCTTTTGCATCTCAACCTAAATAAATAGTGTGGACCTTCGGTCCATTTAAATCGAGGGAAGAATGACTTCTCTTTATAACATATAAAAGTCTCTCAATATTATTAGGGAGCTATAATAAATATTCCATTTGTTTGGAATTAACCCAACACACTTGCATATTTTCCCCATGCCTCTTAATTCTAGTTTCACCGTTAAAAACCTCCCTATATTTCTTTTCTCGCTTATCGAGGTTCCTCCAAAAACCTCAACATTTTTGGACACTTCTATAATCAAGTCTTAGTTCAAACCCATTTGATTTAAATTCAAATAAGTTTGGATTATATCTCGATCATGCCTTTTCTATTTTTCTCGGACCGTGCTCATTTTATGATGCCCGAGAAAATTAGTCCCATGTGCTAACTATTTCCCTAACCCCCCTCCTCATTCTTTTCTTTATTTGGCTTCTGCTAAAAATCAGTCAGAGGAAGAACTAGCCGCAGCTGGCCCAACTGCCACCTCCCTGGCCCATCTCCTCCCTGGCCATCTCAGCCTCCAGGTCCTTTCGGCCCGAGGCCCAGCCTCCCTCCAGGCCCGACCGCTTCCCTAAACCTAGCCGGCCACCGACCGCTCCTCCCATCCCCTCGCTCCTCCCTCTCCTTCCCGTGCGCCGCCAGCTCCCTCGCTCACCTCTCGACCCCTCGCTCTCCCCTCGCAGCTCACCGAGCCCGACCTTCTCGCTCGACTCGCAGCGCCCCGCATCCCTTCGAGCCCCAGCGCCCGCACCCCTCCTCGGCCAGGAGCTGCCGCCCGAGGCTGCAACCACCTCCGCCAGGGTCCGTGCTCTTCTCCCTCGCGCAGCGCCTGCCATGGCGCCTCCAGCACGCCGTCGTCCGCTCGCCGAGGCCCCGCCTCCTCGTCCAGTGCGACCGCACCGCCTGGTCGTCCCGTCGGCCTCCACCAGGCCCCTGCCGCCAGCTCGCCCCGCGAGACCCCTCCGTCGCCAGGGCCGCAGCCCGCCGCATCACCAGCGCCGGCCAGGGGCCCCTGCCTCGTCCGTCCTCCCCGCCATCCCTACTGCACCGCCGCCCGGCCTTAGCCTCCCGCCGGCAAGGCGCCATCGCCGCGCAGGCCTCTTCCTCCGCGCCCGAGCCCCGAGCTCCTCCCTGGTGCCTGCGCCTCGCTGCTGGCCGCTCCTCCTCGCTGCTCCGAGACCGTGCCGTGCTTGTTTTGTTGCTGCTGTTATTTTTCGGCAAGTCCAAGTACCTCTGTCGCCGGTGCCTAGTACCACTACGTTTGTCATGTACATCTACACCAAGACTGGACCCCAAGTACCACGACGCCCATGACCTTCAAGTTCCACTACCGGATGTGTCAAGTACCTCGACAACGACCCCGAACATCTACGAACGTGTACGGCTACCTTCGGTGAAGAAACGAGTACACCTACATGGCGACGCGTCAAGTACCACTACTTCCCTCTCCGAAACGGAACATGCACGACGAACGTGAACCACGACGCGAACGTGAACAACTACCGTCGCCGAGACCGCAAGTACCACTACATAAACGAGTACCACGACGACCCGTCAAGTACCTCTTCGGAAACGTGAACGACTACTTCCCTCTGCGAACGTGTACCACGACTCGCGAGAACGTCTACTTCCACTACCGTTGACCCGTGTACCACTACTTCCACTATGTCCCTCGACGTCTCGAACCGCTTCGAGAACGAACGCTTCGAAGGTATAACCCCGAGACGATGACCCGAGAACGTTTGCATGTGTTGTATGAGATGTTTCCCTTGTGTGCACCATGCCCGTTTCATCTTTTGTCGTGCTCCTCGTATGCCTCGTCGCCGACTCGTGGGAACCCGGTGACGGGATCACCCCACCTTTCATCTTGTTCCGCTCGCTCACTCCACCTTTGCTTTTGCTCCGGACTCTCAACGAGTTACCGGTACCGAGATGTTGCCGTTGCATCATTTTCGGATCGTTGCCGTGGCACCCTTTCCTTCTACCACGGTGACAATACTTCATATCTCTTCATGTCAACTTCTAATAAAATTGCATAAACTTGATCATGTCATCCGCATCATGTTAACAACATTAAAATGTGTGAATTGTTGTTGCTTGAAATTGCTAAACATGCTCATCGGGGTTTTCCGGAATATGTTGTTGTTATTTCCGGCCTCATTTAAAATGCCTAAATAGTGTAGTTTTATTTTGCTTCACCTTGTTGCCATGTTAACAAACATTTAATCTTGTCTTGTAAATAAACGAGAGTCAACTAAATAAATAACATGTGGTGTTTCGTCAATATGCAACTCGTTGCATATTGAGTTCCACTTAACTTGTAGTTTTGGTTGTGCACATTGCCATGCATTGCCTCATTAAACCGGACATGCATCATACTTGGATGTGCATCGTATGACATGTTTATGCTTGTGTGTTTACCGTGTTGTTTGCTTCTTTCCGGTTGCTTCTCTTGTTAGCTTCGGTTTCGTTCCAGAGTTGTGAGGATTCGCTCGACTGTTGCTCCGTCTACTTCATGGATCCTTTCTTCTTCCTTGCGGAATCCCAGGCAAGATGATCATACCCTTGGATACCTTTACTACCATTGCCATGCTTAGTGTCTCGATGCTATCGTTGCATGTCGCGCTACCCATCTTTTATGTCAGCATCTCCTTGTTGCCATGAAACCTCTAACATTTGAAACCTTCCTAGCAAAACCACTGTTTGGCTATGTTACCCGCTTGCTCAGCCCCTCTTATAGCATTGTTAGTCGCAGGTGAAGATAAAGATCGTTCCAGGAGGGAACTTGTTGTTGGAATATCACAATATCTATAATTATTATTAACACACCTATATACTGGGCATGGGTGGAAGGCTTGGCCTTTTGCTCGGTGTTTTGTTCCACTCATGCCACCTTAGGCGCCGATAAACCGGCATTATGTTCCTTGATTTTGCGTTCCTTACACGATGGGTGGATGGGGACCCCTTGACAGTTCGACTTTGAATAAAACTCCTCCAGCAAGGCCCAACATTGATTTTAATTTGCCTCATAATAACAACTTAATTAATTAATTAAAATTGCATAGGGGGTCGCGTCCCCGAGGATTCTTTCTACATAGCAGGGGGGGCCAGTGCTAATGGTGTTGGTCCCAAACGGGCAGACTGCGGGACCGCCTCGGGGAAACTCGAGGTATCTGGCTCCTGTAGGATGTCCCATCCGGACGTGGCCTGAGACAAGATACGCGCGGCTACTATCAGGGTGTCGGCACGCCGGGAGGTCTTGCTGGACTAGTTTTACCATTGTCGAAATGTCTTGTGCACCGGGATGCCGAGCCTGATCGGATTTTCCCTATGATAAGGAGTGATGATATTATATTTATCACTTCAGCTAATCGTGAGAGCTTGTGATGGGCTAAGTTGGGACACCCCTGCAGGGTTATGATCTTTCGAAAGCCGTGCCCGCGGTTATGTGGCAGATTGGAATTTGTTAATGTCCGGTTGTAGAAAACTTGACAGAGGATCCGAAGTAAAACACACGACTGTGTGAGTAACCGTGACTGTCTCTTTTCACTTTGAGAAGAGAACACGGTGAGCAATGCGTGAGGGCTTTTGAGCATTGTCGGCCCGTCATCGCCATCGATGGCACGTTCTTGCCCGGACAATACAAGGGCACTCTTTTGGTTGCAATAGCAAGTGATGCCAATAACCGGGTGTTGCCTTTGGCTTTCGCTTTGGTTGAGGTGGAGAACAATGATAACTGGGAGTGGTTCTTGCGTCATTTGAGAACAAGGGTATTACTGGCTGAAAGGGAAATTTGTGTCATATCGGATCGCCATCCAGGAATTCTAAATGCGGTTGTGGTTGACATTCCCGGACATACAAAGTTGCACCATCGATGGTGCATGAGGCACTTTTGTGCAAACTTTTATAGGGCATGTGGTATCAAGGAGTTGGCCGATGATCTTCAAGATTGTTATCTCGTTTTCTCCGACAAGCGGTTTGTCGCGTTGTTCAATGCATTGCTCAGACACAAGAAACTTGACCCCGGTGGTCTTGATTTTCTCAATAGGCACATTGGGGAAAGGAATATGTGGGCACGCGCTTTCGATGAAGATGGTCGGAGGTACGGTCAAATGACAAGCAACATGGCAGAATGCTTCAATAGGGTTCTCAAGGGTGTTCGTGCATTACCTGTGACGGCAATAGTTCAATACACCTTCGACAAGATGAATGCGTACTTTTTAAAGTACTCAATGGAGACGGATATGCAGAATGCTGGTGAGAACAAGAAAAAGCACAAGTATAATTTCCCACCAAAGGTTGAAGAATGGTTGCAATTTCAATCACAAAATGCAGACTCCAAAGAAGATGTTCTATATGACGACAACGAGTGGAAGTACGAAGTGAAAGATCCTGGAGGAACCTCGAACGATGGCCACCAACACGGAGGCAGCGCATTCAAGGTCTCCCTAACAAGGTGTGATTGCATTCTGCATGAGGCCATCGTTGCTTCATCTGCCATGCTCGCACTTGTTAAACGCATCCCGTGTTAGGAATGTTGACGTCAATCACCCTCTTACCGTGCGGGAGTCCAAGTTCTCAATCATGACGGTAAAGAAAACATGGGCTCCCCGGTTTGAGCCATACTTGGACCAATCACAATGGCCGGAGTATCATGGAGTTCAACTATGGCCGGACCCGGAATTGAAGGTCATTAGACGGGGAATACGTAAGACAAAGCGTCTTTGAGGTGACATGGACGGATGTGGCCGTGGTGGCGCTCGAGAATATGGCGCCGGCCAATTCCAAGAGCCTCGGGAGCAATCCCGTTGTGGGGCGTGCAATCAAGGGGGACACAACACAAGAACTTGTCCCAAACCAAAAAAGAGATCAAAGAAAAACGATGCAAGCACGAGCCAAGCAAATGATAACCAACCAACTCAACCAAGGAGTAGCCAACCAAGTCAAACAAGTACCCAAGTGCCAAACCAATCAAACCAAACACGCCAACGAGGAACTAGGCAACAAAGAGGGAGTCAACTAGGTCTTAGAAGAGGCCGTGGTGGTGGTAGAGACTGTGGTGGTGGTATAGGCCGTGGTGATGGTCTTGACCTTGGTGGTGGTCTAGGCCGTGGTGATGGTGTTGGACGTGGTGGTGGTAGAGGCCGTGGTGATGGTGTTGGACGTGGTGGTGGTAGAGGCCGAGGTGATCTAGGCCGTGGTGATGGTGGCGGTCGTAGTGGAGGAATGTTCTCTTGGCTGAATGGGCCATTGCCGTATGTGACTTACTATGATCTTGTTACTTTGGCTCAATGTTTGTGTTGTCATATTGCAATGTGTGAATAACTATTATATTGCCATATTCGTAGGTATGGAAATAATGAAGGGGGTGGAGGACACGGAGTGGGAAGGTGAGATCCCTGAGTGGTGGGACAAGGAAGAAGAAGAAGAAGAGAGGAAGATGAAGGAGGGACAAGGACCATGACCTTCTTATTAACATATATGACTATGTGTATGACTATGTGATTTGAACTACTTTATGTGCTACGTATGTATGACTATGTGATTTGGACTACTGTATGTGCTATGTAGTACCAAATGTGATTTGGTTATGAACATGTGCCACCTGTGTGAACCAGAAAACACAAACAGAACATGTCATTTCAAAATAGCTGATAGTGCAACGCCCGGCCGCTAGGCCCTGCACTGCGCAGTGCAGCGCCCTACCTTTAGGCGCTGCACACTGGCAAACCTACTGGAATGCTTCTGTTCTTCTCTGGACCAGCATGTTCAGGTGTGCAGCGCCTAAAAGCTAGGCGTCACACCTAATAGTGCAGCGCCCCTCCCTTAGGCGCTGCACATCTGGACATGCTAGTCCAGAGAAGAATAGAAACATTCCAGTGGTTTTGCTGCCCGAAAAATTGCTAAGTCCATGTGCAGCGCCTAAGAGAAGGGCGCTGCACTACACTATGCAACGCCTAAGGGAGAGGCGATGCACACTGGCAAACCTACTGGAATGCTTCTGTTGCTCTCTGGGCTAGTATGTCCAAGTGTGCAGCGCCTAAGACAAAGGCGCCACACTAGTTAATGTGCAGCGCCTAAGGGAGAGGCGCTGCTCACCTGACCAGTAAAACTGCCCCACCCACTCCCCACCTACCCACACCACAGACAGACACACCCAGCAGAGAAGCCCGAAGCTCAGTGTCTCCCCTCTGCCCCCCATATCCCCCTCTCAAATCCTTCTCAAATCCGGAGATTTTGTCCGTGGATCTGGAAGCCAACCCCTCCCTTAAGGTAATCTCCTTCGATCTCCTCGTTTTCATCCCAAAAAATGTCACATTAGCTCAAATCGAACTAGTTTGGGGAAACCCTAGTTCTTGCTTGGATTTGGGCATGTGTGTGGTAATTTGTGGGGAAACCCTTGGGTGATGCATTCCCCTCTATACATGTCAATGTGTTTATATTTATCGGGAAACCCTACTTTCGTAGGAATGGCTTCATCCGGTTCAATGACAAGGCCACCATGTGCTAACCATGATGACATGCCGAACAAGTGGGAGAGTGCATCATTGGACAAGGTGAATGAGAAAGATGTCAACATCCCACCATGTTGGTGTGGGGATGTTTGCAAGGTGAAGGTGTCCACCGACCGAAAGAAGTCATGGACGGAAGGGGGGAGATACTTTGTATACCCCAACTATGCTTATGATCGTGCACTTCCAACTAACGCATATGATGAGCCACCGGTAAGCTAGACAAGTAACATGTTACTCTCAAATGTGTGTCCACACTAACTAAAATTGTGTATGCAGTCACCCCCTCCACTATGCAAGTACTTCACATGGATAGATCATGAAGTGCCCGAAGATGTCAAAAAGGACCAATATGAAGATTGTCTTAGGCGCCAGCGCCGTTTCGAAGAATCCCTTCGATGAGGCTTGGAGGAAGAGCGTCGTCAAAAGGAGAGGATGGATCGGAAGAAACGAGAGGAGGAGAGGGCTCGCCAAGCGAAACTTGCTCGTGAGGAGGAGAGGGCAAGAAAGCTAGCAAAGGCTCGCGAGGCGCAAGAGGAGGATGAGGCACGTGACATGAAGGGAAAATGGCCTCGCTCGATTCAGTAGGGACTTAGCTTCGGTTCACCCGTCATGGACTAGGGCAAGAAGCCATTTGTCATCACCTATCTTCTAATGAATGTGTCTTGAACTTGTGAGGTTATGTGCGATGTTGGTGAACTTTCTTCTAGGGAAAGCCGCCATTTGTGTCGTGAACCATGTCGTGTTAATGTTTCATTCGTCTTTAGTTAAGAACTCATCGGCATAAAATTTGTGTTAGTTGAAATTGGTGTGATGCTCTAGTTATTGAAAATATTGTGATGGTCCCCTGAATTGAAACTGATGTAAACCAAACAGTTTTTGCAATAAACAAAAGTGCAGCACCCAACAGAGGGGCGTCACACTGTATAGTGCAGCGCCTGACTGATGGGCCTCGAACCCCTCGTTGGTTACCCCAAGTGGAAGGTGTAAGATGCAGTATGTAGAAGTGTTTTCCCTTAGCAAAGATGCCAAGGATCGAATCCCCAGAGACTCCTAGGTTCAACAAGTAGGTGTCAACTGCTAACGGCGCAAATTAGCAATCAACGTGGACCTACACACAGATACAAATAACTTTGCTCCCAATGAGTACAGAGAGGTTGTCAATCCCTCCGGCCTTGTAGTTCACAAAGGGTTAAAAGCAAATGATAGTAGTGATAGATAGTGTTTTGCAATAGTAAGTAAATAGCGAAAAGTAAATAGCGGATGTGATCAATGATGGTAATAAGGACCGGAGTCTCATGATGTTCACTAGTGATGTCTCTCTCCCAAAAGACGATAAAACAGCTATGTGAGGTAAACAAATTACAGCTGGGCAATTGACAGGACCACGAACGCAAACCAATGCTGATTACATTGCAGAAAGGTTGAGATTCAAAGCATGGGCGGTATGCCAAAATAAGTAGACCGAAATCCATCAATATCTACTACTAATCATCCACCTTGAGATATCTATCCAGAACATCTCGCTGGTATTAAGTTGCGAGTCCCACCCATAGTGTAAACTCAATGCAACAGACAACCGCATTAAAAGAACTTTGCGTAAAGTAAACAATCCTTGGACCCGCGGGCACAAGAACCGTTGTTTTCCCCCTTGTGGCAACAGCACATCCCCTAGACTCATGTTTCTGTCACTCAAGCTAGTCATCGAGGGGCATGAACCCACAATCGAGCATAATGTTCCCTCTTGGAGTCACTACGTATTACTTGGCCAAAACAATAAATAACAACGGAGAACATGCAAGAATTACTTATGAACATAAATATAAAAGAGGTAGATCAAATATATTACTCAAGATCAATCTGAACATAATCTCATAATCCATCGGATCCCAGCAAACTCAACATAGCAACAACATAAGGATTACATATGTGCCTCGATCATGTAGGGCAGCTCACGAGGACTAATTAGTGAAGCACAAGAACGGGAGGAGAACATCACATAGCTACTGGTCATGGACTCATGGTCCAAGGGAGACTACTCACGAGTCATCCGGGAGGCGTCCATGGCGGTGGAGAAGCTCCCGGTGGTGATCCTCCCCTCCGGCAGGGTGCCGGGAAGAGTTCTCCTGGTGCTCCCGATCTTGGAAGCGGCGGCGGCGGCGGAACAGAGATGGGATCGCGAAAAGAGTTCCCGTTCTGAGGGTTTCGGAGGACGCTTTAAATATATGCCAAAGGGGAGCATCGGGGAAGCTTCGGGGGGCCCAGGCGCCCCCCCCGGCGCAGCCCAGGGGGGGTCGCGCCGCCAGGGCGCCTGGAGCCCTGGTGCCCCCCCGGCTGCCCTTCGGACGCACGGTTGTTTCCGGAACGCTGATTTTTTATATATTTTTTCTGGATTTTTCCTGGCAGTTCTCGTAACGTGAAAACCTGAAATACAAAAACAGCCGAAAACAGAAACTGGCACTGGGGTGCACTGGATTAGTAAGTTAGTCCAAATATGATCAAAAGTGTATGGAAGTGTATGAATATCATAGCAATATCACCCAAAAGTGGCATGGAGCAAGCAAAAATTATAGATACGTTTTGGACGTATCAACATCCCCAAGCTTAATTCCTGCTCGTCCTCGAGTAGGTAAATGATAACAAGAATAATTTCTGTGGTGCCATGCTATTAACCATATAGGACTTATTCATAGTCATATGACAAAAGCTTACTGAGACAATGATTCTATAGTAATTAAGTTGCCTCATGAGAAAATCACAAATGACTGAAAGTTTTACAATATGACATTGAAGCATCAAATAGATTTGCAATGAACATGATGTGCAAATATGATAAAGTGATATCTAGCTTGCCCCCTTTAGTGAAGCAAAACATAAATGCAGGGGCACCTTCAAGGTTTAAGTGATGACTAGATACAATGATTTCAAAATAAACGATATCACAATCATGCAAAAGACAATGCTACTTTGGGACAATGCACATTACACTCAGAATGACAATCATGCTCTCAGTAGTTGGTGCTTTTAAAAGAAAGTGGAGACTCATAAAAGTAAAAGAATGGTTAAGTGCTAGAGCTTTTTATTTTTAAAACATGGAAGCAATTTTGTCAACGGTAGTAGTACTTCATATGTGTCATGTATAAGACATCCTATAAGTTGCAAGCCTCATGCATCGAATACCAATAGTGCTCGCACCTTGTCCTAATTAGCTCGGATTTCCATGGGTTATCATTGCATTACATATGTTTCAACCAAGTGTCACAAAGGGGTACCTCTATGCCACCTGTACAAAGGTCCAAGGAGATAAATCGCATTTGATTTCTCGTTTTTGATAGATCTCAACTTGAGGACATCCATACCGGGACAACATAGAAAATAGATGATGGACTCCTCTTTAATGCATAAGCATATTCTCATAAGAGATTGAGGATTAATGTCCAAGCTAAAACTTCCACCATGATACATGGCTTTGGTTGGCGGCCCAATGTTCTTCTCTAACAATATGCATACTCATTCAACCCATGGCAAATCACCCTTACTTCAGACAAGACGAACATGCATAGCAACTCACATGATATTCAACAAAAGTGTGACAGTTGATGGCGTCCCCAGAAACATGGTTACCGCTCAGCAAGCAACTAATAAGAAATAAGATACATAAGCAACACATTCTTTACCACAATAGTTTTTAAGCTACTTTCCCATGAGCTATGTATTGCAAGGTTAGTCTACTTAGTACAGGTGGAGGTTAGCAAAAGACTGGGAGCGACCAACTAAGAGAGCAATGACGGTCATAATCATGCAGAGCGACAAAGCAATATTGAATCAGGCATGGTAGTTATATCGCTACTCAGAAATAAAAGATCATCAAGGCTTGACAGACTTTCTTTACAGTCTTAAATATGCGTGAGCATACGCCAAGTCAATCAAAATAAATTCTCGAAGGAAGATATTACAAAACCATACCATATCATAGGCAAACAAATCAAGTTGGTACTCCAATAACACATTGGGAATCCCCCAGCTATTTGAGACTAACCATAAGAAAACCTGAACTACTAAGCACCATTATGCACGTAGCATCTTTATCATAGACATATTAACCAATGCAACGGAAGCAAACTCTCTTAATAAGGTGAGCATGATAATTAAAGAGAGTTCTAGTAACCAACTAAACAAAAGCTCTTTGAAAAGATAAGCATGAATACTAAGAGCTGAGCATGATAGTAGCTATTAAAAGACAAAGAACACACACAGCAAAGATAGACATGAAAATTATATGTTATGTTCTAGGTAGAAGTGGAGCGTGTTTCTCTCCCACATAAAGAATGCTGAGTTCCGACTCGTTATGAAAAAATAAAAAGAAAACTAAAAGCAAGACGCTCCAAGCATAGCCCATAACACATGAAGTGATAAAAATATAGCGAAACGAAAGACGAACTGATAATGTTGATGGAGAAGGGGATGCACGGGGGCATCCCCAAGCTTAGACGCTTGAGTCTCGTTGAATATTTCTTGGGGGTGCACGGGGGCATCCCCAAGCTTGAGCGCTTGACACTCCTGAATCTTTTTATCATCTTCCCTCGCACACTTGAAAACTCCCTTCATACATAACTCATCATAATGTGATTAGCGAGGTTAGTACCCTTAATAAAATAATTATACCTTGCTGGAAATAAAGATATTCTTGAAGTTCTACTGTTTCTCAAGATTGCCAAACGGTTTTTGCAAAGAAAAAGCAAGCTCTTGATTTGCAAAATGAAGGAAAGGCAAAACAGGACAGAATCTGTGAAAAACAGAACAGCAGGTAGTAATTGATCTGTTCGGGATACTTCTGCAACTCAAATCAAAAAACTCAGAACAGACGCACGAAAGACAGTTATATAGAGAATGCTGTCGAAAGAATTCAGACCAAAAAGATGATCTGGTGATTTTATACGAATTTTTCTATCCAAGGACAGAATCTGTTTTCTGGACAGCACCTCACAACTTTTGAACTTTCTAGCAATCAGAGGCTATACTTGGCACAAATATGAAAAGAAAAGATACAATGATGATGCTACAGCAGTAAACAACATCAAGACACAACAAAAGCAAAAAATTTATTCATGTGGGCTGCCTCCCAAAAGCGCTTTCTTTTATGCCTTTAAGCTAGGCATAATGCATTTAAATCATGTTTTATCAAGAGTAAAAGAATAGCTAGCCCGTACAACGGACTCAAAAGGTAACTTGATCTTCTTTCGAGGGAAGTGTTCCATCCCTTTCTTGAGAGGAAACTGAAATTTTATATTACCCTCTTTCATGTCAATATTAGCAACAACGGTGCGTAAAAAGGGACGTCCCAAAATAATTGGACATGAAGGATCACATTCAATATCCATAATAGTGAAATCAACGGGAACATAATTATCATTAACAACAATAAGAACATCGTCGATCCTCCCCAAAGGTTTCTTTATGAAAGAGTCAACGAGACGAGCACCAAAAGAACAAGAATCATAAGGTTTCAATTTAAGCATATCATAAAGTCTTTTGTGCATAATAGAAGTACTGGCTACAATATCACATAAAGCATAGCATGAGAAGTTGTTTATCTTAATTTTAATCATAGGATCCCAACCATCTTCTAGCTTTCTAGGTATGGAGGCTTCTACTCTAAGTTTCTCCTCCCTAGCTTTGATAAGAGCATTAGTGACGTGCTCTGTGAAGGCAAGATTAAGCGTGCTAGTGTGGGGATCTTTGGACATTCCTTGTAGAAAGGTGACAACTTCTGAAATACTACAATTATCAAAATCAATTTTATCATTAATGGGCAGAATTGTACTTTCATCCTCTTTGTTTGAATTGCTCTCTATTATAAGAGTTTGAACATCTTCCCAAGTTTGGGGAAGCTTAGGAGCAATTTTAAACTGAGGCTCATACTCTTTTCCTGGAAGACCATGCCATGGGCATAACCCTCCGTCAAGACTAATATAATCACAAGGTTTATTACTTTTGTAGATTCCGACAGTGGTAATTGGGGTAATGGAAGAAGGGGTGTACTCCTCCCATTTAGTGTTTTTGGTAGAACCCATAATAGCAAGTAAGCAAGATAACTATTTTTGTGATTTTCGATAAAAGGTACTAAAGCAAAAACTGAAAGGTAAACTAACAAGAATAAAAAACAAAGGTAAAAGATAGCGTGCAACTCCCCTATCCTGAAGAGTGGAGTTCCCAGCAACGGCGCCAGAAAATACTCCTTGATGGGCCTCGAACCCCTCGTTGGTTACCCCAAGTGGAAGGTGTAAGATGCAGTATGTAGAAGTGTTTTCCCTTAGCAAAGATGCCAAGGATCGAATCCCCAGAGACTCCTAGGTTCAACAAGTAGGTGTCAACTGCTAACGGCGCCAATTAGCAATCAACGTGGACCTGCACACAGATACAAATAACTTTGCTCCCAACGAGTACAGAGAGGTTGTCAATCCCTCCGGCCTTGTTGTTCACAAAGGGTTAAAAGCAAATGATAGTAGTGATAGATAGTGTTTTGCAAGTAAATAGCGAAAAGTAAATAGCGGATGTGATCAATGATGGTAATAAGGACCGGAGTCTCATGATGTTCACTAGTGATGTCTCTCTCCCAAAAGACGATAAAACAGCTATGTGAGGTAAACAAATTACAGCTGGGCAATTGACAGGACCACGAACGCAAACCAATGCTGATTACATTGCAGAAAGGTTGAGGTTCAAAGCATGGGCGGTACGCCAAAATAAGTAGACCGAAATCCATCAATATATACTACTAATCATCCACCTTGAGATATCTATCCAGAACATCTCGCTGGTATTAAGTTGCGAGTCCCACCCATAGTGTAAACTCAATGCAACAGAGAACTCCATTAAAAGAACTTTGCGTAAAGTAAACAATCCTTGCACCCGCGGGCACAAGCACCGTTGTTTTCCCCCTTGTGGCAACAGCACATCCCCTAGACTCATGTTTCTGTCACTCAAGCTAGTCATCGAGGGGCATGAACCCACAATCGAGCATAACGTTCCCTCTTGGAGTCACTACGTATTACTTGGCCAAAGCAATAAATAACAACGGAGAACATGCAAGAATTACTTATGAACATAAATATAAAAGAGGTAGATCGAATATATTACTCAAGATCAATCTGAACACAATCTCATAATCCATCGGATCCTAGCACACTCAACATAGCAACATCATAAGGATTACATATGTGCCTCGATCATGTAGGGCAGCTCACGAGGACTAATTAGTGAAGCACAAGAACGGGAGGAGAACATCACATAGCTACTCGTCATGGACTCATGGTCCAAGGGAGACTACTCACGAGTCATCCGGGAGGCGTCCATGGTGGTGGAGAAGCTCCCGGTGGTGATTCTCCCCTCCAGCAGGGTGCCGGGAAGAGTTCTCTTGGTGCTCCTGATCTTGGAAGCAGCGGCAGCGGCGGAACAGAGATGGGATCGCGAAAAGAGTTCCCGTTCTGAGGGTTTCGGAGGACGCTTTAAATATATGCCAAAGGGGAGCATCGGGGAAGCTTCGGGGGGCCCAGCCCCCCCCCCGGCGCGGCCCGGGG